>JAMPIV010000225.1:35000-538883 GCA_024509875.1 Oreohelix idahoensis
TCACGGCCCACGCTTCCATCAGGCGTTTTCGACAAAACTCCCAATCAGCGCAAAGGTTTATTCGCGCCTCAAATGCCAGCCAATGCATTCAAAAGTTCATGTTATGAACTTTTCCTCATGTAGTATTCTGTATGACTCGGGCGTTTGAAAATTTCAAACAGTCATCCTCCATAAATGGAGTTGCTACATCAGACAATTCTTGGTAATGTTTACATTACAACTTCTTACATTTATCCTGATCATAACCAGTTTTTCCAGAAGTTTCCTTACATTATTCGTGTCTGTACATGCCACCAGATCGCTAATTGACAGGCACTCCTTGTGTAAACACGAAAATGACCTCCCAGTCAAGCTGGGCTGATGGGTATCAGCTTTCAGGTAAACAAGCACGACACGAAATGAATGGAAGGAGTGTAAACATTGACACGAAAAATACCAGTTACCTATCGGAATGTAGGGAATTAGAATGTGCTAACAATTGAATAATGCACATAATCCAGTACGCACAACAAATGTAGTTTAATACTGACGAAGAGGAGAAAAGAGCGCACACATTATGTCACACTTCTGTGTAACAGTTCCGGAAAATATAGTATGTTGCACCGAGGGGCCGGTTGTTGAGTTGCCTTTAATCAAGTTTCTTATGAAATGTAACTGTTTATATTGACTTTCCATTTGTCTTGGGAATGTTCCTGTTGCATTAGCATATATTCTTGCTGCTTTTTCATTTGCTTGTAATGCACCTTCAATATGCGAGTTTATTGTAGTCTGCTCCTGAACTGACAGCATGACTGCAGGTTCCAAGACTTAGTATGCAATTTTAAAAGAGCAGCGTAGATAAACTGCTTTAGCGCTGAAGAAGCAGAAGCAGACTGGTCGCTTTTCATCATATAGTGTTTTCCGAGTGAATAAAAATTTATGAACTAACAATTCTCAAATACAACGAAATACAGAAAACCAGGTGTGCTGTGAAAAGCTTGAATAACTTGTGAAGACGTCTCTGCGGGTTAAATGTTCTAAAATTATTTCAGGCCGCTAAAAAGCTAATAAACAACCCATGTCATTAACATTTACTGATAAACTAATGCTTATTTCTTTACTGTCTTTCTGCGTGTATGTATGAATGTGTGTGTGTGTATATATATATATATATATATATATATATATATATATATATATATATATATATATATATATATATATATATATATATATATTCAGTAGCCATGTTGTCTATACCACAATTACCACTCATCGGTAGCTCATATCTTTAGCTTGTGGAATAGATGGTGTCCCAATCTGTTGTGGCCCGTGCGGAGTCTGAAGATTACCACTTGTTCTCATCTGTTGAGCTGGAAATATGCATCATTTTGTGTGTTGAATAACGACCTCAAAGATATACATAATTTTACGTTAATTTCTTCCTCGTCTGCACACTGCTGTAGCACATAATAATCACAAATATTGATTTTATCCACTTTAAAAATATTAAATGAAAGATGAAAGCTACGACTGTTGCAACATGTGTGATGAATAATAAAAGCCTTATTAAACAAATACAGGTCAGTACCGGAAATAAAATGGATCGCGGTTCCCTTGCCAGCAAAGGCGATTGATTAAGATTTCGTTTCTTTTTGACTTCATAATGACCTTATCGATTATTCATAGGATCCAAGAAACTCTGCTCGTAGCCTGTGTGCCGTCATCTATTGGTTTCTGACATTAGGAAACGTTCCTAAAGTCGGAAGTCTTCGTGGAGAAATGTCTGGAATGAATGACATGTAGAGGCGTTTTGGACGTGCAGTCTTTCTTAGTGATTTGATTCAATCGGTTATGGAAATCTGGTTGTTGTTTGGGATACCACAGGGATGCACATGTTACTTTGATTTTAGTGTTCCACTTAAATGAGAAAAAAAAATTAAAAGTCCAACAACAAACAAATATAAGAATTTTTAATTCAAATGTCAAATCAGTCCTATTGCATGGCTGTGAAACATGGAAAATAATAAAAACAACAACCAAGACGTTACAAGCTTTCATAAATGGATTCTTGCGTAGGATTACAATAGTACTACAAGATCACCACTGCCGAACTGATGACAAGAACCAGTTGACATGTGCCATTGGAACCAAGAGATGAGAAGACGACGCTGGCGATGGATAAGATACACACTGAGGAAAGTATCACCAGGCAGTCCTTGTTCTCGAATCCCCAGGAGACGAGAGTCAGAGGTGGACCGACAAACACGTTGAGAAGATAACTAGGCGTAAATGGACGTGATGGTGATGACAAGGAAAGGCCTTAAGCTGATGACGTTTGTTGAAGGCCTTGCTTCGTCCAGAGCTGAAGGTTTGATTTGGGTTTGGTTTTAAGGACTATCTTCATTGCACACGGACAACTCCATCAGTGCTCCGACATCCTCCCTTAGATCTCACAAGGAGGATCTCAGCACAGTGCACGAACTCCGTAGCACCGGCGAGAATTCTGATGTGTAGAGATAGGAACCACACATTCTGTAAATATTTTTGTGGTGGGTAGGTTTCTGATGTTTAAATTTTGCGAGGGCTGCGGCCTTATGGCCTACTCTTTATTATTTCCAACTGCCGTAGGATTTTTAACGTGCGCAACTTGCACACGGGACCTCTTATTTTTTTCGCTCTTATTCGAGAAGGTTAGACATACGATCTCACTATCCAGGAGACCGGGGAGGGGGTATGACCACTGGTTCTGAAAAAAAAAAATGTCCATAAATTGTATTCCCTGTACTGGGAACCGAACCCGGTACCTTTAGAATTCGAGGCGGACGCCATAACTCTTAGCCACTCCGACAACTGCAAAGCTGAAGGGTGGTGAATGAATAAATTTAAGAAGTGTCCCTCTTTTGAAAAGTATGGCGAGACATTATCTGATCTATGGCATCAAATACGTGATTTGCATTAGAGTGAAGTATGGTAATTTGGGATTTGCGTTAGAGTGAAGTATTGTAATTTGTGATTTGCGTTAGAGTGAAGAATAGTAATTTGTGATTTGCGTTAGAGTGAAGTATGGTAATTTGTAATTTGCGTTAGAGTGAAGTATGGTAATTTGTGATTTGCGTTATCGTGAAGTATGGTAATTATAGACACAGTCTCCTTTGTTCCTCTTATATCACTGAGTGTCGAGTGGCAGAGTGTTTAGAGTTCTTGCTTCTGTATGTAAAGTTACCAGGATTGAATCCAGGTCTCGTAATGTTACAGTCCTCCGGCTGTTAATGAGTATCTGACTCTTCTCGAGCTAGAGAAGGCAAAGGCAGTGAGAACAAGAACCGGTCACTCTACCTCATTTAGTTAAGACCTAGAATAGGTTATCTCTAAAACTTCACTCCACTACGATAGTATCTGCCATGAGATTACCTTGACCTTTATGTACATCAGATGGCACTTTCTAGAATACATGAGTTATGTTTTTATTTATGAATGCCGTATTTTTGTTTGTTTGTTTAGCTGTGATGAAAGCAATGTTTGCAGAAACGTCGCACTTTAATTATTGTGTTCCCGTATAATGCGTCCTTAAATATTTATGCGAAAGGCCGTTAATATTTAATCATTGAATTACTCATTGTAATACTGTTATTGATAATATTCTATTGTTTTTAATTTCCAGCAATCTACCTTTTGTTGGAACATAGCCTCAATGCTGTCTCTTCCCTTTCTGAATTCGATTAGTGGATGGTTAAAGTACACTTTCTGTTGTTTGTCTTATTCTTTGTTCAATCATTTTCTTATACAGCATATCTTTTCCCAATTTGTCTAAGAAGTAAAGGTAAAGGATCCCGTTACACGCTCATTGAGGCATATTGGGAATATGGTGTTAGGCCCATATTTTCTTGACCATCGGCACACTAGGCCTGATGTGGTCAGCATCACGCCGACCGCCTTAACCTTCCCACAAGTTGCTCTGTTACCCAATTCATGAGGCTGGGTCGACCCCGGAGCCGTTTGCGGTCTAAAAAATCCCACCTCAACTGGGGATCGAACCATGGACCACTGAGCTAGGACGCCAGTGCACTAACCACTTCGCTACCACGGCTCAATGGCTAAGAAGGGAAATGCTGTTACAGGTATTACATTTCGGTTTGTTTTCTTTTTTTCTTCCACATGGAAACAACGTATACAAATCGTCCGGTACTGTTTTTTTCTTCCTTTTTTTAAACCACTTCTCGCCAGTTTTCTCGTATATTGCTGCAGCTGTTACATCATCGAATCCGGCAGCTTTATTATTACAGCTGTAGTTGATAACCTTTCTGGGTTTTTTGCTCGATGATTTAAAATTCTCTGCGGTTGTCATATGCCAGGTTGAATACTACAGGGTGTTTATAAAGTCGCTGTGCAGTGAATTTGAAAAATATTTTAGAAATTACGTCACGAATGATGCAAATTTACGTCATGATATTCTGTGTTCCAATGCTGTGTTCCACAATCCCGTGTGCAGCATTACACAACAAGCCCCAATTGAAAACCACATTTCTGGTGACGTAGTCTCGGCCGGGCGTAAATTTCACTGCACAGCGACTTTATAAACACCCTATAGAATCTTTGTTATTTCAAAGTAACCATTCCAAAAATGCTTTATGTCCTGATGACGTCACCAACTTTCCAGGGGTCATTTCAATTTTCTTGTCCATTCCAATTTAACTTCATTTGATCTTTGTAGGCAAGCATATCATGACTTCCGGTCAATAATCAATGCACCAGGAAACAACAAAAAATTGAAAGGTACTTGTGCTCTTTCAATGGGTGTTCAGTCAAACTTTCACGGTGCGCTGACCACCGTTTCCGTATTTTCCCGCATCAAGCTTTCGCGGTGCGCTGACCACCGTTTCCGTATTTTCCCGAAAATGTCCCATGAAAAGTTTGAATGGCATGAGCGTTCTGTGAATGAGTGTTCACTTTAGTTTTCACGGTGCCATTGCCTTACCATGTCTTCGCGCTATTCAGTACTTGGATTTAATCCGTATCTTGCCCCAGCTGACAGCCAGATTATAGGTGCTTACTGTTTTTAATTCATACTGCTACCTTCGTTTCGGCACTCCTCAATTATGTTTATTTGTTTTACAGTTCTCTCAATGTTTCTTATGTTACACAGGTTTTGAACAATGTTGAATAAACTGTCTTGGTCGTTCTGTTGCTACAGTGGATTGTGATACTACTGAGTATGACAGAGAATTTTAGTCACCATAGACCTATTTTGTTTTAAACAAAATTTTACTGACGCTGTAAAGCCGTTTCGTTTTTTGACACATCATTGTACTGTCTCCATAAACCCGTTTGGTTTGACACAAAATTATAGTCACTGTAAATCCGTTTGCAGTGACACAACATTATACTGTCTCCATAGACCAGTTTGTGGTTTGACACAGAATTTTACTGTAACCATAAACTCATATTTACCCATAATTTTACTGTGATTATAGACACGTTTGGCTACACAAAATTTTACTATCACCATAGACCCGTTTGGCTACACAAAATTTTACTTACACCGTAAACCCGTTTGGCTACACAAAACTTTACTATTAGTCCGTTCGGAAATTCGTGCCCACAGAAAGCGTCAATTTTCTTCAAAACTGTTTGTTGTATGGACATGAATTTTTGCATGCAGTCTTAGATTTTCCATGCAGTTAAGATTTTGCGATCATTACATCCACAGCTGTCGCGAAATTTGCAAAACGGCGATTTTCTTTGATCTTCTTGGAACATTTGCCTAAATCTGCCCGTAACATTAATTCTTACAGTAAATCACAACATTTGTGCGACAAGACGGTTCATAGGCGTGTCCTAAATGTGTGATTGGTTGTTCACGTGATTTTGATACGAGGAATGATGTTCTGATAATGAACCATGATAGCAGTAAATCATCAGGAAGCTATGACGAATCGTAACTGTTTATGTGTTATTATAGATTGGCATATGAAATTAATAATATATTAATTATTAATTTCCGAACGGACTATATCACCATAGACCCGTTTGACTACACAAAATTTTACTTACACCATAAACCCGTTTGGCTACACAAAACTTTACAGTACTAACACCAAAAACCCGTTTTGCTACACAAAACTTTCCTACACCCTAAACCAGTTTGGCTACACAAAACTTAACTAACCCCATTAAACCGGTTTGGGACCCAAGACGCATCAAAAGTGATGAATGCAGTAAATACCCATAGCTTGACTGCTTGCGTCAGGGTCAGCGAACCAGAGCTGACCAAGACCCTACTCCACCTCCACGTGGTGGTCCTGGAAACAGGCTGCATCACTGCAGTCTGGCTGAGGAGTAGGGATCGAAGAAGGAAGGCAAACCCTGTCCCAAAAAATGCCGTGCGGAAGTCGGATGTGTCGGGCCGAAAGGCGCAAATACCGCAGCTCCGCTGTAAACGGACACAACGCAACCAACGTCCTTTTCAGGACGAACGAGGAAGAAGAAGAAGATAACAGGTTTGGCTGGCACAGAACTTCTTTCTAATCTGGTAGTTTGGTTGGGCGCATAATTTTTCTGACGCTGGATATTTATGCTGGGTGCATAATTTTACGGTCACGGGATAGTCATGTTATAATTTTACCGGCAGTGTAGACCCGTTTGACATGACACAGTACTTAACTGTCACTGGATACTTTTGACTGGACACAGAATTTTGCTATCACTATAGACACCAATGACGGGGAGGAACATTGCGTGCGCTGTAGATTTGTTTCGCCACATATAAAACGGTCGTATTTTTTAAAATCCCCCGACTACTGGACGATTTCCGTTACCAAGGTAGATAAAAGAGTATGCGACTGAATACAGATAAATACAATGCTACAGCTATGCTGGATGCTGTTAATTTTGTTCCATTTTAATTTAGTACATATTTTTTTCTCTTCTTTTCATGCTGTTTTTTTTCCTCTCTCATTTCCTTTACCGTCTCCTTTTCGTTGTTTCTCTTTTTCATTGCTTTTCTTTTTTTTTTATTCTTCCCTATCTGCTGCATTCCTATTTCCTTAACCTTATGTCTGTTTTCCTTTTTTTTTCACTCCACGTTTTATATTCTCTATTCTCCTTGTATCTTTTACTTCTCATGCTTTCGTTTTTCGTGCGCTATTCCTCTTCATACTTATGTCTTATTTTCATTTTCTGGCTAAGCCATTTTTTAAATAAAAAAGCAGAATTTTTATTCTAATTTCTCATTTGGGTCTGATCTTCTACCTCTGTGTCCCCTCATTCGTTGTTGTTGCTTTTTTTTTCCTTTTCAATCAATTTGTCTTTCCAATTTGGAAAAAACTTTCTGATAAAACCCTTTTAAACCTTCCAGGCTCTTTCCCTTCCAACATTTCTTTCACATTTTTCATCTACGTGTCCCACAGAAGTGATACATAATTCGTCCGCTTCCTGTTCCAACTTGATTCCGATCTCACATCTTCGCTCGAGGTTTTCAGCCTGCAAACTACGTGATTCAAAACGAGACGTGTTTAATGCTCCCATTCTGACGCAGACTGGCGTTAAAAGTGTACTTAATCCCCTGTTGGAAAAAAAAAATTATTTTAAATCTATGATTTGAGGTGGGGGGGGGGGGCGGACAAGGGAAACAGATCAAGCCTTGTAGGTCTAAGGTTTAAATTGTCCTCTTGTTTACCGGCTTCAGATATTTATACAACGAGAAGGGAAAAAAAACTGTCACATGCATCATGCAGACGGTAAACACTTTGACCTAACAGAAATTCGGATGCCGTTTTTGGAAAATCGCTGTTTGGATGCCTCTCTCTCTCTCTCTCTCTCTCTCTCTCTCTCTCTCTCTCTCTCTCTCTCTCTCTCTCTCTCTCTCTTTCTCTCTCTCTCTCTCTCTCTCTCTCTCTTGATTATCGTTACAAGGGCTGCGGAGTCGCGAGTCGTGGAGTCAGTCGTGTTTAGTGGAGTCGGTAAAAAAATGTCCCGGCTCTGAATCTAACGAGACTTAAACCTGGGGCAGATACTGTTTTTTTTTTTTTTAATGAACCAATTCAATTTAAATTTTTTTTTTTAAATTATCATATTTGTTATTTTTTTTATAGTTTTTGTTTTGTATTATTGTATGAATAAATACTGTAGTTAAAGTTGTAATCTACGAAAGACGTGTTTTCATTTATTCACACATATTCCATACTTATGCATATAACTCCATATAAGTGCATAATTTTGACTAGTTAAAAAAAACCAAAACGGTACCCCTGAGTCGGGAATCGGAATCGGACTTGCAACATTTCAGAAGTTAGTCAGAAAATGTTTTGGTTGTGGAAACCCTGATCGTAGCAATAAGAGTTAGCTGTATACGAAACGCTCCAGGGTCATAAAACTCGGCATCGAGTCACTGGTATAACGTCATTTTCTTAAAACACCAGAAGAATTTAGCATTTTGTCTCATTAAAGGTAGAGCCAATACTAATATACGGAAGTGAGTCATGAGCAGTTAGTGGAACAAGCAGGAAAAGTCCTGGAGGTCACAGAGATGTGGTTTTACAGAAGAATGTTTAAGATTACCATGGACAGCTGTCGTATATTTATAAAGATAGATCAGAAGATATTTATGGTCTCGTCTGAGCAGAGGTGATAGTGGTAAATAAGTGAGGTTAAAGGTATAAGAAATAGCTTGTACGAGTGAATAATTTAAGAGTAGAATCTGTCTCTGGATTGAGAAGATACTCTAATCCAGCCTATCTTTACGACTGTAATTTATTATAAGACCATCCTACTCTCAATACATGTAACATATACGTTTAACCACTCACACACACACAAATATGTGACTACAAGACACACAACCGTGAATAAACTATGGATATTGGGTATGGGTCTGACCGACACACAAAGTTTAGTTAGTTTGTTGTTTATTATCATTTAAACTTCACAACATCGAATATCAAAGAATCAAATACATCAAAATTACGTATAGAGAATTAACATAATGCCTATGCCCTCCCCTCGGTGAGATGATAAGAGCCCAACCAAGTTAATAACCCCAAAGGTAAAAAAGGTTAGCAATAGGTTACGTTATATAGACGGTAAAGTGAGCAAAATTCCTAATACGTGCTATCCCGTAAAGTAAACAATTGTTAAAGCCAAATAAGTTAGTTTGATACAAAATACATTAACAAGAAAATATTCTCTCTCTCTCTCTCTCTCTCTCTCTCCCTCTCTCTCATGCGTGGCCACGTTCTCTCTTTCCTTACCGAATCTGGTGTCATTTCCAGTCATGCATAATTATCCTGGATATAGTTATCGATATTGGTAATGTCAGGTTTCAGTGGCAAACGTAGCCCCAGTCCAGCCTTACCAGTAACTTTATAAAGGTGGACGCCAAGTTTAGTGAGGTAACCCTGGATCGATATTGTCACCTTGACTAGTTAATGCTAGAAAAATCGAGATAAGTGTTCACAGCAATGGAACTGAAAACGAATACTTCTGGTATTTGGACACAGCTAGTTGATATTATACTAGTCACTTATAAAATTACACTTAATGAATTAGAAGTGAATTGTATTCCGTCAATTATCAGTCTCCTAGTGTATTTATAAGTCAACTAAACCAACTCTTTCTGGGTGATAGCGGATGATTAAATCTACATTACAACTGAAACATCTGTAATAAAAATAGCAATGCGTTATTTAATTCGCTAGTCTTAACACCTAGAAAATCCCAGGGAATTATAATGGTAAACTTAACACATCAAATCACGTAAATGCTAATTTTTATTACCACAATCAGAAATGAAACAATCTCCACGAAATGCTAATAACACACTTTCACAATGGCTCTAGAATAACGAGCTAGATGAGCCAAAAAAATCTGAGCGACAACTGGTAATGGTTGGAGGCAAACGCGGTTTATATAGGATCATCGTATTTTGATCTCAGAAGGCTGTTACTTTTCGCACTTCTCGTGCGTATAAAAAAAATTCAGGAAACTGATTCCCCCGATCAGGGCCCTTGTTCGCTTTTGTCGGCCGCTGCTAACGACAACAAAGATTAGTCTATGTAGCAGGCTTCGGTCTGCTAATGTCCTTGTTTCTCTAGATCAAAGAGATACCTTTCCCTGAATGTATGGACATCACAGGATTTGCTCCCCTCGTAGAGAAACTTCAAAAGCTGTTACCTTCCACGTGTTTTGCACGTGCTATCTGCCAGTTATCATAATATTGACAAATCAGCTCGCGTGAGAAACTCAGGTAAGCAAACTTGATTCGCTCCCCTGAATAAATGACAGTTTGCGGAGTTTGTAAACAAGCTCGCAAGCTCGTTTGGTAAGGTCAAGTAGACAAAAAGAGGCGTGGATTAAGATGTGAGTTAGACAGTCAGAAATTGCGTGGTTTTGCTTTAGCAAATGGTAGGCATTAAATGGGAAAGCAAAGGCTGACAGATTACGGTATCACTATTTACATTTCCACGTCACAGTATGTCCGGGCTTTCAAGATGTGAAACCCTTTCATATCTCATTTATGGAAATAGAGGTACTGTCATCCGCAGTGTCGGAGTGATTGCTATTTTCCATTTCATCATCCTCCTCCATGCTTCAATTTTTACTCATAAAATCCGCTCCTACATTCTCTTTTCCTGGTATATATTGTACTTTAAATGAATATACGCTTAACAGCAAAGCCCAACGCATAATCTTTGCGTTAAATTCCTTATTGGCTCCAAGAAACGCCAATGGAGCATGGTCAGTTTGTACCGTAAATGAAACGCCATAAAGATATTCATGATATCTTCTTATTCCATTAACGAGTGCTAAACATTCCTTCTCCACGGTCGAAAAATTCCTTTCTGCTGTATTCAGTTTGCGGCTGCCGTATGCAGCTGGAAATAACAGGTTCGGATTCTTGTCATCTGCCTGAAGCAGTGTTGACCCGATTCCTTGTCCTGAGGCATCTACACGCAAAATGAAAGGTTTCTTAAGGTCAGGTAGCCTTAGAATTGGGTATTTGGATAGACGTTCCTTGAGAGTGACGTAAGCATTTTCACACTCTGTGTTCCAAATAACTTTATAGGGTTTTCCCTTTTTTGTGAGGTCAGTAAGGGGTGCTGTCAGGCCATAAAAGTTTTTAATGAACTTTTGGTAGTATGCACACAGTGATAGGAACGATCGTGTCTCTCTCATTGTTTTAGGCCTCTTCGCTGCACGTATTTTCTCTAATAATTTTGGCAACTGGCCATATGCAACCTTGAGAAATATTATGCCCTAGGAAGTCAAGCTTTTCAAAGCCGATTAAACATTTGCTAGAACGGGCGGTAAGGCCAGCTTCCTTTAGTCTCCCGAGGAGCATAGCGACCGTAGCAATTTGTTCTTCGTAGTTGTCCGTTGCAATCAGTATATCGTCCATGAAATTGTGGATATGTGGACTGTGCAAGGGTTCTAAAAGCTTTTTCATTATTCTGGTGAAGACTCCTGGTGCGTTGTGCAAACCGAAAGGCATAACATTGAAAGTATAATGTCCTTCACTTGTGCTAAAGGCTAATAACGGTTTAATTTCCTCCTTGACTGGTATTTGGTAATAACCTTTACTCAGATCAATCTTGGAGAAAATTTTAGCCTTGCTAAGTTTGGTGAACAGTTCAGATGCGTTCTGCAGTGGTTCAGGCTGGAATTCCGTTACTGTGTTAAGTAAACGGTAGTCAATACACAGCCGAACTTCCTTATTAGGTTTCTGCAACAGTACGACACTCGAGCTATAGGGCGATGTAGACTCGCTAATGATCCCAGCTTTGCGTTTGTCTATCTCTCCGCGTAAAGTGTCTGCTTTCGCATACGGAATTGGGTAAACTCTGGTTCGCACATGTCTCGTTTGTCAGTTTCATATCGAACTCTGCGAGATGCGTTCGACCAGACATGTCCGTTAAGACTTCCGAGTACTGTTTCAATAACGCTTTAGTTTCTGTCTGTTGTGCTTCAGAGAGAGTGTCACCGAACTTAACATCTTTGTAAGATTCCGTTTGTTGCAATGGGTATTCCATGCAACTGTCGTCATCTTCCTCATCTTCGGTTGCTATGGCGACCGCCAGGAGATGTTCGGGAGAAGGCACCCGTCTTTCCAAATATTTCTTTAACAGATTTATATAGTAGACTTTTTTCCTTTCCTTTAATAGAGATCTTGTAGTGAGTTCTTGAGATCTTTTTAAGGACGGTAAACGACCCTTGCCATCCGATACATAGTTTGTTGTTTCCGGTTGGAAGTAGCAACAAAACCTTCTCTCCTGGTTGAAATTCTCTCTCTCTTTCGCTGCTCTATTGTATCGTTTAGCGTGCTTCACGCGTGCTCGCTTAAGGTTGGTTGTTGCTAGATCCCATCCTAGTTGTAACCTTTCCTTAAGTTCCGATACATATTTACTTGCTGAGACGACTGTCTCATCAGCCTTCTGCTCTGTCAGTGACCGGAGTAAGGCTTCAAGCGGGCCCTTAATAGGTCTGCCGAATAAGAGTGTAGCTGGTGGTAAACTTGTAGATGCCTGTGGGACTTCACTGTAGGCGAATAAGGCTGCAGGAATGAAAAGGTCCCAATCTTCAGGTTTCTCTTGTCCCAGCTTACGTAACATCATGGTGAGGCTGCCGTTGAAGCGTTCCACGAGCCCATTTCCGGCCGGATGGTACGGGCTGGTGTGGATGTGTTTGGCCCTCAAAATCTTAAAGATCTCCTCCATTAACAGGCTACGGTATTGCGATCCGTTAATCGTCAAAACTTGTTGAGGGAATCCCAACCGTGTAAAAATCTGCACGAGGGCTTCTGCGACATGCATGGAATCCGTGAATGTTAGCAGTATAGCTTCTGCTCACAAAGTGCATGTGTCGACTAAGGTCAGGATAAACCTGTTCCTTGTTTTAGTCCTTTCTAGGGGTCCTAAAATGTCGACTACAACCCGTTCAAATAGTGTCCCTACTATTGGCATTTCACCCATGGGAACTGGGGGTGTCCAATGCTTGGGTGCCACACGTTGGCACTTGGCGCAGGATTTCACATATCTGATAATATCAGTGTTCATTCCTGGCCACCAATAGTGAGTCGATATTCGCTGTCCCATATGTCCGCTAAATGGAAGAGAGTGCCCCATTTCTAAGATTTGGTCTCTGTACTGCGTTGGTACTAGGAGCTGATTATATCCCTGTTCAGGGTCGCCCGTTCTACGATACAGTACTCCATCCTTAGAAAAGATGTCTCCGTTGTGTCTGGGGTCCTTGGCCATGGGCAGTTTTCTAAAGCAGGGCTCCAAGGTAGGGTCCTTTTGTTGCGCCTCTTTTAGTTCCTTAGGTAACATGTTAGGCGCAGGCTCCCGCTCTTTGTTGGTTTGCCCTCTTGTGGTTACTGCTGCCACAATCGGCTCTTTCGGTCTTCCTATAAACACATATCTACAACCAAGTATGACTGGGTAGATCGGATCATCCATTATAGCCGCTTTGATAACAACTCTGACGAAATCAGAGTGTATCTCCACCAGTGCGATGGGAAGCGTTATGGGTGCATCTCCTTTGAAAATTTTCACATAGTTTGACGGTTTCTTCTGTCTCTTGACCAGGTTTGACCAAATGCCTTGCGACAATACAATCAAAAGACAAACCTGTATCAAACAGACAATAAGTTGTAGTCCCGTTCAATAAAACAGTTCATCGCGTTGAAGGCCTCTCACCCTCAGGTTGAGAATCACTGACATTTCTCCTCCTTTGCGAGTCTGTTTGCAAGCAACCGATCCGATTTGTCCCGGTGTGCTTGCCCTGATCGGATGTCCCTTGTGCAGGGATCTTCCCCTTGTCTTGCCCTTTCTGGCTGCGGTGCCATGCAGGACGGTTGGGCTGATCATGGTTGTTGGTGGGGTACCTGTTTTTGTAGAATTTAAATTTTTCATGAGGAGGATTCTGGGGTACAGTTTCTCTTTGGTTTTGGTGATGGGAAGAATGGAAAGACTGCTCTAGATAATTTTTTCGAGAAGGCTCATCTGTCGGTTTGCGTTTTGAGCTTGGGAGCTCGGCTAACGCATTTGTGTAACGCTCATACTTACTGAGAATGTCATCCAGCTTCACAGCCCCTTGTTCAGCAAGAAATCTACGGGTTTCATTTGACAAGGTGCTTTTTATTTGCTGTGTTAGAACAAACTCTTCTAGCCCTTCAAAAGTGCAAGAGAGCTCAGAAAGCTCCAGGCACTTCGTCAAATATCCCTTCAGACGAGAAGAGAACTGGTGAAATGACTCGGTTCCTTCCTTCCTGTTGTTTCGGAGCAGTTGCAAAAATTTGCGAGCGTTCATTTCGAAACGCTCTAGTAAAGCTTTCTTCAGCATGTCGTAGTTGTCTTGGTGGCTGCTTCCCAGTTTTGCGTATGCATCATACGCAGTGCCTTTTAAAGCCTGGGAAAGCTTCAAACACCATCGCGAACTTTCTAAACCATACAGCGTTGCCATTCCCTCAAATTTCTCTAGCTAAGTGTAAATTTTCTCATTGGGGCTTGGGAAGGATTCGAGGGCAAAGGACATTGCTGCTAGTTGAGGAGATTGAGTACTGGACTAACCAGTTAAGAGTGACTGAGGTGAAGATTGCTCTCCGTTGCTGGAGTTCGACGCTGCACCGCGACTTTGGACCTCTAGAGTCTTAAGCGCCAGTTCGTGCTGACGTCGTTGCTCATTCTCTCTTTCCTCATGTTGTCTCACTCGTTCCTCATGCTTTCTCTCTTTCTCTCTTTCCTCATGTTGGCTCTCCTTCTCTCGTTCGTTCGCCCTGCGAGCTTCCATTTCCGCCTCAATTCTCTTCTGCTCCAATTGACGCTCTTCTCTCTCTATCTGCCTAGCTTCCTCTGCTTTTTCCTTCTCTCTAGCTTCTGCTTCCTTCTTCTCCGTGTAATATCTATCGAGTTCTTCGTTGACGAAAGCTACCGCTTCTTCTCCTTGTAATCCTGTTTCCCTTGCTTCCTCTCTTAGCATTGCTCTAAGTTTTGCACGCTCAGCCATGGCAAATAACTGACTGCGACTTACCCGAGAAAGAAAGAAGAAAAGGATACACTGCTCCCCAATCAATTACGAGAAAATAAAAGAAAAATAAAAAAAATCTCAGATTTTACTGTGTTACCTCCTCCCTGTTATCAGTTATCTAATCTATCGCTGCTGTTACCTGGCAAAAAGCTCCTAACGCAGACGACGTAAACCATAAAGATGGTAGATCAGACTAAAAACTGAAAAACTACTATTACTACTGTGGAGAAAAAAAATATTTATATATAAAAATGTAAGGAGATAAAAAAAAAAATTTCCCTTATTATAAATCCACCAAAAACTCGTCCACACCTGATGTCAGTTTAAGAGTTAAAGGAGGCTATTAACTTGGCGATAGCCAGAATGCTCTCCCTTTGCTAAGCTCACACTCCACTGCTCCCACAAAATTTGTGATTGATAAACAATTACGCGTAACAGCGTTTTTCTTGTACCAAATAATTGTATAACATGTCTCCAACAAAGATCATCAATCAAAATCAAACTATCTGTGAATTCTAAAATAGCTGTGGAAAGAACAATTTCTAATTTGTGTGGTCAGAACCCAGAAAATAGGAAACGTTGTCTAGGGGATAATTATTTTAAAATCCCTAACTCACAAAACACACCGCACAGCACACTCTATCTAGACTAAAATTAAGATTTAATGTCAGACTTTAGTCATTTATCTAGATACAGACTTAGATCAAAATTAGGAAACAAAACTCAATCTGTCGTAACTAGAAAAAAATCTCAGGACCTAGCACCCTTTCTGTGGTACTTGTTCCAGATCTAGCTCAAATCCCGTGGACGAGCCAACATTCTGTTGTGCTTGTTCCAAATTTTAGATCAATCCCACGGACGAGCAACCATTCTGTCGTAGATTTATAAAAAATGTCAGAAGATATTTATGGTCTTGTCTGAGCAGAGGTGATAGTGGTAAATCTTCTTCTTCTTCTCTTCTTCCGTCCTTAGCCAAAGACCGACCAAGCAGTCAGAGGCCATCACGCGTTGTGGCGTCTTAAGGGCAACAGCAGATTGATTTTCTCTGTTGTAGTTTCCCATCACGCCTAGCGGCGTCTTTAGGGCAACAACAAATAGATCCATCTGCCGTTGTTTCCGTAATCGGTGTGACAAGCCAACGGGTGATCAGCCCATTGGGCGATAGTGGTAAATAAGTGAGGTTAAAGGTATAAGAAATAGCTTGCACGAGTAAATGGTTTAAGGGTAGAATCTGTCTGTGGATTGAGAAGATACTCTAATCCAGCCTATCTTTACGACTGTAATTAATTATAAGACCATCCTACTCTCCGTACATGTAACATACACGTTTAACCACTCACACACACACACACTCACACATACACAAATATGTGACTACAAGACACACAACCGTTAAAAAACTTTGGATATTGGGTATGGGTCTGACCGACACACAAAGTTTAGTTAGTTAGTTTGTTTATTATCATTTAAACTTCACAACATCGAATATCAAAGAATGAAATACATCAAAATTACGTATAGAGAATTAACAGAATGCCTATGCCCTCCCCTCGGCGAGAGGATAAGAGCCCAACCAAGTTAATAACCCCAAAGGTCAAAAAGGTTAGCAATATGTTACGTTATATTGACGGTAAAGTGAGCAAAATTCCTAATACGTGCTATCCCGTAAAGTAAACAGTTGTTAAAGCCAAATAAGTTAGTTTGGTACAAAATAAATTAACAAGAAAATATTCAATCTCTCCCTCTCTCTCTCATGCGTGGCCACGTTCTCTCTTTCCTTACCTAATCTGGTGTCATTTCCAGTCATGCTTAATTATCCTGGATATAGTTATCGATATTGGTAATGTCAGGTTTCAGTGGCAAACTTGGCCCCAGTCCAGCCTTACCAGTAACTTTATAAAGGTGGACGCCAAGTTTGGTGAGGTAATCCTGGATCGATATTGTCACCTTGACTAGTTAATGCAAGAAAAATCGAGCTAAGTGTTCACAGCAATGGAATAGAAAACGAATACTTCTGGTATTTGAACACAGCTAGTTGCTACAAATTGTTACTGATGTTGGTATGCGATTGATTAGATAGATCCTACCGGCTAACTCTGGTGGGTGCCGATTCTGAAATAGCATGATTCGTCTGGATAAATATCCTCTTGGAATAAAACGACTATCAGAAGTCGGGAGAACAGTTATTGTTATTTCACCACAATGGGCTGATAAAATGCAAGAAAATACATCTGGGAATTTGGTCAGCCCCGTTAAAATTTTACTTATTAATAATGTTCGTTCGTCTCTGTGGCCCGTCCTGTTCACAAATGAAACTTGGAGACGCGTCAGCCAACAGAAGACAACTTTACTTTCACTCAGTAAAAAATCGAGATACGGCCCAAGATATGGCCAAGTAAAAAAAACGCTGGTCGCTGTTGAACAAGTTGCCTAAAGGATATAGGAAAATTATGAAACACTATACTATATATATAATAATACAGTTATTATGTAATCTTTAACCAATATCGCACTTATACAAATATCGCTTGTCATTACTAGCTATTTGTTTCGCCACATGATATTACACTAGTCACTTATATAATTACACTTAATGAATTAGAAGTGAATTGTATTCCGTCAATTATCAGTCTCCTAGTGTATTTATAAGTCAACTAAACCAACTCTTTCTGGGTGATAGCGGGTGATTAAATCTACATTACAACTGAAACATCTGTAATAAAAATAGCTATGCGTTATTTAATTCACTAGTCTTAACACCTAGAAAATCCAAGGGAATTATAATGGTAAACTTAACACATCAAATCACGTAAATGCTAATTTTTATTACCACAATCAGAAATGAAACAATCTCCACGAAATGCTAATAACACACTTTCACAATGGCTCTAGAACAACGAGCTAGATGATCCAAAAAAATCTGAGCGACAACTGGTAATGGTTGGAGGCAAACGCGGTTTATATAGGATCATCGTATTTTGATCTCAGAGGGCTGTTACTTTTCGCACTTCTCGTGCGTAAAAAAAATTCAGGAAACTGATTCCCCCGATCAAGGGTCCTCGTTTGCTTTTGTCGGCCGCTGCTAACGACAACAAAGATTAGTCTATGTAGCGGGCTCCGGTCTGCGAATTTCCATGTTTCTCGAGATCAAAGAGATACCTTTCCCTGAATGTATGGACATCACAGGATTTGCTCCCCTCGTAGAGAAACTTCAAAAGCTGTTACCTCCCACGTGTTCTGCGCGAGCTATCTACCAGTTATCATAATATTGACAAATCAGCTCGCGTGAGAAACTCAGGTAAGCAAACGTGATTCGCTCCGCTGAATAAATGACAGTTTGCGGAGTTTGTAAAGAAGCTCGCAAGCTCGTTTGGTAAGGTCAAGTAGACAAAAAAAGGTGTGGATTAAGATGTGAGTCAGACAGTCAGAAATTGCGTGGTTTTGCTTTAGCAAATGGTAGGCATTAAATGGGAAAGCAAAGGCTGACAGATTACGGTATCACTATTTACATTTCCACGTCACAACAGCTAAAAAGAGTAATGAGGATGTCCAGAAGCTGGTGAGAAAGGGAAGCTTACTACTCACATTACATGTTTCTTGGAGGTTTGTTCTGTTCATCTTCACTTTGTCTTTTATGTTCAGCGCAACTGGTTGTGTCTAGTGTTCTTCCATATGGCTATCTTTTTTTTTCATCATGCCGTCTGATACTAAACATTAGATGTAGACATGTAATGGGCCTCGAATTATAAAGGTACCGTGTTCGATTCCCAGTAGAGGGAATATCTTCTTCTTCTTTGTTCGTCATGAAAAGGACGGTGGTTGCGTTGTGTCTGTTTGCGCCTAAGCTGAGATATCTGCACCTTTCGGTCGACACATCCGACTTCTGCACAGCATTTTTTAAGGACCGGGTTTGCCTTCCCATTTCGATCCATGCTCGCTCAGCCAGCCTGCACTGCTGCAGACTGTTTCCAGGACCACCACGTGGAGGTGGAGCACGGTCTTGACCAGCTCTGGTTCGCTGGTCCTGACGCAGGCAGTCAAGCTATGAGTCGCTGACTGCATTCACTATTGCTGCATCTTGGGGTCCCAGAGGGAATATAATTTATGGAAATTTTTTTTCAGAACCAGTGGTCCTAATGATGTCATACTCCCCCCTGGTCTCATGGGTAGTGAGATTGGATGCCTACCCTTCTCGGATAAGGGCGAAAAAAAGAAGTCCCTTGTGCAAGTTGCGCACGTTAAAAATCACACGGCAGTTGGAAATCGTAAAGAGTAGGCCATAAGGCTGCTGTCCTGACAAAATGTAAAAAATTTAGAAACTGACCCAACACAGACATATTATAAAGAATGCTTGATTCCTATACACACACCCTGGGTTTCTCACTGCTGCTACGACGTTCGTGCACTGTGCTGAGATCCTCCTTGTGTGATCTAATGGAGGACATCGTAGCACTCATGGAGTTGTCCGTGTGCAATGAAGATAGTCCTTAAAACAAAACCAAACCAATTATTACTTTTAATTTATTTCTAGGAGAAAACCCAACACAATTGATAAACTAAGACATTTACTACGAAGACCACCTCATGTTATAGAACAAATTGTCACAAAAATCACCGCTGCAAAAGCATGTGACTACTTGGTGCAGTCTTCCTGCAAGGAGACCAGATGCAGTTGTGGCTCAGTGCTCCGTAAGGAATGCAGAGGAAAATAATGGTAAATGATGATGCTGCTTAATTACTTACTTACCTACTTACTTACCTACCTACTTACTTAATTACCTATTTACTTAATTACCTACTTACTTACTTAATTACCTGCTTACTTACTTAATTACCTGCTTACTTACCAGAACTTACTTACTTAGTCTTTCCTTTTTTACCTTGGGATGTAGAGCATTGCCACAGCGCGCCATACTATTCTATCAGCTGTATTCCCTTTGGTCGGGTTCCAGTCCAGTCCTCGGTCCTTCAGAGATTGTCTGATGTTCGGCGGACTCTGGGTCGTCCTAGAGGTCTGCTTCCCTGGCTCTTGGTTTCCCATATTTGCCGTGGTAGCCCATCTTCTCCCATTCTGCAGACGATAACTATACCACGAAGGGGAATTTAGAGAGAGAAGCAGCCCATTGGAGCATTGTGTTTCTGAAACAATTGTAATATTGTTCGATAGCTTCTTTTTTGGCTACTTTGGATATTGTTACATATATGGATGCGTAAGTCCCAGGGACGATTATCAGCGAGTGTGTATCTCTGTCTTTGAATTTATTTTCTGCATATCGTATTATAAGTACTGTTATATCATGGCTTTTCATGTTTCTTATCTTCGTCTTGCCGTTATTGTCTTCCCTTGGCAGCTGTATGTCGTTGATTGTAGAGCATTATCTCGTCTTCTTTTTTCCTTGTTTAAGTAACATCCGTTGCTTTTCATTATTTCTATTAGATTTGTAGGTTTATGTTTTGACTATAACCATCAACCATATGTTATATTGTATCACGCTGTTTGATGTTAACAATCATTCTTAAGCAGCTATTTACACTCAGGCATCTGATGCACCAACTCGGCTCTTTCCATTTTTTCAACCACATTTATATTGCGCATTTATATTAACAGAGTTAAGCTGGAATGACATTTACGTTTCGTGCCATGCAAATGGTTTTCAATAGCCAGATGGGTTTTCCTGACAAAGTTGTGCCGTGTAGACTGTACTAACATGTTTGATCCTTCAATGGGTAATCTAGTGCATTCGTGCAGACCAGAACAATGACAGTATCATGCTGACTTATCGATGTCTGTGTTCTGTTGAATGCAACATTTACCAGTTCCGACAGGAAGTAGTCTGTAGTCTGTAAACAATTAACGATTTCCCGAAATGTAAACAGAATTACGAGAGATGGCTGGACCACCCACTTGCAGCTTTTCTTGATTGAATTGTCCTTTGTTTTGGTTTTTTTTCTTATTTGTAGCTACGGTTAACCTTGTTCCCTTCGTTTTCTCTTCGTAAATAGATCTGCATGTCTGTCTGTTTGCTTATTTCTGTCTGTCTGTTTTTCCGTCCGTCGTACTTCCGCCCGTCTACCTGCCTGTCATGTATGTCTGTCTGACTATCTGTCTACGTATGTTTGTCTGTCTGGCTAATGTCTGCATGTATGTGTCTCTCTGTCTCTTTCTATGTCTGTCTGTCTATGTTGTATATCAGTACGTCTACCAGTCGATCTGTGTTTCTGTGTTAGTCTGTCTGTGCCCTATATCATCCACCAACTTGTATAGAGCAGTTCAAAGTATGTCACAACGTTTAGCCAGCCTACTTGCTATAAAGAAGATAAATGTGCTTGGATGAGAAGGGAGAATGATCTGCAGAATATAAATGGACTTGGAACAAAAAAGACGATCAATGGGCGGAATATAAATGGACTTGGAACAAAAAGACGATCAATGGGCGGAATATAATTGGACTTGGAACAAAAAAGACGATCCATGGGCGGAATATAAATGGACTTGGAACAAAAAAGACGATCAATGGGCGGAATATAAATGGAATTGAAAGGAAAGTTGATTGATGTACAGAATATAAATAGGATTGACAGGAAAGATGATTGATGGACAGAATATAAATAGGCTGGACAGGAAAGATGGTTGAAGGACAGAATATAAACGGACTTGACAGGAAAGATGATTGATGAACAGAATACAAATAGACTTGGCAGAAAAGACGATTTTTTTTTTTTTTTTTTTTTTTTTTTTTTGCGTTCGCCCGCTAATACTCGAGGCGAAATCTCAGGTTATTATTTATGTCTAACCTGACATTGATTTTACGTGAGTATCCCTTTATTTCTTGTACAGAGACAAGTGTCCCTCGCCATTCAGGCAAATACTCTCCGATTTCGGAGGTACCCATTGCAGCTGGGTCGGCTCAGGAGCCGCCAGTCCCTGGTCGACGACACTCCTTCAAATGTCCTCGCCAGGTCTCGAGTTAATCCAGTCCAAATCCCGGTCGACGAAAAATCCGCAAATGCCGTCGCCCGGGTTTGATCCTGTATCACCCGGTCGCCAGAGCGGTGTTGTAACCACTACGCTAGCGCGGCTCCCAAAAGACGATTGATGGACAAAGTATACATGAACTTTATAGAAAAGATTGTCGATAGACATAATATAAATAGACCTGGAAGAAAACATGATCAATGGGCAAAATATATATGAACTTGACAGAAAAGACGATCAATCAACAGAAAATAAATGAACTTCAAATAAAAAATATGTATTAGAAGAATATAAATTAACCTGAAAGACAAGAAAGATAAATGAACAGAACATAATTGGGCTTTAAACAGAGGAAAATATAAATGGTCTTAAAATGATGGATAGGTAGAATATTTTTAACAAAACAAGAATGATGGATAAAATATAAATGGACTTGGAAGAAAAGAAGATGCATGGACAGAAGACCACTGTAGTTGAAGGAACTGGAAATTGTAATTGGAGAAGAATCAACAAGTTATGGAGATCAATACAAACAGATTGAGTTCGCAACAAGCAAATTAAATCAGAACGCAAGAGAAAATTGACTCCATTCTCCTCTCGGACTATTACAGTGTGTAAACAAATATAATCTGTTAATTGTTAATATGTAAACATTTTCTCTTCATATCACTTTCGTGTGATCTTTCATGTCTGCACTTAATCAGTTCTGTGTTGTACATACAACTGTAGCCAAACAGTATGGTTAAGCCCCAGATGGTTGAAGGACAGAATATAAACGGACTTGACAGGAAAGATGATTGATGAACAGAATACAAATAGACTTGGCAGAAAAGACGATTGATGGACAAAGTATACATGAACTTTATAGAAAAGATTGTCGATAGACATAATATAAATAGACCTGGAAGAAAACATGATCAATGGGCAAAATATATATGAACTTGACAGAAAAGACGATCAATCAACAGAAAATAAATGAACTTCAAATAAAAAATATGTATTAGAAGAATATAAATTAACCTGAAAGACAAGAAAGATAAATGAACAGAACATAATTGGGCTTTAAACAGAGGAAAATATAAATGGTCTTAAAATGATGGATAGGTAGAATATTTTTAACAAAACAAGAATGATGGATAAAATATAAATGGACTTGGAAGAAAAGAAGATGCATGGACAGAAGACCACTGTAGTTGAAGGAACTGGAAATTGTAATTGGAGAAGAATCAACAAGTTATGGAGATCAATACAAACAGATTGAGTTCGCAACAAGCAAATTAAATCAGAACGCAAGAGAAAATTGACTCCATTCTCCTCTCGGACTATTACAGTGTGTAAACAAATATAATCTGTTAATTGTTAATATGTAAACATTTTCTCTTCATATCACTTTCGTGTGATCTTTCATGTCTGCACTTAATCAGTTCTGTGTTGTACATACAACTGTAGCCAAACAGTATGGTTAAGCCCCATGTTGTCCCCAGGTGTCTCATAGAAGGCAAATAAATAACAGGACTACATCTTTCTCAGGCATGTCGTAAGAGGCGACAAATATGAGGTTGTGCATGGGACTGGCAACCTCATCATGTAAAACAAGTTGCTACTTAACCACAGCTGCAAGAGTGTCTTGACGCCCCGTGTTGTCCCTGTGGTTCATAGAGGAGACAGAGAAACAACTCATCTTTCTCAGGCATGTCGTAAGAGGTTATTAATGTGAGGTTGTGCATGGGACTGGCAACCTCATCATGTAACACAAGCTGCTACTAAACCACCGCTGCTAGACTACATGAATGTCTTGCGGCAGGCTTCCTGCAATGAGTTCAGCAGCAGAAGTGGCTGCTTGCTCCATAAGGGGCAAATAACGGAAAAGAAACAAAAGACGAAAGCTTAACTGCGATGTTACTTTAAAACTTTACCTGGGATACTTTATTTTCAATTACAGTAGGTCTCCGCTCATACGGCGGGTTTGCCGAAAAGCAAAAATCGTCTTTTTAAAACATGCAAATGTCTATAAAATCCTAATAACATGTTTACGTTATCATTTGTTTAGTGTGCAATAGAGCTAGGCCTAAAGAAACCGTATGGAAGTAAAATGAATATACAGCTTTTAAAGTGAGAGGCTTTTTGACTCCTTTTTATCACTACTCTATACTTAGATGTCGGCGTCTGTGGCCTAATGGATATGAACGCAGTTTCATAATCCAGATGTACCAGGTTCGAAACCTGCTATAGGCGGTTTGGTAGCAGATCGCTTTGTGTGGATTTTTAACAATGGTATAAGCGCCGTACCGTTCAGAAAGCAATGGCAAACTGCTGAATGAAAAGATTGCCTAGAAAAATCACAAACAGCCAATAAAAGCTGGAGTTGATTGCCACGTCCTGTAAAGGATAAGCAACTAACTTTTTTTTTTTAACTAACTATACTTAGATACCATTGTAAGTAATAAAAAAATCCCAACTAACATAATTACCGATGTATGTTACGTCGGTCGGTCTCACTCAAAATAGTAACTCGCGCCAGAAAAAAAAAAGTGCGCAACGCACGGTGTGCACCTTGCGCGGCGTTTGTGTTATATAAAACAAATAATAAATAATAATAATAAATTCTTTAAGCACCAAACACGGCGCATAAGGCAGAAACCAGTGCTCTCCAGGTTGTTCGTTGTGACGCCACTCCTCTTAGCTCTTGCACATTATTTAGGCCCAACGTTCTTCTTTCTCTTATTATTGTTCTTCTGAGTGTTTCTTTTGGTCTTCCTTTTTTCCTCTTACCCTCAGGAACCCAAGTGAGCGCCTGTAGTGGTATTCTGTTGTTTTGCATTCGTAGGACATGACCGATATATGACCATCGTCTTTTCCTTATATAGTCGGAGACATATTTCTGCCTAGAGTCTTCTCTTATTTGTCGATTAGTCTTGAATTCTTTCCAACTGATGTTCATGAGTTTTCTAAGACATTTGTTCTCGAATGTATTCAGCTTGTTCTCCAATGATTTTGTTATTTTCCAACTCTCACAGCCGTATGTTAACACTGAGATAACATTTGAATTAAACAGACGAAGCTTGGTATGTATATTCAATGATCGTAATTTCCAAATGTTAGATAATCTATTGAAGGCGCTAGCTGCCAAAGCAATTCTAGTATGAATTTCTCTTGTTGTGTCACCATCCTGAGTCATTTTACTGCCTAAATAATTGAAACTTTCAACTTTCTGTAGTTTTTTCCCCGTTCAAGATGATATCAAAGGTCTCGTTAGAAAAGTTCATAGCTTTAGTTTTAGAGGCATTTATTTGGAGACCTATTTTAACCGAGAGATGACACAAATTATTTATTGCTTCTTGGGATTGTCTTGGTGTTGAACTTAAGAATGCTACATAATCTGCGAAATCCAGGTCCCCCAGGAATTTTCCGTTTGTCCATTTTATACCTAATTGTTCATTGTGGGTATAGTTTCTCATAACCGAATCAATAGCTATTCCAAAAAGTAGTGGTGACATAATACAGCCTTGTTTCACCCCTGTTTCTACTGTAAACCATTCTGTATTCCCTTTATTTGTTCTAACACAACATCTTGCATTGTCATATAGCGCTTTGATTATATTCACATATTTTGTTGGAAAACCATAGATTGTAAGTATCTTCCACAATGATGGGCGGTGTAAACTATCAAAGGCTTTTTGAAAATCGACGAAGGTGATAATAAGTGGCCATTGCCTTTCCACGGATTCTTCTATAATTGTTCTTATTGTGAATATTTGATCAATACATGATCGTTTCGGCCTGAAACCCGCTTGTTCTTCTGTGATCTTTTCGTCAGCATGCAATTTAAGTCTTTCTAACATCATGCAACATAATAATTTTCCAGGTACAGATAATAGAGATATACCACGCCAGTTATTACAGTCTGATAGATCACCTTTCTTCGGTAACTTTACAATAATACTGTCTTTCCATTGTTGTGGTGGTTGTTCTTCTCTCCATACTTCATTTATAATATCTAAAATTCTCAAGAGGTTGTTGTCATTAACTGCTTTAATCATTTCCCCTGAAATTTCGTCAACTCCAGCAGCTTTAAAATTGTTTAATCTTTTAACGGCTTGTTTGATCTCGTCCAGCGTTAATTCATCGCAAGTTATTGGCAAGGTGGTTGTGGGTGTTTCATTATTAAAATCAGGTGTTACTGTTGGTGGTGGTCTGTTTAGCACCTCCATGAAGTGCTCAGCCCATCTCTTCATTTGTTCTTTTTCTGTTGGTATTGAATTCCCTAATTTACCTTTAACAGGTGTTTCCATAGCAGTAGGCTGGTGACATAGTTGTTTTGTAATTTGATAAAGGCACCTACTATTACCAGTTCTTGCAGCATTTTCAGCTTCTACGGCCAGTTCATTGATGAAATGTCTTTTATCTCTTCGAGTTTTTGTCTTCACTTCTTTATTTAACAAGTTATAAGTTAGTTTGCAAGATTCAACTGCATTATGTGTACTTGCCGCTAGTAGTTTAAGTTTTGCTGTTTTCCTTTCTTGTATTTTATCCCAAGTATCTTCTCTCATCCATTTTTTTCTTTTTATGTACCAGGTATCCGGTGGTCGCTACAGCTGCTTCTGTCATTGCTGTTCTCAGTTGTTCCCATTTAGTATCGATTGTCTTGGTGGTGATATCGTTGTCAATTTTGGTTTTATTGTTTTATTATTTTTTTTTTATTCTTTCACGAAATTAGTAGCGCTCGACAAAGAAAAAGTGCATAAAAATTGGTGTGCATGAGCCCTCACCCGATGTACAAATCATGAAAACTTGAAAGTGTTGGTTAAAACCACAGGGAACACTCTTGGAAAACAATCCACGCACTTTCACACGAAATGTTGTCATCAAAGAACTTTTAAATTGAATCTACAGTAACATAATTCTCGCCGTTTGTACGTTGGTCACAGCTGAGGAATGCAACCGTGTTGAAAATTTGTATTGTTTCCATTATATATACTCTCCCGAAAATAGTTACAATCAACAAAGAAAAGCGTTCAAATGACGGTGTTCGTGAACAGTTTTATTACACTGTATAATGGAAAGAAACCAAAAACACTCTAAGGTTTCCCTTCCTTATTTGTTATAAATGTTTAAGAATGTACTTCCATCTGCTCATCCGGGAACGGAAACAGCACACTATAATTAAAAACCCGTCAAGTTTGACGGGTGATTGCTAGTATTATATATAATATAACGTAATATAATAAAATGTAATATAATATGACAAGATGTGATGTAATAAAATGAAATGTAGTGCAATGAATTGTAAAGGAATGAACATAAAACGTTTGAAAGTTTAGAAAAATTGCCATGACAGAGAGACGCTGCACAAATGCAGTAAGCAGACTGAATTACCCACCAAAATAGTGGCGCCCGAAGTCATTCTAGACTCAACTGCTGAGCGCGTCATGCCGAAAAACGCCGAAAAAGCAGAACAAGCTCCGAACACAATGAAAATGTATATACACTGTAATTGAAAACCGCAGCATTACCAGAACGCGGGAAAGTGGGGCTTTACTGTATTCATCGAACTGATAATCGTTTTCCATTACAAAAATTAAATTAAAAATTGGAGAGCATGGAAATTAAAATTATAAATAAAATTTATGATGTAAAAGTACTTTACACCTTCTCGCAGTTGCTGGTACGCCGCATGGACTCGAGCCGTTACCAACCGCTCCTTTTGGTTTGGTTTGGTGGACCATCTTCATTGCACACGGACAACTCCATCAGTGCTCCGATTTCCTCCCTTAGATCACACACGGAGCATCTCAGCACATTGCACGAACTCCGTAACACCGGCGAGGATCCCAATGTGTGTATATAGGAATCACACATTCTATAAATATGTTTGTGGTAGGGCGGTTTCCTAAGTTTTAAATTTTGCCAGGGCAGCGGCCGTATGGCCTACTCTTTACACTTTCCAACTGCCGAAGGATTTTTAACGGGCCCAACTTGCTGTAACGCAGTGGTTAGTGCACTGGCTTCCTAGCGCGGTGGTCCATGGTGCGATCCCCAGTTGAAGTATGAATTTTTAGACCGCAAACGGCTCTGGGGTCCACCCAGCCTCATGAATTGATACCAGAGCAATTTTTGGAAGGTTAAGGCGGGCGGCGTGATGCTGACCACATCACCCCTAGTGTGCCGATGGTCAAGAAAATATGGGCCTAACACCATATTCCCAATATGCCGTTATTAGGCGTGTAACGGGATCCTTAACGTACCAACTTGCAACAGACCAATTTTTTTTCTCCCTTATACACGAGAAGGCTAGGCATCCGATGTCACTACCCGGGAGATCAGGGAGGGGGGGGGAGGAGTATGACATTATTAGAAACCACTGGTTCCGAAAAAATGCCCATCAGTTATATTCCCTGTACTGGGAGCGAACCCAGTACCTTTAGAATTAGAAGCGGACGCCATACCTGTTAGTCACTCCGACACCCAAACCGCTACATTTAAGAATGAATATCAGACAATCATCATCATCATCATTTTCCGCTTCGCTGTCTGTGCAGCATTAAGTCACTACTACAACTGGCCCCATCCAGGAAGCCTGCATCAAAACATTCATGCACTCTTGCAGCCATAGTTTCTGTAGCAATCTGTTTTACATGCCGAGGTTGCCAGTTCCACACGCAATCTCATACTAACTGCCTCGACGACAATCCTAATTGAGCAGTAAAACCATTCTTCAGTGACCCCCGTGAACTACCCGAGGCAGTCGATTATCATAATCAATAATCATAACAGTACAGATCCCCGTGAGACCTCCCGATCTCTGCTCACTCACGCAATGTCGTAAAGGACGAATAATGTGAGGTTGCGTGTGGAACTGGCAAGCTCGTCATGTCAAACTAAGTGCCTCAGTCACAGACTTTGACTTGCATGAGTGAACAGGCCAGTGACTCACGCTTCCAGTCGTCTTGCCTCCTGTGTGCACGTCTGTCACTGTCTTGATAATCAAAGGAGCACGGGTGCCGTCCATACTTCCTTTCTGTCACATTTCTCCTCTATTTATTCCTTGACTTTCTCCTGCGCCTCATTACCAGCGAGTTTTATGGCAGTGCCTGATGAGCGCTTATTAGGCAGTAAAACATGATTGTGATTAATGAGGTCCGTGCGATCAAGTATATCGGAAGCGAGGTTAGTGACGGCCGGATACTGATGGTAATTATGTGGTCATGATGTTGAGATGGATGCTGGTAATAACTTTGACAACAGTGAAGATAATGGTGATTGTGATAATGGTGATAGTGATAATTGTGGCGATTATGGCGGTTAAGCATTATTATTATTATTATTAAATTAGTGTTAAGCAGGGTGCTGCGGTTTCCCCATCAGTCAGATAAAACTATTTTTTTCCTGAACACGTTGTTTCGGTTTATGCCTGCTCACACAAGTTATACCGCTTTACGTCTTCTCACTCACGTTATTACGCTTTACGTCTGCTCATGCACGTTATTCCACATTATGTCTGCTGGTTCAAGTTATCTCTTGACATCAGGTGATACACGTTCTTCTCCACCACATCTGCTCAAACAAGTTTTCCGCTTTACGTCTGTTGATACAAGTTATCCCGCTTTACGTCTGCTGACAAAAATTATTCTACGTCTGCTAATGCAAGTTATTCCACCTTACGTCTGCTGACACAAGTTATTTCGTTTTACATCGACTGAAACACATTTATTCCACTTTACGTCTGCTGGCACAAGTTATTCCCCATTACATCTGCTGATACAAGTTATTCCGCTTTGCGTCTGCTGGTACAAGTTATTCCCCATTACATCTTCTGATACAAGTTATTACGCTTTACGTCTGCTGGCACAAGTTACTCCCCATTACATCTTCTGATACAAGTTATTCAGCTTTGCGTCTGCTGGTACAAATTATTCCCCATTAAATCTGCTGATACAAGTTATTCCGCTTTACGTGGCAGTTTGTTATACATGATGAGGTTGCCAGCCCCATCCACAGTCTAATATTAGTCGCCTTGTACGACATGCCTGTCGGTGCAGTAGTCCCATTCTCTCTTTATCTCATCAGAGACCCTCCCAGGATGCCAAAGATAAAATACCTGATACTAATCTCAGATTTGTTCTTTCATTGTACAGTTCTCACATGTCTGCATGTTTTATGTTTGGTTTGGTTTTAAGAACTATCTTCATTGCACACGGACAACTCCATCAGTGTTCCGATCTCCTCCCTTAGATCACACAAGGAGGATCTCAGCACAATACACGAACTTCGTAGCACCGGCAAGAATCCCAGTGTGTTTATACAGGGAATCACACATTCTATAAATATTTTTGGTGGGAAGGTTTCTAATTTTTAAATTTTGCCACGGCAGCGGCCTTATGACCTACTCTTTACGATTTCCAACTGCCGTGTGTCACGGGTTATCTCCCCTTAGCTCTGCAGTAGTGTTCCAACAGTGGCCAAAACTCAAGAGTAACTAATGTGGGTCTTCAAAGGTGTCTTCCTTCGCACAAGATTACTCTTGGGAGAGTTGTAGACTGAAGTCAGTTAAACTGACTAAAGTGTCAGGTTATATTATACTTCGCTCCCCCCGCAGCAATTTGTTACGATTTAGGTAGGGTCCAATCAGGAATTTTGTTCTTCCTATGTTTCAAATGCCCTCCAATCGTTTCAAAACCTGTATGTTTTGGTGGGGTAATTCCAAATATTTCCACTAGGAAATTTCTGTGCGTTAATGCAATGGTCATGTCTTCCAAATTTGGAAGTGAGATTTCCGTACTATTCTCGTCAGTGATTACAAGTAACTTCTTACTTTTATCTTAAGTAATATCTTCATAATAATTCTGCCGGAAGCTGATTACAACATTCCGACTGTCAAGTGCGTGTCTGTAATCTATCCGCCCGGCACTCCTTAGGTAAACACAACCGACCGGCCCATCTGGGTTTTTTTACCTGTGCCTAATCTTAGCAAAGCCGAAAAGCTTAAAGCAACTTGACGAATTCTCACTGAAGGGAGTGTACCATTGATTAGAAAATAGCTAATATCTGCTTGATAGCAGAGAAAGAAATGTGCCGACCACTGAAAATTTCACGTAATCAGTACTCACAACAAATGAAACTGACTACTGCCAGAGAGGAGAAGAGATCGACCCAATTATTCCGTCACACCGTAGGATTATTAAAACCACTGGTTCTGAAACACATTCCCATAAATTATATTCCTTCTACTAGGAATCGAACCCGGTACCTTTAAATGTCGAGGCGGACGCCATACCTCTTAGCCATTCCTCTTAGCCATTCCGACCCCCAAATTTTATGTATATCGGATTATATACCCCCCCCCTTTTTTTTTTTCTAAAGGTTGGGGAGGGTTTTTAAAAAAAAACTAATATATTCATTTCATATTCTACCTCACATTTCTACCGGAACTGATGGCTACCTCACCAAGTAAAAAAAATATTCCTTCTACTAGGAATGCGCTTCCCCGACTAGATGCCTGCCGTAGGCGTTCCATAAGGAGCAGAAATAAACGATAACGAATCATATTTCAATCATTCAATACTCTCTAAGTCCCCTAGGAGCATAGGTCTTCAACAATCACATGCCAAGTCCCTCCTGTCACATGACATAGGTCTTCAACAATCACATGTCAAGTCCGTCCTGTCACATGACATAGGTCTTCAACCATCACATGCCAAGTCCCTCCTGTCACATGACATAGGTCTTCAACAATCACATGTCAAGTCCCTCCTGTCACTTGACATAGGTCTTCAACCATCACATGCCAAGTCCGTCCTGTCACATGACATAGGTCTTCAACCATCACATGCCAAGTCCCTCCTGTCGTGTATCATCAGCTCAAGCTCTTGCCATATGTTCCTTATCATTTTCATTTCTACAGTTCTCTTTTCCGTGTGTGTATGTGTTTTTTTTTTGGTTCTACCTCTGCCTCTTTTACCCTGGGTTTTCCAAGACTGTCTTGTAATGCTATCAGCAGGTTTCCTCAGTGTGTGTCCTATCCGTAATTTTCTTCTCATCTCTTAGTCCACTTGCACTTGTCTGGTTTTTATCCTCGGCTCCACGTTGAAGCACATTTCACTCCTCCCCAGTATTGGATATCGTCAGGCCATGTTTTCTACTTCTTTTGTCCGTAGTTTTGCCCTCAGATAATCCCCCTTTAAAACAAAAAAAATTTGCCTCATTTTAGCGAGGCGCGCCCGTTCAACCTAGACACAGGGTCTGTCTGTTATGTTAGGGCGAATGTCCAAATATAAAAGAACGTGTTAGATAATCCCCAAATTAGTAATTGTTTAAGTACAACGTCTGTAACGAACAATGGAAAATTCCCGCCTTCATTTCGGGAAAATACGGAAAAGGTGCACATTGCACCGTGAAAGCTAAATTGAACACCCTTTAAAAGAGCACTCAACCTTTCTCTTCTTGTCGTATTGACAACTGACCAATAAGTCATGATACGTTTGACTACAAAGATCCAAGGAAGTTGTAAATGGAAATCAAAGGAATGAAATGACCATGGAGAATTAGGGCCGTCATCAGGAACATCTGCTTTTTCTTTGATCCTTAGCTGCCAACTGGCAAAGCAGTCAGTGACCATCACGCCTGGTGGCGTCTTGTAAGGCAGCAACAAACTGCTTCCACTTTGCTCTGTCGGCGGCCATCCTTCGTGCAGTGCCCCAGCTCTGGTTCATTCGATTTAACCTATTTAACCCAATCGGGCACCGTGTTCACATCGGACCCCGCACTAAGGATGATACCGCCGGCTTTTAAAACAAAAAGTAACGACCCATAGAAGTGGTTGAAAGATATTATTCAAGATCATTCACTGTGATAGGGACCTAAGACGCGTCAAAAGCGGAATGCAGTCTGCGACCCATAGCGGACTGCTTGCGTCAGGGTCAGCGAACCAGAGCCGACCAAGACCCTACTCCACCTCCAAGTGGTGGTCCTAGAAACAGGCTGCATCACTGCAGTCTGGCTTGAGAGAGTAGGGATCGAAGTGGGAAGGCAAACCCGGTCCTAAAAAATTCCGTGCCGAAGTCGGATGTGTCGGGCCGAAAGGCGCAGATATCGCAGCTTTGCTGTAAATGGCGACACAACGCAACCAACGTCCTTTTCAGGACGAACGCAGAAGAAGAAGATTCACTGTGATAAAATTGATGAATAGTCTTCACTTACTCTTGTTCTAAAAAATCTCACGAGAGAGAGAGAGAGACAGACAGACAGACAGACAGACAGAGATGAAGAGAGAAATAAAGAGATATTATATTTCGAAAATGTAGGAAAACGAACTTGTTAAGTCAGTAAAGTTAGATTAAGAAGGTCATATGTTGGTCTAGGAAACAGAAGCACTGAAACCAATTCTCCCTTCATCATGACCTGGACAGCCTGTGAAAATCATCCGGAACTTGCACGCTAGAGCTACTTAGAAAGATGCTGGACTTATACATTTTAAAAAATTGTTCTGCGCATATTTTTGACAATGCTGGTGACGTGGTGGCAGAGGAAAGGAGCTTTTCTAAATTAAAATTGACATAGGTCTTTCTAAGGTCAATCACATGCCAGAAGAGCCCATCCTTCGACAGACCTTAACCATCAACAACATTTTGAAAGAGTTTGTACCAGAAGGGAATTTTTTTTTTTTTTTTATGGATAGGTCTTCAACGATCAGATGACAAGACTAGTGTAATCCCCTCACTGTCTGTGTATTTTGCTGTTCAACCCTGTTCAACCAAAACCTTTGAAGGGTTAAAAACGGTTATATTGGGGTATATAGGGTGTTAACTCTTGCCACGTTATGTTCCTTGACTGGTCATTTTGCATTTCTACACTTGTTGTTGTCTTTTTCCGTGTGTTGTATGACTGTCTTTATTATTTTTTTTTTGGTTTCGGTAATTACCTCTTTGCTTCTTTTTTTCCCTGGGTTTTCTCAAGACTGTCTTGTAATGCTATCAGCAGGTTTCCTCAGCTCTGCAAGTGTTTCCTATGTCGACCTATTTGGTGTTAATTTTCATTCTAATCTCTTAGCTCCTATTTTTTTCGTCTCTTGTGTCTTCACTGTTTTTCTCGACTTTGGTTTTTGTTTTATGTCTCGCACCTCTGTGGTTAGTTTGATTATCCTCGGCTTCTTGTTGAAGTTCCTTTTCACTGCCTCCCCAGTATTGGATATCGTTCAGGCCATGTTTTTTTTGGTTCTACTTCTTTTCCGTAGTTTTGCCCTAGAAGATCGGACAGATCTTCCCCGTTTCCCGAAAAAAAAAAAAAAAAAATTTGCCTCTATTTTAGTAAGGCGTGCCCGTTCAAACCTAGACGACAGGGTCTGTCTGTTATGTTAGGGCGAAAAATTGCCAAATATAAAAGAAGGGTGTTAGTTAATCCCCAAATTAGTAATTGTTTAAGTACAACGTCTGTGAACCCTTCAAAGTTAGGATAAAATTCCCGCCTTCTTTTTGGGAAAATCAGTTTTCAAATGTGATTTTGAAGGTGTTTGCACATTGCACCGTGAAAGCTAAATTGAACACCCTTTAAAAGAGCACTCAACCTTTCTCTTCTTGTCGTATTGACAACTGACCTTTAAGTCATGATACGTCGACCATCAGTTCTTTTGACTACAAAGATCCAAACTCCTTCCTTTTCAAAGATCCCCCAAGGGGGGGGGGGGTCGTGTTGTAATGGAAATCAAAGTATGAGCGAGGCCTCAACCTCCAGAATCTGAAAATGATCCTCTCCTGTAGGCCTCGTGCGAAACGGCATTTTTTTTTGCGAAGTTGGGCCGACATCAGGACTCATCGTGGGCCTGGGACGGATTCACATTCTTTCGTTTTTGCTTTGATCTCGTTTTATCGAAGTTGCCTGGTTGCATGATGGAGAGCTTGTTTTCAAAAGCCAAACTCGGGCAAAAGTTTTGTGGCCATGTTTTGCAGATGTTTGCCTGGTCAACTGCACGATGGAGTCATTTTGTTTTAGCGGTGACTTTGTCAGGCTTCGGAGCCTGGTTATTCTCTGTATTCGAAGCTCTGGGTTGCCTGGTATAAAGGGCGTCTTGTTAAGGGCAACAAACTCAACTTTTGCTCTGGTCGGGGGCCATCCTTCGTGCAGTGCCCCAGCTCTGGTTTTCATTTCGATTAAAAAACCTATTTTTAAACCCAATCGGGCACCGTCCTTTTTTCAACATGGGACCCTGTTTGCTAATTGGGATAACCGGCTTGCTTCTAAAAAAAATGTAAAAAAGAAGGACATACCGCTTGTGGCTTGGTACGAACCATTTTAGTATAAAACAAAAATGGACAGGGACCCATAGAAGTGGTTGAAAGATATTATTCAAGATTTCACTTTGATCAGGGAGGTTTAAGTATGAAGTTATGCCATGAAAATTGGGAATGCAGTCTTTGCGATGATTTGCGGTTAAATTGTGTTGACTGGGCGTCAGGGTCAGTGAACCAGGGGCCGACCAAGACCCTAAGGGATCCACCTGTCCAAGTGGTTGGCCCTAGAGAAAAAAGAGGAGTATGCATCGCTGCAGTCTAAACAAAATATGGTTGAGATCTTTGATCGAAGAAGGGGAAGGAAATAGGTCCTAAAAATGGAAAATTCTAGTGCGAAGTCGGTAATAATATTATGTTGTCGTTCAAACCCGAAAGGCGTTTGGATGAAAGTCGGATATTTTTCGCAGATGCACTTTGCTGTAGTCCGGGACAATGGAATGAGGTTGTGACAAATTTTTTCAAAAAACTTGTCCTAAATGATGTCATACTCCCCCCTAATCTCCAGGGTTGAGATTCCTAGCCAACGTCCAAAAACGTTCCTTTCAGGACGAACGCAGGGAAAGGGAAGAAGAAGAAGATTCACTGTGATAAAATTATGAATAGTAGGCCTTCACTTACTCTTGTTCTTCTAAAAAATTTCACGACGGAGTAGAAGAGGAGAGAGACAGGGACAGACAGACAGACAGTTGGACAGGGAATTGAAGAGAAAATACGGCCGCTGCATCCGGAAAGATTGAGAAAATTTCGAAAATGTACCCAGGAAAACGATTTATAGAATGTTGTTAAGTCACACAACTGGGTAAAGTTGTGACGGAGTTCGAAGGTCATATGTTGGTCTAGGAAACAGAAGCACTGAAACCAATTCTCCCTTCATCATGACCTGGACAGCCTGTGAAAATCATCCGGAACTTGCACGCTAGAGCTACTTAGAAAGATGCTGGACTTATACATTTTAAAAAATTGTTCTGCGCATATTTTTGACAATGCTGGTGACGTGGTGGCAGAGGAAAGGAGCTTTTCTAAATTAAAATTGATCAAATCTTATCTAAGGTCAAACATGCCAGAAGAGCCCATATTCGACAGACAGAGCTTAACCATCAACAACATTTTGAAAGAGTTTGTACCAGAAGGCGAGAAAACAAATTTTTTTTTTTTTTTTAAGGATAATTTTGTTATAATACGAGAGAGCTGACAAGACTAGTGTAATCTTTTTTTTTTCCTCACGTCTGTTATTTTGCTGTTCAACCCTGTTCAACCAAAACCCTTTGAAGGGTTAAAAACGGTTATATTGGGGTATATAGGGTGTTAACGTCTTCGCTGGTAACACGTTCCTAGTCCTGGAAATGACTGGTCCTGAAAAGGACCACTAGCTGCCTGTTAGCTCCCTACTTGTTGTTGTCTTTTTCGGCTGTGTGTTGATCATGACTGTCTTTATTATATTTGGTAGGAGTTCCTTCAGGGTTTCGGTAATTATTTTGTCTTCCGCTTCTTTGCTTCTTTCTTTTCCTTGATTGCTTTTTGTTATGATATCCTCGACGATCCTTCTGTCTGTTTCAATTCTTTTGAGGACTTCTTCGTTCTCTTCCTTTAGCTCTGCAAGTTTGGCGATGTCGACTTCTATTTGGTGTTGAATGGATTTCATGTCCTGTAATATTGCCTGGGCGCTCTGTAAGGCTCCTATTGTTTCGTCTCTTATGGTTTCTGTGTCTTCGTTGTGCTGCCTGTTCTTCTCGACTTTGAGTTTTTGTTTTATGTCTCGCACCTCTGTGGTTAGTTTTATTAGTTGGGTTCTTGTGTGCTGTTCCTGTTTAGCAGTGCCACCTGCAGCCACTCGATGTCTTGCTTCTCTGAAGGAGATGTTTTTGGTTACAGATTCCTTCAGTATGGCCTTTGTCTCATAGAAGATCGGACAGCCACGGTATCTTGCCCCGTGGTTCCCGAGACAGTTTGCACAGGTTCTGTTGGAGTTGCGTACTTTATAGTTGTTATCCTTTTTCGCGTGAGGATATTCATTGTAAGAGTGACTTCCCGCACAGTACCGACAAATTGTCTCTCTCTTGCAGCTTTTCTTAGTGTGCGAAAATTGCTGGCAGTTTGAGCACTGCATAACAGGAGGGATGTACTCTTCTGTTTTTCAACATCTACCGTCTAGGTTTAGTTGACTTGGCCTTGAAGTCCCTTCAATAGTTAGGATAACTAGGTTTGTGTCCTTCTTGTCCCATGTCTTCAGTCTTTCAACCTGTGTTATTTTGACATTCTTGTTTTCTGTTTGCAGGCGGCTGTGGACTTCTTGTGTAGATCTATTGTTGTCGACCCCTCTTACAACTATCTTTTTGGTCTTCTTGTAGATCTCCACAGTAACTTTAATCTGGTGGGGCAGCTGGACTTCTTTGTGTCCGGACTCTAGTTCGACCATCAGTTCTTTTGTCTTCTACGTGTTATTTAGAGCTATTATAACTCCTTCCTTTTTCGTGTCTTGTAACTCTAGTTATACTCCTCCAGCCCGTTATTGCCTCGAGGCTACCGATCACTTTATCGTCGGGTAGGGCCCTGAGCGAGGCCTCACCTCCAGACATCTGAGGGATCTTAATGATCCTCTCCTGTAGTGCCTCGTGCGAAACGGCATTTCTTTGCTTGCGAAGTTGGCACGTTCCGACTTCCGTCTCAGTTTGAGCGTGTGGCCTGCGGGACGGATTCACATTCTGGCTCGTTGTCTGCTTCTGATCTCGTTTTATCGAAGTTGCCTGGTCACTGCATGATGGAGACTCGACTATGACATCTTGTTTTAGCGGTGGTTTTACTTTGTCGGGCTTCAGAGCATTGTTGCCCTCTGTCGTCGAAGTTTTGTGGCCATGTTTTGCAGATGTTGCCTGGTCACTGCACGATGGAGCCACCGCCTCGACATCTTGTTTTAGCGGTGATGTTGCTTTGTCAGGCTTCGGAGCCTGGTTATTCTCTGCCTTCGAAGCTCTGGGTTGCTCATCGGTCGTAGTGTCAATGGTTAGTGTCAATGGTTGCGTTTTTCGGCTTCTGAGAAGGACCGGCACCGACGCGATTAATTGGGGCAGTCGTGCTCTCTGGCTGACTGTCTTTGTTCTTTGCAGATTCATGTTTGCTGTCAAGTGTTGGCGGACTTCTATAGATTTTCCTCTTTTTTGCTTGTGGCTTGGTACGAACCATTTTAGTATATTGCTATCGTACGAAGATAGTGTGGGGAATGGACAGACTAGTGTAATCGGGAGTTGAGCTTTGGAGTCAGTAGAGAGGTTTAAGTATGAAGTTATGCTTTATGAAATTCGAATGGGAAATGATGTGCTAAATAATTAAACAATTTAACCATAAATTAAACATGAGAATCGTCAAGCGTTATATATATTACTGTATGGCGCAGACACATGGACAATGAACAAGAAATTGGAAGAAGGAATGGGGCGCGTCTCATGGAAAGAGAAGACAACAAATAAGGAGGTCATAGAAAACCTAGGAATTAAAAGAGAATTAATGAAAGAGATAAAAATAAGGCAGCTAAAATATTTTGCCCATTTAAAAAGACAAAACATTTTACATAAGACCATAATAGAAGGAATAATTGCAGGAAAACGTACATAGGGAAGACTGCGCTAAAATTAGGAAGATAACACCAACAGATAGACAGGAAAGACATGGTCCGCAACCAGACGATACGTCAAGGCCTAAAATCCCACCCCCTGCAGACCCAAGTAGAACAGTCCCAACTAAGATGGTTTGGCCATGTCTGCAGAATGGGAGAAGATCGGCTACCACGACAAGCATGGGAAGCAAAGAGCCAGATATCCAGACCCCAGGACGACCCAGAGTCCGCTGGGAGGACAACATTAGACAATCTTTGAAGGACCGAGGACTAGAATGGAACCAGGCCAGGAGGAAGACAGCCGATAGGATAGTCTGGCGCTCTCTCTTCAAAACCTCTACACCTCACGGTAGAAGGGGAACGACTAAGTAAGATAGACAGGAAAGAGTCTGTCAGAGTTCACCATCAATACAAGAGACAGGAAAGAGTCTGTCAGAGTTCACCATCAATACAAGAGACAGGACAGAGTCTGTCAGAGTTCACCATCAAGACAAGATACGGAAGACGTTGGAGATCCATTGTAACCGACTTTTTTCCTTTTCTTTATTTGTTTTCTTTGTATGCAGCAAAAATAAGAGAATTGTAGTATTTTTCTCAAAGTACAGCGTGTCTTAAGTTCTATGTTTTTCTTAGGTTTTTTCTTAAAACAGTAGAACTCTGTGTTGCACCTCTTTTTGCGCACCGCAATGTGTTTCATGATTATGAACCATCGCGGTGCTCAGCAAAAGCGTCGCTAGATTGAAATGACGTCAAATAAAATAATTACGTAGACGCGCGTGCAGAGTAACGACAGTTATCTTTTGGCAGTGTCTCCAGCCGGAATGGCTGCGTTTGTGTGAGCTCTGGCCGATGTGTTTCATGTCCGCTGAGGTGTCTACATATGTTGAAGATATTCCATTATGTGAGTGCCAGAGATATAAATGTGCCTACAGGAAAGTATCCTATTGCTTATAGCCTGATAACTGATGACGGTGTTCGTAAGAATTACATTCGCGGACTTAAGACTTTACAGACGGCACAGTTTATCCGTTACTTCATGATCTTTGATGGCCCAGTGTAGTTGGCCTGTTTGCAAGTTATAATCATGAATCAGTATACTCATGTGGAGCTGCGTGTTGTGGAATTTGTGAATAAATTATAAGGTGTCGTCAGCAAGAGTAAGCTGCAGTTATTTGACGAGCTGCTGTTGTCGTTTCCATTGGACTTTACAATCGTTGTTACCCTGGATGTTACTAGACAAATATTGTCATCACTTTCAAACACCAATATAAAAGAATAAAATGCAACACTCTGATTATCCAAATTAATTCGGGACAACGGTTGTTCAGATAATCGAAATTTCGGATAATTGGATTAAGCAAATAAAAAGAAGTTTTGCCACGACTAAACAATCTATTAATTCGACTTGATTAATCATTGTAGTTTTCTTGTTTGTCTAGTCTTATTAACTATTGTCATGCGGGCTGGGAATCAATCCATTTGTTATTGCTATACAGGTTTTTGTGTTAGTATGAATGGGCACTAATTGTTTCAGACATTGTAAACCGAAAAAAACACTGAGAATAGAAGTGTAGACACAAATGAAAGGTGTGATGAAGGCAGGGAAAGAGTTGAGGGACAGGAAAACTTGGCGTAGGTTTGTTGACGGCCTATGATCCTTGTGGAGTTGAAGCAGGATCAGGGATTTTTGACGCCTTGTATTTGTTTCAGAATGAACGGAGTAAACGATGACGTTGATGGGAAAATTGGGGGTTGTTGCTGGCTGATGTTGCGGGCGAAGAAGTCGATAGTTGAGAGTTGTTGGCAGTGGACATTGGGCTGTTGTTGGCTCCAACTGTCTTCTCCATGTGGTCTTCAGTCTCCCCGTGACTCTCTTTTGCTGCGGATTCCAGAACAAGGACTGCCTTGTAATACTATCAACAGGTTTCCTCATCGTGTGTGTCCTATCAGCATCTTCTTCTCATCTCGTTTTCCATTGGAATTCGTCGTATATTTCACGTCTGATTGTCATGTGTATTATGCCAGAAAGACATTTTTGCGGATTATCTTAGATTCATTTATTGTTAAAATAAATAATTGACCGCAATCAGTTTGTTGATCATAATTTTCGCGTCCTTATCGATACATCTGTTGTTGTGTTTGCGACAATAAAAAATACGATATTGATCATTTCAAGACAGCTTACATTCTTTATTGTTTCGGTCCGTCATACTTTGATCATTTCTCCAATAACACCAGCCTTTGAATGTTCATATTCCTCTGTCACAGTTCTTTCTGAACGCTCAGCTTTCACTTCCGTACAATGGCATCAAGAGATGACATTGAAGGATCATAATTCTTGATCCATCTCTTCATATCCTGGGTCTTATTTAAGTTGTTAAATATGTCCCATCGCGTCTGCTGTATTCTTGTATTCTTAAGTTTATCTATGGATCACCATTTGCATCATCTATGATTAATATTCCCTGGACTTCTTATTTTTAGGCTTGTCCAAAATAGGTTGTATAAAAAAAATAATAATATAATATTTATGTCAGTTATCCATTCAAGCAGTTGCTTCTATTATTCTCTGTTATATAATACTTTTCTCTAATTCCCTGCTGTCCATTCATGCAGCTCAATTTATCTTTTGTTTTGCAAATTTTCTTATTTTAAACTCTTATCTTTTGTTGCTGCATTTATCTTTTGTTCATCAGATCTTCTTATTTTAAACTCTATTTAGTGTCTTATCTTCTATTACATAAACGTCTAGTCAATTCATGTTTCACATTTGCTAAAGACAAGTGCCAGACAGGTGCCAGTACAAGAGGAGATGAGATCACGCTGGTTATTGATAGCATACACACTGATGAATCTGCTGATAGCATTACAAGATAGTCCTTGTTCAGAAATCCTCCAGGATTAGGAGTTGGAGAGAGAAAGAGCGAAAAAAACAAATGGAGAAGTGAACTGGAGACAGAAATAAATGGAGATAAAAGAGACATGGAAAGATCTTGAGGGGATGGCACGGGCCAGGTGGGACTTGGCTTTAATTTGTTGAAGGCATTTGCTCTTTGGAGACCTGAAGGGCGATGGTGATGGTGATGTTGATGATGGTGATTGTGATGATGGTGATGGTGGTGATGTTGATGATGGTGATTGTGATGATGATGATGGTGGTGATGGTGATGATGATGGTGATGTTGATGATGGTGATTGTGATGGTGATTGTGATGGTGTAGATGATAGTGATGATGGTGATGTTGATGATGGTGGTGATGGTGATGGCGATGATGGTGATGTTGATGATGGTAATTGTGATGGTGATTGTGATGGTGTAGATGATTGTGATGATGGTGATGGCGATGATGGTGGCGATGATAGTGATGATGGTGATGATTGCGATGAAGGTGATGATGGCTGTGATAATGATGATGATGAACGCTGTGATAATGATGATAATGATTATGGTTTTTCCGGATATCAAATCCTTCAATTTTTTTTTTGTTGAATCATGCCCTTCATAGTTCTCGTGGTGTTTTCAAATATAGACACGTGACGAAGTTTGGTGAGCCCCTGTCAGATAATATTTAAAAAATAAGTAAATAAATAAAATAAAGCTTCTATCTTCATCTCGTCCAGGCATGAACTCGTTGAGACACGTTCCTTCTATTGTCTCTTGTAAGATCATACCCGAAAACTGTTCCATCTTAGCGTTTGTAAATCCACTTTTATCTCCCATACTGACATAATACAGTTTGCGCCGGCTCCACTGTTGATATAATCTTCAGCTGTCAGAATCGTTTAAAAACGGAGGTCTTTGCGCGAGGAGCAATGCTTCGAGAAGGTCTGTGGACGTCACTGGAAAGCGTTGACGATGAGGGACAGACACACAGACACGGATTGTCTTTAGGGAAAGGGGTGACGTTTATTTTTCCTCCTGACAAGATGGCAAACAATCAGTCAAATAAATGTCGATAGCTGGAGTGGACGAAGGGAGAGAAAACAAAACACTCCGTGAGCTTTGATTGACACAGAAGTGATATTGGATATATAGATAACCCACTCTTAAGGGAGACACAGAAAAAGGGAGATAAACTAGGAAGGGAGAAACGAAGTAGAAAGTTAGGCAACCCAGGAGTTAAGTCGATCTACTTTAGAAACAGTGAGCTGATTGAAGATTTACCTTCATAAAATCATCGTAGTTGGGACTGTTCTACTTGGGTCTACAGTGGCTGGGTTTTAAGGCTGTGTCGCATCGTGTGGTTATTGACCATGTCTCTTCTTGTTTCTTCAACCCCCTTCCTCAGATATCTCATTTCTGAGGTCTGAAGCTGGGGTTTTTTTATGGGTTGCAAGACTCGCATCCATACGTCTAGGCGGGAACATATGTGGAGCGGTATACAACCATCTTCGTTTCCTTACCAACTTCTCTTTTGCTGAAGAATCCTCGATTTATGGCCTGAAAAAAAGTATCTCAGCTGCTGCTCTTCGGGTAGCCAAATCTTCTTTGATGCCTCCCTTTCAGTCTATAACAGCTCCAAGGTATTCAATGTAGTCTATGACCTGTTCTCTCAGCTTAATCTGATGCCTTCTCGCGTGATATCACCATGGTTTTTGTTTTGGAGCTGCTGATAACCATCCCTGTCTTCTCCAGCTGTTCCTTATAGACTTGCAGGTTGGATAGAAGATTTGCCTCTGATTTAGCAATCAGGGCAACATCATCAGCAAATGCCAGCTCTGAAATACAGACCTGTTTCATCGTCCAGTAACCCCACTGAATACTTTCTTGTTCACTCCCCCACATGCCTTGATGACATCGTCCATGAGGAGTATGAAAAGATAAGGTGACAGGATATCACCTTGTCTTACACCAGTGGTGGTTCTGAACTCTTCTGACTTATGGTTTACCATCCTCACATAATTTGTGCAAGACTTGCAGAAGCTCTGTATAGAATGAATCAGAGGTGCTGGAATGTTCTTCCCTGCCAAACAGTCCCAAAGTTTGCTCCAGGGGACCCTGTCAAATGCCTTTTCCAGATCCGAGAAAGAAAGATTCATCTCACATTTATGCACTCACGGTCCTATTGTGCACTGTCGTACGGGGCTGCTCGGCCACAGCCCACACGACGAACGCAAACATCTCCCGGCGGGCCTAAGTCCTGAAACGACCTTTATTTTTTTAATCACGATTTCTCACGGAACCCCAAGCGACCTTTGCCGGAACCATAAGGTTTCGCGAAACCCCGGTTCAGAAACCCTGGTATAAACGGTAGGTTTGTATAGTATAAACATTTAAATAATAAAAAGGGAGATCTGAGACTTGGAAACAGTAAATAAATAATTCACGTAAAGATATGTTTCAGGCACTCATGAGAAATGAAGAAGTAGAAAATTAGACAACAGAAGAGATAGTCTTACCAGAGATTCGAACCTAGGACCATCCGAATGTCAACTCCGCCTCGCTTCGGGAGTGAATCGTTACTATCCACCCTGCCAACTAGACACAACAAAAATAGTACTTCATGGACAGTGGTCATTGACACGACCTTCCCACGTAACTCCGGATATGAACTTAGGAACGATCCAGAATAATTATACACGCAATAATATCTACAGCTTTCCTATTTAACAGTATTGGTCAGATTACACAAGACACATACCTTAATACTGTGTACAGTAAATGATAGAAGAATGAGGACAGGTCAGTATATAGGGTAGGTCTGTATTGAATAAACATTAAATTAAATAAAGAGGAAAACTCGAGGCCTGTAAACAAAACAAAACTTAATGCGCATAGATATGTTTTAAGCGCTCGTGAGAAATAAAGTAGTAGAAAACTGTTTTTCTGTTGTCTAGTTTTCTACTTCTGTGCCACAGCTACACTCATCAGTAGTTCCTATCTTCAGCTTGTTGAATAGATGGTATCTTAATCTGTTGTGGCCTGTGCGAAATCTGAAGATTACCACTTGTTCACGTCTGCTTAGCTGGAAGTGTGTTGTTTGGTGGCCCGGATGCGCTGCTTCCCAAGAGATCTCGTGCACGTGTCATTTTCTTAATTCATTTGTAAATAATGCATTTGTTAATATATCCGAAATGTTAACCCGCGATTCATTTTCTATATCGAAACACGGCCAATGCGTGACTGTGTTTATGTTCACACATACATTTGTTATATCTATATTTGTTACTTTTGTTGTCTTGAAAATGTAAAAAAAGGTAGTCTCATAGCAGATACTGCGTTAGGGGTGTGAAGTGTTAGAGACTTTACTGCACTAGGTCCAACTTGGAGAGGTGATGGGTGACCAGTTCCTTCCTAACTCCATTTGCCTTCCTTAACTCAGGAGCAGAGTCGGGTGCTCATTTACTGAAGGGTAGACTGGAGCGGAAGGCCACAGTGTATCCAATCCCGTGCCTGTGCCGCGAGCAACCAGCGCTCTAACCACTCGCCAATCGGAATTGAAAATGAAAGAAAAAAATTATAAAAGCAGGACCGGCTCTTGGGATGTGCGAACGGTGCTGTCGCACCCGACACCGACTTGCTGGCAAGCGCTGATATTAATGTTTTTTATTTGTTTAAATAAATAAGAACATTTACCATTTTCAGACGAGAAAAACGCAAGCAGAAAATGACAAAGGAAAAAAAAAAAAAAACATTTGCCAACATGACACTTATCGTTTGGCAGGGTGGATAGTAACGATTCGCCCCCGTAGCGAGGCGGTGTTGTCGTTCGGATGGTCCTGGGTCCAGTTCTCCAGTAAAATATTTCGTTTGAATTACCCTCCTTTTAAAATGAAATTTTGGTTGCACTAATTCCAGTCACTCTGAAACTGCAAAGCAAACATTTATTTTATCAGTCGATCTTTAGAAAGCTCTTTGTTTCTAAAGTAGACACCAACAGCACCTGTGTGGCCTGCCCCTGATATTGAAAAACAGAAAAAGAAAACGAAGAAAAAAGTGTACAGAAATAAAATTGAATTCAGCACACACACACACACATAGCTCTAACAAAACACACATATATTATACATACATACACAAACATATATCTGAATATTTCTCTTTGTACAGATCGAAATGCTGACGCCGAAACACAACGGCTATGTGGATGATGAAGACGGAGAAACTGACGAAGAGAAGAACCGTACAGCCTCTATCAAAGGAATGTGGAAAAAGGCGCTCAAAACTCTCAAGTCCACCGACAGCAAGCCGGCACGTCTGGTACGTTTTCCATATGTCATTTTCTACATAGTCCGTGCTTAGGTGTCTGTTCAATCCAGCGTCATCGTCAAATTAGCAGGTCTTATCAACATATTGAGATCATTTTTTTTCTACGTTTGTCTTTCTTGCTACGGTCACTATTGTTCTATCTTTCTTGTTACTGTCATTACTGTTCTATCTTTCTTGTTACTGTCATTATTGTTCTATCTTTATTGTTACTGTCATTATTGTTCTATCTTTATTGTTACTGTCATTATTGTTCTATCTTTCTTGTTACTGTCATTATTGTTCGATCTTTATTGTTACTGTTATTATTGTTCTATCTTTCTTGTGACTGTCATTATTGTTCAATCTTTATTGTTACTGTCATTATTGTTCTATCTTTCTCGCTACGATCATTACTGTTCTATCTTGCAACGGTCATTACTGTTCTATCATTCTTGCTATTGTTATTATCATTATCATCAAAATCCATTATTCTCACCGTTTGTAGAACACCGTTTCATTCCGGAAACGGATTTAATTCATCGTTTTGTTAAAAATAACCTTAAAATGTAAGTTTTTGATTGTTTCTTCAAGACAAAATTTTAATTTAAAGTATTGCAGACTTATTATTGTGGATGAAAATGATTATTGCAAAACGAGCTGCAGATGCTAAGAGGAATAGACTATCGCGTCAATCACAACGAGCAAGCGAGACTCTAGAAGCAGCAGCAATACGACGACGTTGATTTGCCAACCGAGTTCCTTAACGACCAGTGCCCATCAGGAATGCCACCGCATTTGCTGAAATTAAAGTTTGTTGCATTTATCATGCTATTGCGAAATCTGAACGCAAAAAAACGGACTATTGAATGGTGTGACGTATAATGGAAATATAGCCTACAGTATCTGACAGTCTTCGTGACCTCGATGGCGTTCTATGATTCGCTAGCAAAGCCATGCATTGACAGCCTGCGTTTACTCATTTTGTTTGAGACGTAAACATAGGAAGTTGTTTATCAACTTCTGCGACCTGCCAGTCATAACAGGGAGCGAATCTGGTTTGTTTTCCTGAGTTTCTCATACGAGCTGATCGGTCAATCATCGGATATCAGGCAGACCGCGCGTGAATAACACCGGACCTTTTGAAGTGAGACGCTCGGGCAGAAATATTTTCCCGACTACCCTTTGATGTTCGTACACTCAGGGGGAGTTAACGCTTTGATCTTCAGAAGCGGGGAAAATCTCGGAAGAAACCCGTTACACGGTTCCAAGTCTCTGTTGTCGATTAGCAACGGTCGACAGAGCGACCATGAAAACCTTTTATCTTGGGAACTTAGGTTTCTGATTTCTCTGCTATGCACAATAGTGTGAAAATTAGCATCCTCTAGAGATCATAATACCATGATGATATATAAACTGTGGCTTCCCAAACCAGATATCAGTTGTCGCTCAGAATTTTTCGGATAGTCTAAACACATAGTCTAGAACCATTGTGGAAGATGTGTTAATAGAGTCGTGGGGATTTCATTCTGATTTTGGGTAATATAAATGTGTGCTTACGTGTTAAAGTGTTAAAGTTTACCATTATAATTCACTGTGATTTTCTAGCATTAAGAACAGTGAAATAATAACACGAAGATATTTTTTTTTGCCAGTTCAGTTTCATGTTAATTTTACCACCTGCTTCCTCACACAAGAAGAGACGTTTTAGTTGACTAATTAATACACTAGGTGCGACTGATTAGTGACAGAAAAGCATTCACGTTTATTTCATTTTGTGTAGTTATTATAAGTGACTATTATTTAATACCATACGATGACAAACAGACGCCGACAATCTAATAGCTATTAACGACAGGCGATATTTGTTAAGTGCGCGTATGGATAATTAAAAAATAATTGACATTGTGAGCTGATCGTTAACGCGCGCGCAAAGGGGCGGGAAGGGTTGCATACCTTCGTCCGACCTGGAAGTGCAGCGCGGGCGAAAAGCTGACCGTATAGTTGTAAATAAAGTCACCGAGTGCCTTTTAACTTTAATCAGGACTGACGGAGTGGATAAGAGATCGTCGTGTCCCCGTATGTGTACATTTATGTAGTTATATAGAAATGTAGAATTTTTTCATAAATGTTCTTTTATTCTAAGCAGGCCTGATCAATTGCGACCAGCGGTCTATTTTGGTCCTTTTTCTTCACTTAATGATGGATTAATGTTGTCGTTTTCTTGGCTTGTGAATCCCCAAGTTCATTGGTGAACATGATTGGCCAAAGATATCCCATAAACATTTTAACCTGTAAAATTAACTGGACTTATCAATACCCAGATTTTTTTTCTCCAATTTATCAGCCCATGTGGGTTGTGCAAAAAAATATAACACTATCTGACTTTTGACAGTCGTATTAGTGGATTTATCCAGAAAGTTACGCTGTTTCAAAATCGACACTCACCACAAAGCCAGCCGATAGGATTTGCCATCATGTATCAATACTAACAGTTCTAGCAACCAGATGTTTCCCAATACTGGAAGTATTTTTCTCTGTTTACTGTGAACCACAAGATCTCGGGTTGTTTACACCAACTATTCGAGGTGACATTTGTATATTCAGGAATAAACCACCAAAGTTGGCGTCCACCTTATTAATTTATTGTCGAGGATGGACTGATGCCAAATTTGGCACTGAACACTGACATTATATCTCTCTCTCTCTCTCTCTCTCTCTCTATATATATATATATATATATATATATATATATATATATATATATATATATATATATATATATATATATATTTTCAGGATAATTGTATGTCCAAGGAAATATCACCAAGAGTAGGTAAGGAGCGAGTGAGTTGCCACGTATGACAGAGAGAGTGAATATTTTCCTTGTTACGGTAACTTGTACCAACCTGGTTATTTTGCTTTTAAAATTGTTTACTTTACTGAGTAGCACTTAGTAGGAACTTTGTTTACCTTACTGTATATTCTGTATGTAACATAGTGCTAACCTTTGACCTTTTGGTTATTTATTTTTTTGGGTTCTTTTCTCCATAGGGGGAAGGCACATTTATTTGGTTAATTTCATATGTATGTGTTACGTACATTTATTACCTAAGGGGGTAGTCTTCGGTCCTGCCAAATGTACGCACCAGTTTTATGTAGTTATATTATTTGTGCGGTCGAATGATTCGCGCACTGACGTGCACAAAGCTGTGAGTGTTGCTTTGGACGCACGTGTAACCTAGTTGAGTAGTTTGTGACGTCACGTTTTGAAGTGGAAACATGGAACCGGCTTGTGTCCATGATAGTAATTTTATATTTCGTATTCAATGGCATTTTAAGGAAGCCAGTTATTTCTAGTGATCTGTATTGGTCTTCAGGTCGAAACCAATATCAGGAATGTCACGTGAGTTATCGTCCCACTTCTTATTTTAATGCTGTATGAACAAGGCCGCTCTAATACTAGTCTAGCGGGAATTAAGATGTTCCTAGAATGGATCTACAGAGTCGCTTGCCTTTAAGATTTGAATCGTAGACGGAGAATTCCTACGAGCAGAAGAAGTTATATTGTTTATCTTACGCACATGTTTTATATGCCGTACATGCTTCAATGCCAAAGTCGTGGCTTGGATGTAAAGAGAGGTTAGCCAACTGAAAGCCTTTACTGTTAGGATTATCATATATAACTTTGTGTGAAAATTATGATGTACAACGCTATGTATGAAGAACGTCTGGGAATTTTAACAAAATGTAATATGGAAGATTTCACCCCAGAGTATGTATACGTTACCATGATAGACGTCCTTGAAAGAAGGTCAACGGTCGTGACTGAGAAGGATATTATACGGTAACAGTTTTTGTAATCCTTGGTCTATGGACAGAGGTCTTTACTAGAAGAGAATCTTCAGGAACTTTAGCAGTAATAAATCAATATGTTGTCGTGTGATCTTTGCGCCTGTGACGATGTCCGTCTTGTCCACTTCGTGTCCTGGTGAATAAAATCTATGTAAAGTTATCAACGACTCGTGTGATGCCAATACTTGACCAGTTCACACAATTCAAGATACATTGTTGGTTTTTCGTTTGAAAGACATTGTTGTTGACATTTGAAAACGACACCAACAATAATTCGGTCTGGAAGTTGTAACCCATCCAATTGATCGTTTGAAAAGAAGAATTTTTACTTTCAAGGCGACATCATCTCAATGTGGATCCTGGCGGAATATGAATCATAATCAACTCAAATGCTCAAAGTCTTCAATCAACCTCCATCTCTTCATCATTATTGCGTGCGAGCTAGTTTGATACGCAGAGCGAAGTATTGCATCCTCTTACGTACATACACGGGGACAAGGCACTTTGATTTTTACCTGCACGCGAGCTAAGTATAACTTGTATCCGTTATACCCTTTATTACTATTAGCTGTGCCTTGATTGATTATGTACACTTATATATTTTCTATGTTATGTGTTATGTTTTGTGTATTCTTCGCGGGAGGTTGGGCGGTAGATCTGACGAACGAGATCCATCTCGAAGTCAATTCGGGCTCTTCGTCAGACGTTCTGTAGGACATTATTTTGCAGACTTCCCGCAGTGGAATGTTCCTACGCGTGAGCGTAGAAGGATTCTAGGTCCACTGTGTCTGGTGGTCTGTGACACCTGTCTGTGTTAGCTGTAGTGTCACGTTTACTTGTTGTTTTTGGTAGCTATTTTTACTTGTGCCTTAGTTTTATGATGAATTTTGTATGTGATTATTGTCCGTCTGACCTTTCCTGTCGTTTAGTTTTTTACAAAACCTTTGTTTTTACACTGTGGTGTCTATTGTCTTGTTGAATTTAATCGCAGTTATCATCGTAATTCTTTACGACATTCCATTTTAGTTTCCCATTTTATTTTAATTGGATTTCTGCGAACGTCTTCGTTTGTTTTGAATATCTTGTCGTGTCATTATTGTGCTATTGTCTGTCACGTTATTGCTTTCACACCATTACATGTTATAAATTACATTATTAATATTATTGCCTATAAAATAAATTGATTTTACCGTTCTAGAACAGGAACGAAGAACACTAGTTGTAGTGACACTTTTAAATAGTATTATTACATAATAATATTGAAATGGCTACCTTAGACTATTTCATTAAGCAAGCAAAAGCTCTTCAGATGGCTCCTGATGAAGCAAAAACATTTGCACTTGCAGAATATAGGAAAGCTCAAGAAATAGAAGCTGACCAGAGAAGATTGGAAACTTTACGTTTGGAAAATTTGAAATTTGAGGCAGATCAAAAACGGATTGAGGCTGAGGAACAAGAGAAGAAGATGAAATTTGAGGCAGATCAAAAACGGATTGAGGCTGAGGAGAATGAGAAAAAAATGAGATTAACTGCTGAGGAGGATGAAAAGAAGAGGAAATTTATGGCTGAGGAAGAGGAGAAAAAAATGAGATTAGCCGCTGAATTAGAAGAGAAACGATTTCAGCGAGAGGCAGAACAGAAGCAAAAGGAGTCTGAAGAAAGACTTAGAAAAGAAATGGAAGAAAAAAGATTAATAGCTGAAAAGGAAATGGAACAGAAACAAAAAGAAATAGAAGAAAGGAGATTAATAGCTGAACAAAACACAAAACGACTTCAGCTTGAGATGGAAGAGAATGAAAGAAAACGACAGCATGAACTGAAATTAGCAGAGTCAGAATATGAGAGACTTAGGTTAACTCAGGAAGCTAATTCTCAGAGAACTTTTGAAAGCCACACTTCATCCAGACAGGATCATTTTAAGGAAATTCACCTTAAATTACCAAAATTTAATCCCCCGTCTGATGATGTAATATTCTTCCTGGATAGGTTTGAGGCCACTTGTGGGTCTTATAACGTGGATAAAGCGCTATACTGTACATATTTATCCAGATTACTTACAGGAGATGCATTAGCAGTTTATCATACCACCAGCATTGGTGAGAAAAATGACTACAATGCTCTTAGAGCAGCACTTCTGCAAAAATTCCAAATGACAGAAGACGAATATCGTCTGAAATTTCACGCATTACTACCTCAATCTGGCAGAAATTTTAGTGATTTTCTGTCACAGATACGACTAACATTAGAAAGATGGATCGAATTATCCAAAATTGAAAAGTCGTATGAAGGTCTCTTTGATTTACTGATGCGCGATAAGGTACTTTCGTCGGTAAACCCTACATTTCTCGCATTTTTACACGAACGGAAACCTTTATCAATGAAAAACTTAGAAGAACATGCAAAAAATTTTTGCACTGCTCACCCAAACATGGATCTAAGTAACGCGCAGATTAAGAGTGAATTGCCTGTTGCTTTTGCAGCACAACAAAACAATTTTTCACGCAATCGTTCTTTTAGTGCTGATAGGTATGTCAATAAGGGAAATAATCATAATTTCACCAATGATAACTTTTACAAAGGGAAGCAATTTCAACAATCTGCTCCATTTAATGTTTCTTGGAACCAAACTCACAGATCGCGAGATTTTGGTAACAATTATTTTAAAAATAATCAGGGACATTATAATAAACAAAACTGGAGATCAAGATCTCAGGGTCCGCAAAACAGACAATTTTTTGGAAATAAACCATTTAACCAACATCATAACGATCATTCTACAAATTATCGGACTAATCCAAATTTTAACTCTAGCAGAAATGACACTTATGGCAATTTTAATGACAAAAATCACAATCGATCGCGCCGACGAGATAGATCGTCGAATAATACAGGTAGACATTCTAATGTTGCTTTTAATGATACACAGGCTAACATTGAACAGGGTAAAGTAGCTGAAACTCACAATGCTATGTCTTGTTCTCTAGATTGTTCCCAGGTGAAAGACTGCCCAGAATGCTCGACTCTTTTCCAGCCTAAGGCGATCACGACGCTGCGTTGCGGACATACCTTGCCTAGCCTGCCTGCAGTCTGTACAGCCACTGCTGCGTCAGTACACCAGGGACAGGGCTCTCTTAAGTTTCACAAGGGATTTGTCAATAATATTTCATGCTCTCTCCTATTTGACTCAGGTTGTACAACAATCGGTGTCCGGACTTCGCTGATCGACCCAAGTTGTGCCACGGGCCGGGTTGTCAAATGTGTAACATTTGGTGGCACAATTGAAACATTTCCCACTGCTATTATTGATCTTAACACACCTTTCTTTTCAGGAAAGATCCAAGCATGTCTTCTGCCTAACCCAATCTGTGATGTAATACTTGGTCGCATACATGGTATTAAAGAGTGTACACCACAGCAAATTGCTGAATGGGAAGAGCGACATATTCAAACTGCAAATGCAGTAGTGACTAGAGCGCAAGCTACTAATATGTCGCATGATACACCTATGGAACCTACAGTTCATACCACTTGTGATGATGATGCTCCTATTTCACGGGAGTTGTTTGCAACATTGCAAAAGAATGATAATTCATTAAAAAAATTCTTTCAGTATGTGAACAAAAAGAATACAAGCAACAAACTTGCAAAATCTAGACATGACTTTATACTTAAAAATGGGATTTTGGTTAGAGTAATACGGGAAAAGGATTTATCCTTATGTTCTCAGATTCTTGTCCCATCCTGTATGAGATCTCGTATATTACGACATGCTCATGACTCGCAATGTGCGGGCCATATGGGTTTTTCGCGTACCAAATCCAGAGTGCTTTCGGCATTCTACTGGCCAGGCGTCCATAGAGATGTTACTCTCTATTGTCGGTCCTGTTTGATATGTCAAGAAGTTAAGGTACGGGGTCCATTTCATGCGGTTCCTATTCAAGCTGCGGACATCCCGATTAGACCATTTGATAAAATGGCCATTGACATTATTGGTCCAATGCTTCCATCTGCTAGAGGGCATACGCATATTCTTACGTGCATTGATATGTGCACTCGTTGGCCTGAGGCCATCCCTCTCAAGAACACTTCATCTGCCAGTGTAGCAGAGGCATTGATGTTAATCTTCTCACGCATTGGTTTTCCACGGAAAATCTTGTCGGATCATGGGGTTCAGTTCATTTCTGAATCCATGTCTCAAGTGATGAAGACATTAGGTATAGATAGATCTCTTAGTTCTATTTATCATCCGATGTCAAATGGGTTAATTGAGCGTCTCAATAGGACACTCAAGCAGTTGTTGGGTAAGATGACTCAAGACCATCCCCAAGACTGGGATCGGGTCCTACCCGCTTGTCTCTTTGCGTATCGCGAGGTACAAAATCAAGCAACGGGGTTTTCTCCGTTCCAGCTTGTTTTTGGCATGCAACCACGCGGTCCGATGTCGTTAATCCACGACTTATTGGTGGATGAGAATATTGAAGAGGAAACTCAATCCTCTTATGAATATGTGATCTCTCTTAGAAAGAGAATCATAGATGCTTGTAGACTAGCTACTGCATCATCTGAACATGCCAAAGAAAAAGCTCGTCTATCTGAAACAAATATAGACGTCTTCGCCAGCTCATACCTGGTGATGAAGCTTTTGTATTACTCCCTGCGCATAACAATCGTCTTTTAATTACCTGGAGAGGTCCTTTCAGGATCATCTCAAGAATATCCGATGTCGACTACATCGTTGATGTTAATGGCAAACATAAAACCTTCCACATTAACATGTTGAAGGAGTATTACTCACGTCCTGATTACTTACAGTCAGTGTTTCAGGCAACTGACGATCCTACACCACCTATTCAACACTATTCTAGTTTGTCAGTCATCCAAGAAGAGGAATCTTCTTTCGATGATGTACAACTACCAATACCAGTTGTACCACTCCATTCCACTGAGAAATGGAATGATGTTACTATCTCATCTACTCTTACTGATGATCAACGTCAGCAAGTCTCTAAAATTCTACACACGTATGAGGATGTCCTCACCGACATCCCAGGTCATACGTCAGTCATCCAACATGACATTATTCTGACTGACGATACACCGATTCGAGTTCGCCCATATCCTATTCCTTTACATTTTCGTGATAAGGTTGATAAGGAATTGGATGATATGCTCCAATTAAATATAATTGAACCATCTTCATCACCATATTCTTCTTCTATGGTAATCATTAGGAAGAAAGACAACAATATACGTCTTTGCGTAGATTACAGGAAGTTAAACAAAGTTACAAAATTCGATGCGGAACCATTACCTCTATTAGACGACTTATTAGAGAAATTATTTCATGCTACATTCTTTTCGAAATTTGACCTTTCAGAGGGTTATTGGCAAGTGCCACTCACTACGAAAGCAAAGCCATTCACCGCTTTCTCGACGCCACGGGGTCTTTTTCAATATAATTTTATGCCTTTCGGGTTAATGAATGCGCCAGCTACCTTTGTACGCATGATGCGCCGCATATTGTCTCATCGTCCCGATGTCATTACTTATATAGATGACATCTGTCTTTTCAGTGACTCTTGGGATGAACATATTCAGGGTTTAAAATCTTTACTTTCTACCTTACAGGATTATAACTTAACAGCGAAACCTTCAAAGGCTTTTGTCGGTTTTCATGACATCTCATTTCTTGGTCACCGTATAGGTCGCGGTTTAATGTATACAGAAGACAGTAACGTCTCTAAAATTTTAAACATCTCAGCACCTAAGACAAAAAAACAAGTGAGGTCACTCTTAGGACTAATACAGTTCTATTCTAAATTCATCCCTCATTTGTCTACTATAACTGCACCTCTTTCTTCGTTACTGAAGAAAGGCACACCTAATGTAATAAAGTGGTCGCAGGATCACCAAACGGCGTTAGACTATATAAAACAAATTTTTTCAAATAAGCCTTTTTTAAGGTTGCCTAACAAAGATCTCACCTTTGTTCTTCGCAGTGATGCTTCTTCCTACGCTATCGCGGCAGTTTTGATGCAGGAATACGGAGGCACCTTATTTCCAATTATGTACGTATCCAGAAAGCTTACGACGAGCGAGATGAAGTACTCCGTTCTAGACAAAGAGCTTCTCGCTCTTGTCTGGGCAATCACAAAACTGGATCGTTATCTCCTCGGATCACACTTTGTGGTGGAGTCTGACCAGAAAGCTCTTACCGCATTGAATACTGGAAACGTTAAGTCATCAAAGTCAGCGCGTTACGCTATAGCTCTTCAACCGTTCCATTTTGAGATACGAGCTATTCCTGGAGTGCAGAATGTATTTGCAGACTGTCTTTCAAGATGCCCTAGTGAACTTGGTGAAACTAAACTACTTTTAGATGGAGAAACGTCCTCACCGAAACATGAATAACTTTGTACAGTGTCATTAATTGTACATCTGTGAAGACTATGTGTAGTTCTACAGTATTCGTATAAATATAACTTTCAGAACATACTTACATATGGATTATAACATTATTTCTTGTGAAGTAACGTTTTATTAGAACGAGAACAGTGATATTAAAGTAACATTTTTTTTGTAGTATGGAAACATTGGTAAAAAGCAACAAATAGACATTCGTTAGTGTTATGGAACATATTACACTACATATCGTGTTCGTAAACTTATTTCGTGCATGGAACGTTAGGAACATATTCTTGTTGACTCTAAATAGTTCTGAACGAATATTCACAATGACTGAAATTAGAATTACTTAGAATAAATTACTAGTTATTTATTTATGTGTAATTAAGTACTAGAATTAGATTAATTCAATTTAATCAATTTGATTGTTTATAAATCACACATCTACTAACTTTATTAGTGTCTCGCAATACGTGTAATCACGTATCCCACTACATGATATTTTACTTTTAGATAACTAGTCAAACTTACTAGTGCTAGATATCAGTAAGTGCGTTGCTTCTTAAAGTGTTTAATTATGCATTGCTTCATTTTTGCACATTGTATTTCAAAATTTTCTGTTTCACTGATTCTTTTATCATTGATTATCATCAGTGTTGCTGTTCATTTTCATTTTTGAAATCATATGTTTCGATTTTCTTTTGAAAAACTTAGTTGAATTTTATTATCATCTTTTTTGTTGATTCTTCATTTTCATTTTCTTCAACTTCTTTTTACTTCGAATATTACCACATCGTTCCAAAGTAGGTCGATGGTGGATGTGTGCTTTAATGCATACTGTCATTTAGTTATATTAATTTCAAGTTAATATTCTTTTCTTAATATGATAATTTTATGCATGTCATAAATCTTGTTGTAGTTTTGACTCACCTCTCTCGAGTAATTAGTTCGAAAAAAATTAATGGGATTAACTTTTTTAAGGGGAGGTAATAAGGGAGCTGTTACGTACATTTATTACCTAAGGGGGTAGTCTTCGGTCCTGCCAAATGTACGCACCAGTTTTATGTAGTTATATTATTTGTGCGGTCGAATGATTCGCGCACTGACGTGCACAAAGCTGTGAGTGTTGCTTTGGACGCACGTGTAACCTAGTTGAGTAGTTTGTGACGTCACGTTTTGAAGTGGAAACATGGAACCGGCTTGTGTCCATGATAGTAATTTTATATTTCGTATTCAATGGCATTTTAAGGAAGCCAGTTATTTCTAGTGATCTGTATTGGTCTTCAGGTCGAAACCAATATCAGGAATGTCACGTGAGTTATCGTCCCACTTCTTATTTTAATGCTGTATGAACAAGGCCGCTCTAATACTAGTCTAGCGGGAATTAAGATGTTCCTAGAATGGATCTACAGAGTCGCTTGCCTTTAAGATTTGAATCGTAGACGGAGAATTCCTACGAGCAGAAGAAGTTATATTGTTTATCTTACGCACATGTTTTATATGCCGTACATGCTTCAATGCCAAAGTCGTGGCTTGGATGTAAAGAGAGGTTAGCCAACTGAAAGCCTTTACTGTTAGGATTATCATATATAACTTTGTGTGAAAATTATGATGTACAACGCTATGTATGAAGAACGTCTGGGAATTTTAACAAAATGTAATATGGAAGATTTCACCCCAGAGTATGTATACGTTACCATGATAGACGTCCTCGAAAGAAGGTCAACGGTCGTGACTGAGAAGGATATTATACGGTAACAGTTTTTGTAATCCTTGGTCTATGGACAGAGGTCTTTACTAGAAGAGAATCTTCAGGAACTTTAGCAGTAATAAATCAATATGTTGTCGTGTGATCTTTGCGCCTGTGACGATGTCCGTCTTGTCCACTTCGTGTCCTGGTGAATAAAATCTATGTAAAGTTATCAACGACTCGTGTGATGCCAATACTTGACCAGTTCACACAATTCAAGATACATTGTTGGTTTTTCGTTTGAAAGACGTTGTTGACATTTATTCCATTGTAACCATTCGCGTTTCTATTCATCACTATGAAAACGACACCAACAGTATGTAATTCTGATTTTTTTTGATCTTTCTTTAGATATTTGATGTTGTTAAGTTTAAATGATAATAAACAACAAAGAAAACTTACTTTGTGTGTTTGTCAGACCCATACCTAATTAACCGTAGTTTTTCACGTTTATTTTTCTTGTTGTCACACAGCTGTGTGTGTGTGTAGTTAAACTTGTATTTCTATGTATAGGGAGGGAAAGATTAATAATAATAATAAATTCTTTAAGCACCAAACACGGCGCATAAGGCAGAAACCAGTGCTCTCCAGGTTGTTCGTTGTGTCGCCACTCCTCTTAGCTCTTGCACATTATTTAGGCCCAACGTTCTTCCTTCTCTTATTATTGTTCTTCTGAGTGTTTCTTTTGGTCTTCCTTTTTTCCTCTTACCCTCAGGAACCCAAGTGAGCGCCTGTAGTAGTATTCTGTTGTTTTGCATTCGTAGGACATGACCGATATATGACCATCGTCTTTTCCTTATATAGTCGGAGACATATTTCTGCCTAGAGTCTTCTCTTATTTGTCGATTAGTCTTGAATTCTTTCCAACTGATGTTCATGAGTTTTCTAAGACATTTGTTCTCGAATGTATTCAGCTTGTTCTCCAATGATTTTGTTATTTTCCAACTCTCACAGCCGTATGTTAACACTGAGATAACATTTGAATTAAACAGACGTAGCTTGGTATGTATATTCAGTGATCGTAATTTCCAAATGTTAGATAATCTATTGAAGGCGCTAGCTGCCAAAGCAATTCTAGTATGGATTTCTCTTGTTGTGTCACCATCCTGAGTTATTTTACTGCCTAAATAATTGAAACTTTCAACTTTCTGTAGTTTTTCCCCGTTCAAGATGATATCAAAGGTCTCGTTAGAAAAGTTCATAGCTTTAGTTTTAGAGGCATTTATTTGAAGACCTATTTTAACCGAGAGATGACACAAATTATTTACTGCTTCTTGGGATTGTCTGGGTGTTGAACTTAAGAATGCTAAATCATCTGCGAAATCCAGGTCCCCCAGGAATTTTCCATTTGTCCATTTTATACCTAATTGTTCATTGTGGGTATAGTTTCTCATAACCCAATCAATAGCTATTCCAAAAAGTAGTGGTGACATAATACAGCCTTGTTTCACCCCTGTTTCTACTGTAAACCATTCTGTATTCCCTTTATTAGTTCTAACACAACATCTTGCATTGTCATATAGCGCTTTGATTATATTCACATATTTTGTTGGAAAACCATAGATTGTAAGTATCTTCCACAATGATGGGTGGTGTAGACTATCAAAGGCTTTTTGAAAATCGACGAAGGTGATAATAAGTGGCGATTGCATTTCCACTGATTCTTCTATAATTGTTCTTAGTGTGAATATTTGATCAATACATGATCGTTTCGGCCTGAAACCCGCTTGTTCTTCTCTGATCTTTTCGTCAGCATGCAATTTAAGTCTTTCTAACATCATGCAACATAATAATTTTCCAGGTACTGATAATAGAGATATACCACGCCAGTTATTACAGTCTGATAGATCACCTTTCTTCGGTAACTTTACAATAATACTGTCTTTCCATTGTTGTGGTGGTTGTTCTTCTCTCCATACTTCATTTATAATATCTAAAATTCTCAAGAGGTTGTTGTCATTAACTGCTTTAATCATTTCCCCTGAAATTTCGTCAACTCCAGCAGCTTTAAAATGTTTAAATCTTTTAACGGCTTGTTTGATCTCGTCCAGCGTGAATTCATCGCAAGTTATTGGCAAGGTGGTTGTGGGTGTTTCATTATTAAAATCAGGTGTTACTGTTGGTGGTGGTCTGTTTAGCACCTCCATGAAGTGCTCAGCCCATCTCTTCATTTGTTCTTTTTCTGTTGGTATTGAATTCCCTAATTTACCTTTAACAGGTGTTTCCATAGCAGTAGGCTGGTGACATAGTTGTTTTGTAATTTGATAAAGGCACCTACTATTACCAGTTCTTGCAGCATTTTCAGCTTCTACGGCCAGTTCATTGATGAAATGTCTTTTATCTCTTCGAGTTTTTGTCTTCACTTCTTTATTTAACAAGTTATAAGTTAGTTTGCAAGATTCAACTGCATTATGTGTACTTGCCGCTAGTAGTTTAAGTTTTGCTGTTTTCCTTTCTTGTATTTTATCCCAAGTATCTTCTCTCAAAGGAAAAGATTGTCTTGTACTAAATTACAGTCGTATAGATAGGCTGGACTAGAGAAACTACTCATTCCAGAGACAGATCTTCTCGTTAAACTATTCACCCGTGAAATATATTTCTTACACCTTTATTTCTCACGCGCTTATCACCATCCACTCTACTCAGACGGGACCATAAATAACTTTAAACCCTATCTAATTTACGACAAATGGCACGCGTTTGGTCATAAAAGTCTTGCATCGGAGTTTTCCTTCCTGAACCTGTTTTCGGACACGGCCAGCTCTATGTCGCCCTCACCCGAGGAACAAATCATGAAAACTTGAAAGTTTTTGTTAAAAACACTTATCAGGGAACATTCTTTGAAACAAATCCCCGCACTTTCACAAAAAATGTCATCAAAGAACTTTTATATTGAATTAAACAATATTTTTAAAATATATTACAGTTTTTGATTTACTTCTGTCATTATTGACGGGTTATTGCTAGTTAATCATATCTTTTTTGCTAGGTTACTATTGTTCTATCTTTCTTGTTATTGTCATTATTGTTCTATCTTTCTTACTATGGTCTTTATTATTCCATCTTTCTTTCTACAATACTTGTTCATGTTACCCATTTAGTTAAAAGCCCGCGTTTACTTTCACCACACAAGAACATCAAAAATAATACGCAATCCAAGGAAAAAAACTGTTTTTGCAAATGTTGGCCTTTGCATGCAAACAACCAGACACCGATCTCTTGTTTACTGATAGGGCTTCGCGCTAACAGCAGACAGATAGATCCATGCAGCCATCGAAAAATGATAATTCCGGCTAACGTAAACAAATTATAGAGGGATCACTTATTGGATACATAGATGATTGCGTCTGAAGCTCATCAGATGAGAAGATGATTTAAAACAAATAAGAGATACGTCTTGACCTCAGCCTCCGCCCTGAATCAGTTTTGTGTAAAAGTCAACATTGGAGAATACAATGAACGTAAACCTTCAGCGGCACATTAAAAGAATTGCGAATAAACATTCAACTTTCCCTTGAGACAACAATTTCTGGCTGGAAAGTTCTAACACTGTTTGGAGCAGGGAAAACAGCTCAAGTAATGAAGTATTATTGAATGTTATGTAGTCCCCAGCGGTTTCTTAGGAGACAGAGGAAAAATAGGGTCACTTCTGCCTCAGATATGCCGCAAGAGGCGGTTGACATAACTTTAAATGATCATGTCACGGAATGTCAACCGTGACTGGTCTATGCTTCGCAGGGAGCACTGTGGTAGGAATGTTATAGACAGGCACTGAGCTGAAATCAGAAAACCATGCTGAAGCACTATTACCTACACATCTGTGGTGAAGTGGGATGTTATAAATATTTATAGGGGACTTAGTGTACTGACTGAGATCAGCTGTGAAGGTATCTATATCTATTAAGAGTAGTGTATTATAGATAACCTTACTTGCTACCACATATCTATATATCTCAGTCAGAATTATTCTGGAATAGTGTGATGACTACGTTATGTGTCTAGGGTATGTGTATGATGAAGTGTAAGTCACAACAACAGACAGATAAACAATTTAATTTAATCCACTACTCTTGACAACACTGTGACACTCACATACATATAACACTCTATGAGAATATCTTAAGGAGTCACTGATAACTTTCAAATAACAATATGTATTCATGGTTATCATAAAGGTATATGTGTCCTGATTCAAATACAAAGGAACCAGGAATCACAATCAATTTTAATTACAAGTATATGTACAGACTTTATCAACATGAATATTGTAGTGACATATATTATTAAACTATCCTATGTGTGTCAGTTGTGTAGTGGTAATATGAGGTAATACTGGTTTTGTTTTGTTCAAGCTCTGTTGGTATTTGTCATCATGACTTCAATAGTTTGTCTTTTGGGACTAGTATTGGAGATGTTTTCAGTTCCTGATATTAAGACAATTAAATTCCCCTCTGAATGTTATTTTTATAAAGTCATTTCAAGATGAGGGGGCATAATGTTGAGCTCAGCTGGCCAAATCAGCTTATCTTGCGTGATGGCGGCAGGGAAAGACTCCTCGGCTCGAATTCTCCTCTGGGCTCTGGAGACACCTCACTGATAGCTAAATGGACCAAGGAGTATGCTGTCCGACTCTGGATTCAGCAAAGCTCTGACCAGGTGCTGCTCAGTACCATCAAGACCACGGTCCCTGAAAGCAAGAAGGATGTACCTTCTACTTCATAACTAATTGATACTCTAGTTCTACACTGAGCACAATACAACACAAACATTGAGTTCAGAGCGTTAGGCCAACTGTCAGCTTCATCTGAAATACTTTATACCAGTATTTACCTCCTTAATGGTCACCACGCCTCTGCACTTCCAGCATTATTTCTGTCTAATCAATCATCCAGGTGTCAGTGTACTATTTGGCCATTCCATGCCGTTTTACTTCCCTCCGACACCCTCTGTTCAGGCTGGAGCATTATAGGCTTTATCTCCTGTTTGCCACTGAACTACATATATATATATACAGGCATAAATTAACAATTTACATTCAATTTTCATTAAAAGATACTGAATGGTTCAAGCTTACCACAATTTCATGGAAATAAACACAGATACGTTGATTAGCAATGAATTCTGGCACAATTACTGGCACAAATTCCCATCTGCTTATGTTCCAGGCTTTTATTTAACACAAATATGAGCTGGCTTCAACGCACTGATGCTTTATCAAGCTTATTTAAACAAGTGGTTTCGAACTAACGCTCCTAAGTGATTATATCAGCGAGTCTAGCCAATGAGGCCCCGTTTCGACAAGTGTTTGAAAAAATGTTACCTTCCCCCGTCTCCCCTAACAACCAAGATAGTATTTATAGCCCGACCAATCGTGGTTAGTCTTTCATTTGTTGCGCTCCAATCAATTTGGAGTTTACATGGTAGGCTAATTCTGTAACGTAAGATTTTTTTCAAACACGTTATAAAAAATTTTATGAGCAGAAATGATTCCATGCTGTCAGGCATCCCCACTATTTTATTTTGGTTATAATTTATTAATTCCTGGACTATTTGCGTAACGTTTTACATATTCTTTGTCAGCAAGCCCTAAGGAACCCAAATATCCAAATTTAAAAGAGCTACGTGGCTGCGTTCAAAATATGCAATTTCTTCTACCTCCTGTTTCGAAGATGTGCTGTCTGGGTACTGTTATGTTTTCAACCGTAAACCCATCTAATGTTATCTTTCCTAATAAGAGTTTTTCAGGATTTATAAACCTAACTCTGGGATGGGTAATGTATTTTATCACTGTCCGTCTGAAAAAAAGTTAGTGCATGTAGTCTTACACGCGTGATGGCAGCATTTGTGTATCGCGCGACGCGTGTTGCATGCGTTCCTGATTTTCAGCCCTCCCTCTCTCTTTATCCTTTAGTCCATCTGTTCGTTCGTTCCGCCGTGTATAAAATGGAATGAATGAAATATTTAAACTAGGTCATTGATCCGCTGGGTATCTCAATGTTTTTCCAAGAAATACAGCACACGTTTCATTGAAGAACGCGGGTAATAATATAGTAGGCTTTTACTATCAACGTGAAAGCGTTACAATTTGCAGATGAAGCAGAAAACAAGGGGATTTCGAGTACTGTCATTGTGACAGCACTGTTCTTTACCATTCTTCTTCCTTTATTTATTATATGTATTTATTAGGCTTTATATTTACCTAATAATTTATATATGTGGATTAGAATATTCCACGACACCTCCCCTCTTAAAACAGACATTATATGTCAGTCCTTTATTCTATATTCACATAGAGAAATTTATTATTATTTCTGGGGTTTACGGTGATTCTCATCACACGGATGGCGGCTTAAAAAATCCGCTCCCAAATTGGTTTTTCCAGATATATACTCGATGCTAAAATTATAGGGAGCCAGAAGTAAAGACCATCGGAGTAACCTAGAGTTCTCATGCTTAGCCTGTGCTAGAAACGATAACGGTTTGTGGTCTGTTTGCAACTTAAATGCCTTCCCATATAGATAAATATTGAATTTCTTTATCGCCCATATTACTGCAAGACATTCTTTTTCGCTAGTTGAGTAATTGATTTCAGCTTTATTCAATTTTCTGCTAGCATATGCCACTGGGCTTAATTCTCCATCCAATGCATCTGATTTCTGTAGTAGAGTTGCACCTAACCCAATATTACTTGCATCCGTCCTTACTATGAATTCTTGACTTAAGTCAGGTAATTTCAAAATGGGTTTACTTGTGAGCTTTTCCTTCAATTCTTGGTAAGTCATTTCACATTGTGGTGTCCATGTAATGCGATCTGGATGTCCTTTACGTGTCAATTCAGTTAACGGTGCACATATGGAATTAAAGTTTTTGATATACTTCTGGTAGAAACCACATAATGAGACAAAGGATCTCACGTCCTTCTTGGTTTGTGGTCTCGGGGCTTTCTGTAGTTTCTCTAAATTCTTTGGGTCAGGGGTCATGTTTCCCTGATAAACTGTGTGTCCCAAAAATTCCAATTCTTTACATCCAACGCAACATTTGGTTGGTCGGGCTGTTAAATTTGCCTCCCTAAGTCGGTCAAACAGCACGTTCAGAGAGTCAATGTGTTCCTCAAATGTTTCTGTTGCTATAAGGATATCATCCATAAAATTTGTTATACAGGGATTATTCAGAGGATCCAATAATTTTCTCATCATTCTAGAGAAGACACTAGGCGCATTCTTCAATCCAAATGGCAATCTATTAAACTCATAGTGTCCTTCTGAGGTACTAAAAGCTAGGTATGGTCTAACCTCAGGCTTTACTGGAATCTGATAGTATCCTTTACTCAGATCCACTTTTGAGAAATATTTAGCTTTATTTAGCCTGGCAAACAGCTGATTTGTATCCGGCAATGGATCCACCTGTCCTTCTGTAATAGCATTCAGTCTCCTGTAATCTATACAGAGTCTATGTTCTCCAGAGGGCTTCCTTAAGAGTACAACACCGGAACTATACGAAGACTCACTGTGCGAAATAATTCCTTCCTTCAACAGATAGTCTATCTCTTCCTTCAAAGCTTTCTCCTTAGCAAACGGAATCGAATATGGTTTCATACAGACAGGTGTGGAGTCTATTAGTTTCATATCATATTCCAATAGGTTTGTATGCCCTGGTCGGTCTGTTAACACCTCTGCATGATTATTTAGAACCTGTTGCACTCTCTCTTTCTGAGTTTTCGTTAAATGTGTACTGATTTTCACCTGTGCTGCTGTCTCACAGGGGTGTAATGGATATTCAAATGATGAAAGTGGTTCCTTTTTCATCTCCATGGCGATGGACAAGGTCAACAAGTGTGTCTCTTCCTGATGTTCTCTTTCCAAATATTTCTTCAGGAGATTCACATGATAGATTTTTTCTTTCCCCTTCTTATCTATCTTATAATTTGTTCTAGACACCTTCTCTAGAACTGTATATGGACCCTGCCATCCAATTTGTAACTTATTCTGACTCCCAGGCAAAAGAAGCAGTACTTTCTCTCCCACAGCCAAATTTCTGTCCTTCGCCTTCCTGTTATAATAGGCAGCATGTTTCTTCCTGGCTTGTTTCAAATTTTCATTGGCAAGTTTCCAGCCAGTTTTTAACCGAGTGGTCATCTCATTCACATATTGGTATGAAGATGTAATGTTTTCCTCTGCCTTTTCATCAGTCCACGTTCTTAGCAAAGCTACATATGGACCTTTAATTGTGTGGACCTATTTGTCCATGCACCGGTATGGTCTCTTCCACTCGAAGCTTTATAGTGATGATTTTTCCTCCCAGAATTATCATTCACAAAACGACCGCTACCAATTTTTCTTTTGGGGCTGTCTCCCCACTTAAAATTCTTGATGAGAGATTTCCTCTCTACATCTTCTTCCTCCAGTTTGTTTAAGTCCGATTGAGGGATTGTCGGCTTATCCTGGGGTAAGACATCTTTTTGCACTCTCCGCATAGTGGCCATTGTAAAACAGTTAAGTGAAGCTTGTCCGTGAAAAGGGGCTTCCCATTCCATTTGGTCCACTTTATCAAATCTATATCTCTTTTTATTATCAGGCCTAATTTTGCCCCGTGGCGTGTCCAGGTCCTGATCCATGTTCCCACTTGTGGGTGTTCCCTCATGTGCTATGCTACACCTTTCTACAAAATTCTCAATGTCCCATCTTGCTTTGGGCCAATAATAATTGTGAGCCACCTTTTGAATGATGGTACCTATTTTCTCATGGTCCCCATCTGGTTTCACATGTAGGCTCCTTATTAAGTCTGCCCTATATCTTTTAGGAAGTACCAGCTGTCCTTGACCTTTGGATCTAGCTCCAGTCTTCCTATACATCAACTTGTTTTTCATGTAAAAATCTCCCTTGCCTGGAGTTGTATGACAAGTTGACAATTTTCTGAAACAAGGCTTGAGTGTTTTATCCCCAGCCCGTGCCTTCCTCATCTCTTCTGGAGTGGTATCCAACATAATATCCTCCTCCTGTCTTGAGGTCGACCTGACCTGAAGGGTTGCCATATACACAGGTTTCCTTCTGCAACGGTCAGTGTCATGATTGTCCATCTGACAATTCTTACACCACCTTTTTCCTTGGTTGAAAGATTTTCTTTCATCATATTTCCTTTCATCGAATTGTGGGAATTTATTTTTATTGTCATACCGTGGCCTATCAAATTGGTGCTTACCTTTATTTTGATCCTTAGGATCAAATTTATTAAAGTTCTGTGGTGCCCTAAAGTTATCCACTTGTTTCTTTTTATTACCTGTTACCTCTGCTTGAGCTGCTTGATACCTTTCAGCAACATTTAGCAACTCATCCAGCCTCTCTGCACCTTGTTCCATGAGAAACTTTCTCAGGTCTGGAGCCATGGACTCTCTTAATTGCTCTATAAGGACCATTTCCTTAAGATCTTGGGTTTTCCCCAGAGAAGTCCATTTCTCCAAGTATGTCTCTATTCGTGCAGAGAACTGGTGATAGGTTTCACCTGACAGTAGTTTAGCATTCCTAAATTTTTTTCCTATAGAATTCTGCATTCTTTTCATACCTTAACAAAAGAGCCTGCTTTAGCATGTCATAATTTTCCTGATCACCTCTGCTCATTTTTGCAAAAACTTCATAAGCTGCCCCACGAAGTCCCTGAGATAACTTTAAGCTCCACCTTTCTCTCTCTAACCCATACGTGGTAGCTAATAGCTCATACCTATTTATATAGCTCTCAATATCATCGTCTTTCTCAACAAAATGATCTAAATGAAAGTTCATAGCTGAGGTTGAGGCTCCTTGAGTAACCGTAGCATCAGAGGCAAAGGGACTGGCACCATTTTCAGGAGCATGGCCTTGAAACTCAAACTCCCTTAGTCGTAACTCATGTTCCCTTTGTAATCTTTAATCTTCTGCTTCCCTTTCTGCAGCTAATTTCCTCTCTTCTCTTTCTGCAGCCTGTCTTCTTTCCTCGGCTTCCCTTTCTGCAGCCAATCTTTTGTCTTCCCTTTCTGCCTCCAATTTCTTAGCCCCAGCCTCAATCTGCAACCTCTTAGTCTCAGCCTCAGCCTCAAATTGCAACCTCTTAGTCTCAGCCTCTAACTTTCTTTCGGCCTCTTTTTCTAATCTTCTTTCTTCGCGTTCAATAAATTTGTCACATTCCGTGGTGACATAGGCAACCATAACTTGCCCATCTAATCCTAACTCTTTTGCAGTCTGAACAGCAGCAGATCGAAACTTGGCCAGGTCCGCCATTGTCTATCAGGTAAATTTCTACAATGTCTAACCAACAATTCAAATTCTAAATATATATAATGGACAACACAGGCACCGTGAGCTCAACCTTATTTAATTCCACCCAAGGATACCTTTTAATTCTTATATTCCCTGAAGTGAATTACCCCCAATATTTTTAATAGGGAAAGATTCAAAATCCCAAGAGCGAGACCCCAATATATGTGGTGAAGTGGGATGTTATAAATATTTATAGGGGACTTAGTGTACTGACTGAGATCAGCTGTGAAGGTATCTATATCTATTAAGAGTAGTGTATTATAGATAACCTTACTTGCTACCACATATCTATATATCTCAGTCAGAATTATTCTGGAATAGTGTGATGACTACGTTATGTGTCTAGGGTATGTGTATGATGAAGTGTAAGTCACAACAACAGACAGATAAACAATTTAATTTAATCCACTACTCTTGACAACACTGTGACACTCACATACATATAACACTCTATGAGAATATCTTAAGGAGTCACTGATAACTTTTCAAATAACAATATGTATTCATGGTTATCATAAAGGTATATGTGTCCTGATTCAAATACAAAGGAACCAGGAATCACAATCAATTTTAATTACAAGTATATGTACAGACTTTATCAATATGAATATTGTAGTGACATATATTATTAAACTATCCTATGTGTGTCAGTTGTGTAGTGGTAATATGAGGTAATACTGGTTTTGTTTTGTTCAAGCTCTGTTGGTATTTGTCATCATGACTTCAATAGTTTGTCTTTTGGGACTAGTATTGGAGATGTTTTCAGTTCCTGATATTAAGACAATTAAATTCCCCTCTGAATGTTATTTTTATAAAGTCATTTCAAGATGAGGGGGCATAATGTTGAGCTCAGCTGGCCAAATCAGCTTATCTTGCGTGATGGCGGCAGGGAAAGACTCCTCGGCTCGAATTCTCCTCTGGGCTCTGGAGACACCTCACTGATAGCTAAATGGACCAAGGAGTATGCTGTCCGACTCTGGATTCAGCAAAGCTCTGACCAGGTGCTGCTCAGTACCATCAAGACCACGGTCCCTGAAAGCAAGAAGGATGTACCTTCTACTTCATAACTAATTGATACTCTAGTTCTACACTGAGCACAATACAACACAAACATTGAGTTCAGAGCGTTAGGCCAACTGTCAGCTTCATCTGAAATACTTTATACCAGTATTTACCTCCTTAATGGTCACCACGCCTCTGCACTTCCAGCATTATTTCTGTCTAATCAATCATCCAGGTGTCAGTGTACTATTTGGCCATTCCATGCCGTTTTACTTCCCTCCGACACCCTCTGTTCAGGCTGGAGCATTATAGGCTTTATCTCCTGTTTGCCACTGAACTACACATATATATACAGGCATAAATTAACAATTTACATTCAATTTTCATTAAAAGATACTGAATGGTTCAAGCTTACCACAATTTCATGGAAATAAACACAGATACGTTGATTAGCAATGAATTCTGGCACAATTACTGGCACAAATTCCCATCTGCTTATGTTCCAGGCTTTTATTTAACACAAATATGAGCTGGCTTCAACGCACTGATGCTTTATCAAGCTTATTTAAACAAGTGGTTTCGAACTAACGCTCCTAAGTGATTATATCAGCGAGTCTAGCCAATGAGGCCCCGTTTCGACAAGTGTTTGAAAAAATGTTACCTTCCCCCGTCTCCCCTAACAACCAAGATAGTATTTATAGCCCGACCAATCGTGGTTAGTCGTTCATTTGTTGCGCTCCAATCAATTTGGAGTTTACATGGTAGGCTAATTCTGTAACGTAAGATTTTTTTCAAACACGTTATAAAAAAATTTTATGAGCAGAAATGATTCCATGCTGTCAGGCATCCCCACTATTTTATTTTGGGTATAATTTATTAATTCCTGGACTATTTGCGTAACGTTTTACATATTCTTTGTCAGCAAGCCCCAAGGAACCCAAATATCCAAATTTAAAAGAGCTACGTGGCTGCGTTCAAAATATGCAATTTCTTCTACCTCCTGTTTCGAAGATGTGCTGTCTGGGTACTGTTATGTTTTCAACCGTAAACCCATCTAATGTTATCTTTCCTAATAAGAGTTTTTCAGGATTTATAAACCTAACTCTGGGATGGGTAATGTATTTTATCACTGTCCGTCTGAAAAAAAGTTAGTGCATGTAGTCTTACACGCGTGATGGCAGCATTTGTGTATCGCGCGACGCGTGTTGCATGCGTTCCTGATTTTCAGCCCTCCCTCTCTCTTTATCCTTTAGTCCATCTGTTCGTTCGTTCCGCCGTGTATAAAATGGAATGAATGAAATATTTAAATTAGGTCATTGATCCGCTGGGTATCTCAATGTTTTTCCAAGAAATACAGCACACGTTTCATTGAAGAACGCGGGTAATAATATAGTAGGCTTTTACTATCAACGTGAAAGCGTTACAATTTGCAGATGAAGCAGAAAACAAGGGGATTTCGAGTACTGTCATTGTGACAGCACTGTTCTTTACCATTCTTCTTCCTTTATTTATTATATGTATTTATTAGGCTTTATATTTACCTAATAATTTATATATGTGGATTAGAATATTCCACGACAACATCCCATGTTGACATGTGGAAGAAGACAGCGCTATAACTGGGAAGATAACTTCAAGAGATGGACAGGAAAGAGTCTGTCATAGTGCACGATCAAGACAAGAAACAAAGGTCGTGGAGATCCATTATAGATGGCCTTCGATGGTGTGGACATGGCAGATGGTGATGATGATGTTAACAAGTGTTCTGTCATGTTTTGTTTCAGTGAGTTCATGATATCATATGACCTGGTCATGTGAGTATAGATCCGCTTTCGAATTCGTCAGTATGTGATGGGTGTTACATTGGGGATTTGAGAATTACTAGAGTATCGTGCTAATTGATGTTTCTTGCGATGTGGGTGTCCAACAACAATATGTCAACTTGATTGAACTTCCCAACGATATTCGTGGTTGGGTCCACGGACAAAATACATTTAATGACGAGGCATCATAACAAGTTCATGTCAATCATCTTATACATACATTAAATCAGTCTCCTATATTCAGTGCTTCATCGTCACAGGTCTGGCCTGTATACTAGCAATGCCGGCAAGCGGACTCTTTGAAGTAGTGATAACCGACAGCTGGCGATGGCAAATATTATAATTATACTGTTTGAACTTCCTTCTTCATCAAAATGCTCATCAATATAGGATGCTCAAATACTGCATCATGTAGAATAAAAGTGGCGACCTTCGTTTCATTATAAGCCACGTAGGAGATCTGTAAACTTCAATAACTTTGGGAGTAGTAATAATCCACGTCTTGCTTAGACGGATTCAAACGAGGAAAGGCCAAGAAAGACCGTTTGCATGCATTATTGCAGCACCCCATTACGTCATCCTTTCCTAGTGACGTCTACACATAATCGCGTTCACCAGCAATATCTTATAGTGTAAAATACATCATGTTGACTTCAGATAAAAATGTTAGCGCGTAAATTTAAACTGGTAACAAATCTAAATGAGGCCAACATGTAATATACATAATAATACCTTAACAATTCTCCGCCCGACCGGGTTAAAAAATCAATTATATTGATTGTTTATAATAATATCATTTAATATTATCAACGCAATTAATCTAATCAAAAATCGGAGCGCGAAAAAAAATTTACTACAGGCGACCAGAGATGTTTACAATAAAACAGTGTCTAAGGTCGTTGTCACTATCATAGTATGTCACACAATAAAAATATATGTAATAAATATTAACTTAACTAACTAAAAGAATCGTCAACAGTCAATATAGTATAGCATAATTTAACATAATTAACTAATAAGTGTGTGAACCAAAACTTTTAAAAGTAAAATGATATTGCAGTTAATTACAACAAATGTAATAAAATATAACTGTAATGGAACTATGTGTAGGTAATGTTAACTAAATAAAGATAGTTAATTAAACTACTATAGTATTATCTGAAAATTAGCAAAGACAAGTAATACTAAAAGAAAATATTAGAAGACGGACACAATAGTCAAGAAATAGTAAAGAAGTAGTAAGTAAATAAATCAGCTAGAGTAAACATAGGTAAGAAAATAAGGGTGGATAGCATGTATCAAAGACAATAAACCATGAATTATATACCTAACTTTTAACTAATATACAATTAAGTCAAATAAAAGTCAAATATCATATAATTATGACATAAAAATATAGTGATAATATGAATAATTAAAATAAACTAAGAAGTTAAAATTCTATATATTATTAATAATGTCACAATATAGTAACCTAAAATAATTAATGTTCAATAGTATGGAGCTCAGAAAAACATCTCTTTGAATAATCCTGATAAATACAGAGTTCCATTCACGACTTATCCAATGTTATTTCCGTGAAAGTACGAAATGTACATGAAATTGAACTCATACCAAGTGTTAATTCCGGTGTATCGAATCCTAAGAAGTAAGTAGACACCATGGACGGTGTACGTATCAAATAGTCAAATAAAGGTTCAATCAGGTAGTGCGGGTAAATTGCACCGTATCAAGTGGTAGATCTCTATGGACACACACCAAAATCCATCACCGTAAACATGAAGTACCAACATCGGGCATCAAAGTAAGTCGAATTAACTTGCTGTAGTTCTAACGAAAAGTACATATGTCCCTAGATATGAGACGTGATCAATACTCCAATTCGTCTTTGTCAGACACGATTCAGAAACACAATGTGGAAGATTTGACCTGTTTAGCTTGGTAAAAGAATCGATCATCAAACGTGAGTAGATTTTTCCAATGTTCATCGAAATATTTAATAATGATAACATAAGAAGTCATAAATAATATGTAACGTTTTATATCTTAGGAGTCAACCAAAGTGATAAGCATAGTCATAAACGTAGTGCAGTTTATTTGAATAATAACTTTTCATCGGGTGTTGAAGACGGGTGACGAGATAAGGAGTCAGCCACAACATTCTCTGACCCTGAAATCGCTTTAATCTAAAAATTGAAAGGTTGGAGTAAAATGGAGAATCTTGCCAATTTCGCATTCTTGTGATTGGCGCGTCTGAGATCAGCCACAGCCTTCTGATCCGTTTGAATGATGAAAGGTGCTCCCAGTAAAAATCTCTCCAGTTTCTGAATGGACCAGACCACCGCAAGCAACTCCTTGTCAATGACGGAATACTTTTTCTCCGTTTCGGTGAGCTTTCTTGAGATGAACAATGTAGGGTGTAACGCTTCATCGTGGTCTTGAAGGAGACTAGCACCCAAGCCGAAGTTACTCGCATCTGTACGAAGAATATAGATTTTAGTAATATCCGGTAATCTCAAGATAGGAGGTTTAGAAAAAATTTCTAGTATTTTATGAAACGCGATATTACAGTCATTAGACCAACTTACCCTTGCAGGCATTCCTTTCCGCAAGAGGAAAGACAATACAGCTGTTATAGTAGACAAGTTAGGGATAAATCTACTGTAGTATTGGACTAATCCTAACAAACTTCGAACCTGTTTCTTAGTAGTAGGGATAGATAGATTGAGAATCTTTGAAACATTCTGAGGTAAAGTCTGAATACGACCGGGAACCAATGGTATGACCAAGGAAAGTAATTTCCTTAAATGCAATTTGAACTTTAGTAGGTCTTGCAGTCAAAGTGTGTAATCGTGAAGTATCCAACAAAGAACTTTAGTCCTATGAAATGTTCTTCAAACGTTGAACTAAACAAGCAGATATCGTCAATGTACGTAATGATATCTGATCTATGTGCCAATATTTTTCGCATCATGCGAATAAATGTTGCAGGTGCGTTCATGAGCCCAAAAGGCATGACGTTCCACTGGTATAAACCACGTGGAGTCGAAAACGCAGTAAGATGTTTGGCTTGATCCGTTAACGGAATCTGCCAATATCCCTTTGTGAGATCTATTTTTGTGAATAAAGTAGCCGTAGCTAGACGAGTAAGTAAGTCGTCAAGAAGTGGGTGTGGTTCCTATCAGAAATTGTCTTAGCATTTAATTTTCTATAATCCACACATAATCTAATGTTGTTATCTTTTTTTCGTACAATGACTGCGGATTTGAGAAGTATTAGAGTATCGTGCTGATAACGCGAATGTCGTGGGTTCGATCCTCACACTGGCCAGCATGTTCTCTCTGTTACATTGGGGATTTGAGAATTACTAGAGTATCGTGCTAATTGATGTTTCTTGCGATGTGGGTGTCCAATAACAATATGTCAACTTGATTGAACTTCACAATGATATTCGTGGTTGGGTCCACGGACAAAATACATTTAATGACGAGGCATCATAACAAGTTCATGGCAATCATCTTATACATACATTAAATCAGTCTCCTATATTCAGTGCTTCATCGTCACATGTCTGGCCTGTATACTAGCAATGCCGGCAAGGGGACTCGTTGAAGTAGTGATAACCGACAGCTGGCGATGGCAAATATTATAATTATACTGTTTGAACTTCCTTCTTCATCAAAATGCTCATCAATATAGGATGCTCAAATACTGCATCATGTAGAATAAAAGTGGCGACCTTCGTTTCATTATAAGCCACGTAGGAGATCTGTAAACTTCAATAACTTTGGGAGCAGTAAAAATCCACGTCTTGCTTAGACGGATTCAAACGACGAAAGGCCAAGAAAGACCGTTTTGCATGCATTAGTGCAGCACCCCATTACGTCATCCTTTCCTAGTGACGTCTACACATAATCGCGTTCACCAGCAATATCTTATAATGTAAAATACATCATGTTGACTTCAGATAAAAATGTTAGCGCGTAAATTTAAACTGGTAACAAATCTAAATGAGGCCAACATGTAATATACATAATAATACCTTAACAATGGGCTGAAAACGAAAGCTGCTTTTGAAGATTAGCAGGTTTTCCTGGTGTTGGGCACTTATGGTCGTTCAGCCCTTGTGATCGTTCAGCCCTTATGGTCGTTCAGCCTTATGGTCGTTCAGCCCTTATGGTCGTTCAGCCCTTATGGTCGTTCAGCCCTTGTGGTCGTTCAGCCCTTGTGGTCGTTCAAGTCTTTGCTTGCTTTTTTATGACCTTAGTTTTTTTCATTTTGGCGACTCTGTGATTGCCAATTGATTTAATAAACTTATACGGGTTGAGAAGTTTGTGTCCCCCATTTTGTTAGTCACTGTGACGCTAGAGTATATGTGCCCTTAAGCCTATGTACGAATCTTGCATGTTTACTAACCATTCTCTCCACACACACAACCATTTATAGTTTCTTCTACACACACGCGCGCGCAATCTGCCAATCAGATGATCTATCACGTATGTTCTTATCTTTCCACAGTCCAAGAAAGGAAGCGTCACTAAGAGAAAGGACTCGGAATCAGAGGAAGAACCGCAAGAAATATGTAAGTCTTAATGATCTGAGGTGTAAACTGTCATTTGTTAATAATTCGAGTTCGATATTTTCTGATGCTGTCATATGGATGTGACACATGTTGACACATAGCATTGCAAGGCAGTCTTTGTTCTGGGATCTCTCCGGGGTCAGAGATGTTGAGGGAGACCGAACAACACAGATAGTGAGTGAATAAATGAGTGAGTGAATGAGTCCGTGAATGAGTCAGTAAATGATTGAGTAGGTCCGTGAGTGAATGAGTGGGCGAATAAATGAGGGAATGAGGGAGCAAATGGGTGAGTGAATATGAGAGTGACTGAGTGAGTGGATGGGTGGGTGATTGAGTGAGTGAATGAACGAGCTCAGCTTAAAGATCGTCTCCGAACAGAAAGTTTATAGAGAATCACTTTTGCACCATTTATGCGCTGCCCGAGGACCCACACCTGCGATTGAGACATTTAGAATCAATAACACTGGTATACACACATTTTGGTGCCTTAAATTTTATAGCTGTTCTTGGGTAATTTTGGGTTGCTGATTCCAAAAATGTTATCAGATTTTTTTCTATCAGCTCTAGTTTTTGAGATAACTAAGAATGACCATATTAGTAGGGCAATTGTTATGTACAATCCTAGAGTTAGGTGCTATCAGTGGCATTTTGAGTTTAGTCTGCATTCATATTATATGTAATTACTGTGCATATATTACCAAAAATGTAATAAAACTTTATCACTAGCACTTGTTTAGTCAACACGCAAAAAGGATCTTTTCGAGGACTTCCTGGAATGTGATATGCCCGGACAGTCACGCTTAAGGGTACAACAGTAATCTGCCATCATGTGGGCATCCCAAAGTCCCTGGTATCTCTCTTCCATTGTTTTTATATCTTGGTGAAATCTTTCACCTTGCTCCTCACTAAAGTCGCCAAGATTCTCCGGAAATAAATGTAAATGGTTATGGAGGTAGTGCAATTTTATGCTCATACTGCATCCAAGTTCACAAAAACTCGACAGCATGTTTCCAACTAATTCAGAATAATTGTCTGCTTTAAACTTACCCAGAAAGTTTTGCACAACTAAAACAAATGATGACCAGGCTGTGGACTCTGTTTTGTTCATTGAATCGATAAAATTTGGATCGTTTATTAACTTTCTAATTTGAGGTCCATCAACAATTCCAGCTTTAAGTTTGTCTATGCTCAATTCTGGAAACTTTCTGCATAAGTAATTAAAACAGGTACCATCTTTGTTCAGTGCCTTAACAAATTGCTTCATCAAGCCAAGCTTTATATGTAACGGTGGCAGTAGAACTCTTTTTCGATCAATGAGAGGCTTATTGACAATATTTTTTTCTCCAACTTTAAATTCATCCCTCAACGGCCACTGTTTCTTTGTCCAGTGCATATCTTTTGCCCTGCTATCCCACAAACATATAAAGCATGGATATTTGGTGAATCCCATTTGCTGGCCAAGCAAGAAGTTCATCATTTTAAGATCTACACAAACCATCCAGTTATGTTCTAAATACTTCAATTTTTCCAGAACTGTGCTTATTGTAGCATACTCCTCCTTCATTGTAGTAGAATGAGCATTAAGGCCGGCTAAACTAGGTGAGGGTAGCCGAATGGTTATAAACCTTCGGTGAGTTAGGGTCTGCCTACCCATGCATGCGAAGACTGGATTCGATAGACTGCGCGGAAGAAACCACCTGTTGGTTCAACGGGCATGACGGCGATTACCAGCAACGCGCTGTGGAGCGTAAGGAGCACGGCGAGGCACGTAGAAAGCCCTGGTCATCCACTGCACCTGACTTCATCTCCAGTCGTCTTGACTTGTCTTGCTACTGGATTGAGATGGACCCAGGCGAGAGAGTGAGGTCGACGAATTGCGCAACTCTTCCTCACTTTAATCCAAATCACCGCGCAAGTCACTCTTTCATCCATTCATCCATTCATCCATCCACTCACAACAAGTCCTGTGGCGATGGGCGAGCGCGAAGCGGCAGGCGTGGGTACGCTGGCAGTCGTAGTCGCAGACCTACACACAGGCGGCTCAGGCCATATGGTCGTCTTCCACTGATCGGAGCAGCAGTGGGATTCGGCAGCCCCCTGAGTGTCTGAGCAGCCCTCTTTAGGAAAGCACTGCTCACCTCCATGGCATGAGGAAGGGGCTAGAAAAGGTGCCCTAAACATTGCCTGCTTCACCATTACCTAACCAGCTTACCGCGGTTGGTGGGTACCCTACTTCGGCGGTCGACATATAAGAAAAAGAAAGGACAGATTTTTCCCCCACACTGTCCAAGATCTTTCCAGGCCCGCATCGGGCTCTTCAGTCACCTTCGTACCCATAGACTAACCTAACATATTCTTAAATAATTGGATGAACAGAGTGGTCTTCATCACCCGTGATGGACGAACAACCAACCAACCAGAATGAGCAATTGGAATTGAGCCATATTTGTTACCATTGTGTAAGAGAACACCCTTCAAACTTCTTTTAGAGCTGTCAATGAAAAGTCGCCACTCATCTGGTGTATAACTTACACCCATTTTGTTAACAAGACCTCCTACATTAGTACAAAACACAAGGTTGTTTTCTTTACAAAAGAATGGAATAAAACCTGGCTCTCTGCTGCGATAAAATGTAACCTTTGTTTCAGCAGTCAGTAATTTTTTTCTTTCAATCTTGAAGCCAAAAGTTCTGAAGATTCCTTGGAGAGATATAGATCTTGGATTAGATCATTTAGTTCAAGCTGGTCGAAGCGTTGAGCATCTGAAAAATCATCTTCGAAATCACTATCACTGTCACTTGTCGTTCCACATGCCACTGCTGTCTCATCTTCTAGCTGGGAATCCGAAATCTGACTGAAAGTTGGAATTGGAATGTCATCTCCGTGTGGAACAGGTCGTCTAGCAGAATCTGAATCTGGATATTTCCACTTTTTGTGATTTTTTCCATTAATTCCCTTAATATTCACAACACAGAAATAACAGTCATCATAGTGGTTCTTGGGCTCTCTCCAAACCATTGAATTCCAAATTTTAAACATTTTCTTTTCCCACAAGTCCACTGTCGCAGGTGTTCAACACATGCTTTGCAAACAATATGAGGAGCCCAAGACTTGTCCTGGTCACCTAGTTTTACTTTAAAGTAAGCAAAGTATGCCTTTTTCACAAAAACAGTAATATGCTTCCTATGTTCTTCTTTGAAATTGTACTCTCCACAAATATAACAAAATAAATGCGGTGAAAGAAAACATGCTCTTCTTGAAGATGATGCCATTCTCTGTTAGAAGTGTAATAAAATAAGTAGCATACCAACATGCATGCAGTGGCTTAAAATCTAAAAAAGGCAATTCTGGGAAGATTCTTGGAAAACTGAAACTGAGAGTAAACAAGCAGTTTTCTTTTGTAAAGGACTAGACAGCAATAGTTTTTTTTTTACATAGCCTTATATAGAAAATATTGTAATAATACAGGGTGACCCAAAAAAACGGGCCCGTGCGCACACAAAAAGTGCGTGCGCGGGCCCGTTTTTTTTTTTTGGGTCACCCTGTATTAATGAAATACAAAAATGTCTGTATCTCAAAAACTAGAGCTGCTACAGACAAGTAAATGTGATATTTGGATTGAGCAGGCCTCATTTATGTACAATCAAGAGTAAAATGTTTGGCACCAAAAATAATTTTTTTTGGTAGGGCTGTGTAATCAAAGTAAAGTCAGTAATTAAGGGCCAATGATCCAGGGGCCCCGAGCACTGTCAGTCCGCCCCCGACTTCATCTGACACAATAATAGCTGTTACAGCTGTGGATCATCTACCTTAAAAAAATGTAACTTATCATTCGTATTGACCAGGCTTGGTTAGAATACTGAAGAATATAACCCAATTTTTGCTGGAAACTCAAACTCTAAACCAACAGAAGAAATGCGAGTCAGATATAGGAGAAAAAATCCGTTCTTAAGTTGAAGAATTCAATTCGGCCAAGGTATCCAGTATCCACTATTTCTATTAAACAAAGCAGGCAGAAGCATGCTTGGGTTTCCAGGAAAAGAAGATGCAATATTGGATAACACCAGCAACGTTGAAAACCATAGAGATGAGAAAAGTAATCAATAGAAAGAAATCAGAAGCAAAGTCCTTTAGGTTAAAGGAAATATACACTGAGCACTATTTTGTATTGTCATCTGCAGTTCTGACCTTCACATCTTTGTTACTGTCTTGAGAACCACAAGACAAGCTGGATCTGGTGGAATGTTTTCCTCTTATCATAATGTATTCTGGTCTAGGCCTAAATTCACCATATAAGTCAACCCCCAAACATACAGCACCCGTGTGTTACCGGGGCCCGAAAGGGGAGCAAAGAATAGTAACACTGTACCCTACCAGGCATGTCGTAAAAAGTGACTAAGGAAGGTTGGGCATAGGGCTGGTTACCCCATCACGTATAAAACTTTTTACCACAAAAACTTCAACAAACATGGACAAGTCAAATAAAGAATATAAATCAACTCAGCCGTCCAAGACAGAAGAAGGTCCTTGTGGTAAAGTGGGATGTTATAAATATTTATAGGGGACTTAGTGTACTGACTGAGATCAGCTGTGAAGGTATCTGTATCTAATGAGTGTGGTGTATTACAGATGACCTTACTTGCTACCACATTTATACCTCAGTCAGAATTATTCTGGAATATTGTGATGACTACGTTGAATGTCTAGGGTTATGAAAATGATGAAGTGTATGTCACAACAACAACAGACAGATAAACAATTTAATTTATTCCACAACACTTTACAACACTATGACACTGTCGTGGAATATTCTAATCCACATATATAAATTATTAGGTAAATATGAAGCCTAACAAATAAAATTAATAAAGAAAAGAGCAATGGTAAATAACAGTGCTGTCACAAAGAAGGTACTCGAAATCCCCCTGGTTTTCTGCTTCGTCTGCAAATTGTAACGCTTTCACGTTGATAGTAAAAGCTTACTGTATTATACCCGCTTTCTTCAATGAAACGTGTGCTGTATTTCTTGGAAAAACATTGAGAGGCAGACTGCGTAATGACCTAAATTAATCCTAACATTAATTATACTGCGTTACCAAAACGAACGAACAGATGGACTAAAGGATAAAGAGAGAGGGAGGGCTGAAAATCAGGAACGCATGCAACACGCGTCGCGCGATACACAAATGCTGCCATCACGCGTGTAAGACTACATGCACTAACTTTTTTTCAGACGAACAGTGATAAATTCACTACCCTTCCCAGAGTTAGGTTTTAAAATCACAAAAAACGCTTATTAGGAAAGATAACAATAGATGGGTTTACGGTTGAAAACATTACAGTACCCAGACAGCACATCTTCGAAACAGGAGGTAGAAGAAATTGCATATTTTGAACGCAGCCACGTAGCTCTTTTAAATTTGGGTATTTGGGTTCCTTAGGGCTTGCTGACAAAGAATATGTAAAACGTTACGCAAATAGTCCAGGAATTAATAAATTATAACCAAAATAAAATATTGGGGATGCCTGACAGCATGGAATCATTTCTGCTCATAAACTTTTTTTATAACGTGTTTGAAAAAAATCTTACGTTACAGAATTAGCCTACCATGTAAACTCCAAATTGATTGGAGCGCAACAAATGAAAGACTAACCACGATTGGTAGGGCTATAAATACTATCTTTCGTTGTTAGGGGAGACGTGAAAAGGTAACATTTTTTCAAACACTTGTCGAAACGTGGCCTCATTGGCTAGACTCGCTGATATACTCACTTAGGAGCGTTAGTTCGAGACCACTAGTGCAAATAATCTTGATAAAGCAACAGTGCGTTGAAGCCAGCTCATATTTGTGTTAAATAAAAGCCTGGAACATAAGCAGATGGGAATTTGTGCCAGTAATTGTGCCAGAATTCATTGCTAATCAACGTATCTGTGTTTATTTCCATGAAATTGTGGTAAGCTTGAACCATTCAGTATCTTTTAATGAAAATTGAATGTAAATTGTTAATTTATGCCTGTATATATATGTGTAGTTCAGTGGCAAACAGGAGATAAAGCCTATAATGCTCCAGCCTGAACAGAGGGTGTCGGAGGGAAGTAAAACGGCATGGAATGGCCAAATAGTACACTGACACCTGGATGATTGATTAGACAGAAATAATGCTGGAAGTGCAGAGGCGTAGTGACCATTAAGAAGGGTAATGCTGGTATAAAGTATTTCAGATGAAGCTGACAGTTGGCCTAACGCTCTGAACTCAATGTTTGTGTTGTATTGTGCTCAGTGTAGAACTAGAGTATCAATTAGTTATGAAGTAGAAGGTACATCCTTCTTGTTTTCAGGGACCGTGGTCTTGATGGTACTGAGCAGCACCTGGTCAGAGCTTTGCTGAATCCAGAGTCGGACAGCATACTCCTTGGTCTTTTTAGCTATCAGTGAGGTGTCTCCAGAGCCCAGGGGAGAATTCGAGCAGAGGAGTCCTTTCCTGCCGCCATCACGCAAGATAAGCTGATTTGGCCAGCTGAGCTCAACATTATGTCCCCTCCTCTTGAAATGACTTTGTAAAAATAACATTCAGAGGGGAATTTAATTGTCTTAATATCAGGAACTGAGAACATCTCCAATACTAGTCCCAAAAGACAAACTATTGAAGTCATGATGACAAATACCAATAGAGCTTGAACACAACAAAACCAGTATTACCTCATATTACCACTACACAACTGACACACATAGGATATTTTAATAATATATGTCACTACAATATTCATATTGATAAAGTCTGTACATATACTTGTAATTAAAATTGATTGTGATTCCTGGTTCCTTTGTATTTGAATCAGGACACATATACCTTTATGATAACCATGAATACATATTGTTATTTGAAAAGTTATCAGTGACTCCTTAAGATATTCTCATAGAGTGTTATATGTATGTGAGTGTCACAGTGTTGTCAAGAGTAGTGGATTAAATTAAATTGTTTATCTGTCTGTTGTTGTGACTTACACTTCATCATACACATACCCTAGACACCTAACGTAGTCATCACACTATTCCAGAATAATTCTGACTGAGATATATAGATATGTGGTAGCAAGTAAGGTTATCTATAATACACTACTCTTAATAGATATAGATACCTTCACAGCTGATCTCAGTCAGTACACTAAGTCCCCTATAAATATTTATAACATCCCACTTCACCACATATATTGGGGGCTCGCTCTTGGGATTTTGAATCTTTCCCTATTAAAAAGATTGGGGGTAATTCACTTCAGGGAATATAAGAATTAAAAGGTATCCTTGGGTGGAATTAAATAAGGTTGAGCTCACGGTGCCTGTGTTGTCCATTAGATATATTTAGAGATTAAATTGTTGGTTAGACATTGTAGAAATTTACCTGATAGACAATGGCGGACCTGGCCAAGTTTCGATCTGCTGCTGTTCAGACTGCAAAAGAGTTAGGATTAGATGGGCAAGTTATGGTTGCCTATGTCACGACGGAATGTGACAAATTTATTGAACGCGAAGAAAGAAGATTAGAAAAAGAAGCCGAAAGAAGGTTAGAGGCTGAAAGGGAAATTAAGAAGTTACAGTTTGAAGCTGAGGCTGAGACTAAGAGGTTGCAGATTGAGGCTGACAAAGAGGCTAAGAAATTGGAAGCAGAAAGAGAAGACAGAAGATTGGCTGCAGAAAGGGAAGAGAAGAAATTAGCTGCAGAAAGGGAAGAGAAGAAATTAGCTGCAGAAAGGGAAGAGAAGAAATTAGCTGCAGAAAGGGAAGAGAAGAAATTAGCTGCAGAAAGGGAAGAGAAGAAATTAGCTGCAGAAAGGGAAGAGAGGAAATTAGCTGCAGAAAGGGAAGCAGAAGATAAAAGATTACAAAGGGAACATGAGTTACGACTAAGGGAGTTTGAGTTTCAAGGCCATGCTCCTGAAAATGGTGCCAGTCCCTTTGCCTCTGATGCTACGGTTACTCAAGGAGCCTCAACCTCAGCTATGAATTTTCATTTAGATCATTTTGTTGAGAAAGACGATGATATAGAGAGCTACCTAAATAGGTATGAGCTATTAGCTACCACGTATGGGTTAGAGAGAGAAAGGTGGAGCTTAAAGTTATCTCAGGGACTTCGTGGGGCAGCTTATGAAGTTTTTGCAAAAATGAGCAGAGGTGATCAGGAAAATTATGACATGCTAAAGCAGGCTCTTTTGTTAAGGTATGAAAAGAATGCAGAATTTTATAGGAAAAAATTTAGGAATGCTAAACTACTGTCAGGTGAAACCTATCACCAGTTCTCTGCACGAATAGAGACATACTTGGAGAAATGGACTTCTCTGGGGAAAACCCAAGATCTTAAGGAAATGGTCCTTATAGAGCAATTAAGAGAGTCCATGGCTCCAGACCTGAGAAAGTTTCTCATGGAACAAGGTGCAGAGAGGCTGGATGAGTTGCTAAATGTTGCTGAAAGGTATCAAGCAGCTCAAGCAGAGGTAACAGGTAATAAAAAGAAACAAGTGGATAACTTTAGGGCACCACAGAACTTTAATAAATTTGATCCTAAGGATCAAAATAAAGGTAAGCACCAATTTGATAGGCCACGGTATGACAATAAAAATAAATTCCCACAATTCGATGAAAGGAAATATGATGAAAGAAAATCTTTCAACCAAGGAAAAAGGTGGTGTAAGAATTGTCAGATGGACAATCATGACACTGACCGTTGCAGAAGGAAACCTGTGTATATGGCAACCCTTCAGGTCAGGTCGACCTCAAGACAGGAGGAGGATATTATGTTAGATACCACTCCAGAAGAGATGAGGAAGGCACAGGCTGGGGATAAAACACTCAAGCCTTGTTTCAGAAAATTGTCAACTTGTCATACAACTCCAGGCAAGGGAGATTTTTACATGAAAAACAAGTTGATGTATAGGAAGACTGGAGCTAGATCCAAGGGTCAGGGACAACTGGTACTTCCTAAAAGATATAGGACAGACTTAATATGGAGCCTACATGTGAAACCAGATGGGGACCATGAGAAAATAGGTACCATCATTCAAAAGGTGGCTCACAATTATTATTGGCCCAAAGCAAGATGGGACATTGAGAATTTTGTAGAAAGGTGTAGCATAGCACATGAGGGAACACCCACAAGTGGGAACATGGATCAGGACCTGGACACGCCACGGGGCAAAGTTAGGCCTGATAATAAAAAGAGATATAAATTTGATAAAGTGGACCAAATGGAATGGGAAGCCCCTTTTCACGGACAAGCTTCACTTAACTGTTTTACAATGGCCACTATGCGGAGAGTGCAAAAAGATGTCTTACCCCAGGATAAGCCGACAATCCCTCAATCGGACTTAAACAAACTGGAGGAAGAGGATGTAGAGAGGAAATCTCTCATCAAGAATTTTAAGTGGGGAGAAAGCCCCAAAAGAAAAATTGGTAGCGGTCGTTTTGTGAATGATAATTCTGGGAGGAAAAATCATCACTATAAAGCTTCGAGTGGAAGAGACCATACCGGTGCATGGACAAATAGGTCCACACAATTAAAGGTCCATATGTAGCTTTGTTAAGAACGTGGACTGATGAAAAGGCAGAGGAAAACATTACATCTTCATACCAATATGTGAATGAGCTGACCACTCGGTTAAAAACTGGCTGGAAACTTGCCAATGAAAATTTGAAACAAGCCAGGAAGAAACATGCTGCCTATTATAACAGGAAGGCGAAGGACAGAAATTTGGCTGTGGGAGAGAAAGTACTGCTTCTTTTGCCTGGGAGTCAGAATAAGTTACAAATTGGATGGCAGGGTCCATATACAGTTCTAGAGAAGGTGTCTAGAACAAATTATAAGATAGATAAGAAGGGGAAAGAAAAAATCTATCATGTGAATCTCCTGAAGAAATATTTGGAAAGAGAACATCAGGAAGAGACACACTTGTTGACCTTGTCCATCGCCATGGAGATGAAAAAGGAACCACTTTCATCATTTGAATATCCATTACACCCCTGTGAGACAGCAGCACAGGTGAAAATCAGTACACATTTAACGAAAACTCAGAAAGAGAGAGTGCAACAGGTTCTAAATAATCATGCAGAGGTGTTAACAGACCGACCAGGGCATACAAACCTATTGGAATATGATATGAAACTAATAGACTCCACACCTGTCTGTATGAAACCATATTCGATTCCGTTTGCTAAGGAGAAAGCTTTGAAGGAAGAGATAGACTATCTGTTGAAGGAAGGAATTATTTCGCACAGTGAATCTTCGTATAGTTCCGGTGTTGTACTCTTAAGGAAGCCCTCTGGAGAACATAGACTCTGTATAGATTACAGGAGACTGAATGCTATTACAGAAGGACAGGTGGATCCATTGCCGGATACAAATCAGCTGTTTGCCAGGCTAAATAAAGCTAAATATTTCTCAAAAGTGGATCTGAGTAAAGGATACTATCAGATTCCAGTAAAGCCTGAGGTTAGACCATACCTAGCTTTTAGTACCTCAGAAGGACACTATGAGTTTAATAGATTGCCATTTGGATTGAAGAATGCGCCTAGTGTCTTCTCTAGAATGATGAGAAAATTATTGGATCCTCTGAATAATCCCTGTATAACAAATTTTATGGATGATATCCTTATAGCAACAGAAACATTTGAGGAACACATTGACTCTCTGAACATGCTGTTTGATCGACTTAGGGAGGCAAATTTAACAGCCCGACCAACCAAATGTTGCGTTGGATGTAAAGAATTGGAATTTTTGGGACACACAGTTTATCAGGGAAACATGACCCCTGACCCAAAGAATTTAGAGAAACTACAGAAAGCCCCGAGACCACAAACCAAGAAGGACGTGAGATCCTTTGTCTCATTATGTGGTTTCTACCAGAAGTATATCAAAAACTTTAATTCCATATGTGCACCGTTAACTGAATTGACACGTAAAGGACATCCAGATCGCATTACATGGACACCACAATGTGAAATGACTTACCAAGAATTGAAGGAAAAGCTCACAAGTAAACCCATTTTGAAATTACCTGACTTAAGTCAAGAATTCATAGTAAGGACGGATGCAAGTAATATTGGGTTAGGTGCAACTCTACTACAGAAATCAGATGCATTGGATGGAGAATTAAGCCCAGTGGCATATGCTAGCAGAAAGTTGAATAAAGCTGAAATCAACTACTCAACTAGCGAAAAAGAATGTCTTGCAGTAATATGGGCGATAAAGAAATTCAATATTTATCTATATGGGAAGGCATTTAAGTTGCAAACAGACCACAAACCGTTATCGTTTCTAGCACAGGCTAGGCATGAGAACTCCAGGTTACTCCGATGGTCTTTACTTTTGGCTCCATATAATTTTAGCATTGAGTATATATCTGGAAAAAACAAATTTGGGAGCGGATTTTTTAAGCCGCCATCCGTGTGATGAGAATCACCGTAAACCCCAGAAATAATAATAAATTTCTCTATGTGTATATAGAATAAAGGACTGACATATAATGTCTGTTTTAAGAGGGGAGGTGTCGTGGAATATTCTAATCCACATATATAAATTATTAGGTAAATATGAAGCCTAACAAATAAAATTAATAAAGAAAAGAGCAATGGTAAATAACAGTGCTGTCACAAAGAAGGTACTCGAAATCCCCCTGGTTTTCTGCTTCGTCTGCAAATTGTAACGCTTTCACGTTGATAGTAAAAGCTTACTGTATTATACCCGCTTTCTTCAATGAAACGTGTGCTGTATTTCTTGGAAAAACATTGAGAGGCAGACTGCGTAATGACCTAAATTAATCCTAACATTAATTATACTGCGTTACCAAAACGAACGAACAGATGGACTAAAGGATAAAGAGAGAGGGAGGGCTGAAAATCAGGAACGCATGCAACACGCGTCGCGCGATACACAAATGCTGCCATCACGCGTGTAAGACTACATGCACTAACTTTTTTTCAGACGAACAGTGATAAATTCACTACCCTTCCCAGAGTTAGGTTTTAAAATCACAAAAAACGCTTATTAGGAAAGATAACAATAGATGGGTTTACGGTTGAAAACATTACAGTACCCAGACAGCACATCTTCGAAACAGGAGGTAGAAGGAATTGCATATTTTGAACGCAGCCACGTAGCTCTTTTAAATTTGGGTATTTGGGTTCCTTAGGGCTTGCTGACAAAGAATATGTAAAACGTTACGCAAATAGTCCAGGAATTAATAAATTATAACCAAAATAAAATATTGGGGATGCCTGACAGCATGGAATCATTTCTGCTCATAAACTTTTTTTATAACGTGTTTGAAAAAAATCTTACGTTACAGAATTAGCCTACCATGTAAACTCCAAATTGATTGGAGCGCAACAAATGAAAGACTAACCACGATTGGTCGGGCTATAAATACTATCTTTCGTTGTTAGGGGAGACGTGAAAAGGTAACATTTTTTCAAACACTTGTCGAAACGTGGCCTCATTGGCTAGACTCGCTGATATACTCACTTAGGAGCGTTAGTTCGAGACCACTAGTGCAAATAATCTTGATAAAGCAACAGTGCGTTGAAGCCAGCTCATATTTGTGTTAAATAAAAGCCTGGAACATAAGCAGATGGGAATTTGTGCCAGTAATTGTGCCAGAATTCATTGCTAATCAACGTATCTGTGTTTATTTCCATGAAATTGTGGTAAGCTTGAACCATTCAGTATCTTTTAATGAAAATTGAATGTAAATTGTTAATTTATGCCTGTATATATATGTGTAGTTCAGTGGCAAAACAGGAGATAAAGCCTATAATGCTCCAGCCTGAACAGAGGGTGTCGGAGGGAAGTAAAACGGCATGGAATGGCCAAATAGTACACTGACACCTGGATGATTGATTAGACAGAAATAATGCTGGAAGTGCAGAGGCGTAGTGACCATTAAGAAGGGTAATGCTGGTATAAAGTATTTCAGATGAAGCTGACAGTTGGCCTAACGCTCTGAACTCAATGTTTGTGTTGTATTGTGCTCAGTGTAGAACTAGAGTATCAATTAGTTATGAAGTAGAAGGTACATCCTTCTTGTTTTCAGGGACCGTGGTCTTGATGGTACTGAGCAGCACCTGGTCAGAGCTTTGCTGAATCCAGAGTCGGACAGCATACTCCTTGGTCTTTTTAGCTATCAGTGAGGTGTCTCCAGAGCCCAGGGGAGAATTCGAGCAGAGGAGTCCTTTCCTGCCGCCATCACGCAAGATAAGCTGATTTGGCCAGCTGAGCTCAACATTATGTCCCCTCCCTTGAAATGACTTTGTAAAAATAACATTCAGAGGGGAATTTAATTGTCTTAATATCAGGAACTGAGAACATCTCCAATACTAGTCCCAAAAGACAAACTATTGAAGTCATGATGACAAATACCAATAGAGCTTGAACACAACAAAACCAGTATTACCTCATATTACCACTACACAACTGACACACATAGGATATTTTAATAATATATGTCACTACAATATTCATATTGATAAAGTCTGTACATATACTTGTAATTAAAATTGATTGTGATTCCTGGTTCCTTTGTATTTGAATCAGGACACATATACCTTTATGATAACCATGAATACATATTGTTATTTGAAAAGTTATCAGTGACTCCTTAAGATATTCTCATAGAGTGTTATATGTATGTGAGTGTCACAGTGTTGTCAAGAGTAGTGGATTAAATTAAATTGTTTATCTGTCTGTTGTTGTGACTTACACTTCATCATACACATACCCTAGACACCTAACGTAGTCATCACACTATTCCAGAATAATTCTGACTGAGATATATAGATATGTGGTAGCAAGTAAGGTTATCTATAATACACTACTCTTAATAGATATAGATACCTTCACAGCTGATCTCAGTCAGTACACTAAGTCCCCTATAAATATTTATAACATCCCACTTCACCACAGACACTCACACACATAAAACACTCTATAAGACTATCTTAAATGAGTCAAGTGTTAAAGGTTAAAAATATATGTATTAATTCCTTTCAATAATAGATATCCTGATTCAACTACACAGTGAACCAGGAATCACAATCAAATGTAATTACAATTTATATGTACACAATTTATAGTTATGATCTTTGTATTGACATATTTTATTATTATTATTATCCTATGTGTGTAAGTTGTGAAGTGGTACTATGAGGTAATACTGGCTTGTTCAAGCTTGGTTGTTGTTTTTCATCATGACTTCAAGTGTTTGCTTATGGTGGAAATAGTATTGGGAAAAGTTCACAGTTCCTGTCATTTGAAACAATTTATTGTCCCTCTTTAATTAATCTACTGTCAATTTTTGAGGGGGGCACATAGGATTGAGCTGCTCTGGCCACAGAATCTTATCTTCTGTGAGGGCGGCGGGATACAGACTCGTCTGCTCGCTTGCTTCACCGTGTTCTTGAGACACCTCACTAGTCGCTATCTGGACCAAGGAGTATGCTATCAGCCTCTGGATTCAGCAAAACTCAGACCAGGTGCTGCTTCAATAATTTAGGACCACGGTCCCTGAAACAAGAAGGTTGTACCTCCTACTTCAGAACTAATTTATAATCTATTTCCACACTGAACACAATACATAACAAACACTGAGTTCAGAGCGGTAGGCCAACTGCTAGCTTCATCTGAAACAATTTACACCAGTATTCTTCTCCTTAATGGTTAATACGCCTCTGCAATTCCAGCATTAGTTCCTTCTAGTCAATAAGATCAGTGTCAGTGTACCATTTGGTGATCTCATGCATTTATACTTCTCTCCGACAAGTTTTGTTCAGGTTGGAGCACTATCTAGGCTTTGCCTCATGTTTGCTACTGAACCACACACATATACAGACATAAATTATCAATTCACATTCAATTTTCATCAAAAAGATATCAAGTATGTCAATCTTACCACAATTCATGGAAATAATAAACAAATACGTTGACCGGCGATGAATTATGGCACAAATTCCGATCTGCCTCTGTCCCAGGCTTTTATTTAGAAAAATATAATCTGGATCTCAACGCACTGTTTCTTAGTAAGTTTATTTTAAAATGTGGCACTGAACAGACGCTCCTAATTGACTATATCAGCGGGTCTAGCCAATAGAACCATGTTTACACAAACTTTTGAAAAAAAAGTACCCTTCCTACCGTTTCCCCTAACAACCAAAAATAGTATTTGTAGTCCGACTAATCGTGTTTCGCCTTACATTTACTTCTATCCAATCAAATAGGATTTAACTTGTTGGCCTATTTCCCGTAAAAGGGTGGTTTCAAAACATGCCACTGTGCGATTCTGATTTGGTGCTGTCAGACAACATCACTATTTTCTTTTGGCTATAATTTGTTAATTCCTAGACTATTTGCCTAACCTTTAACATATTCTTTGTCAGCAAGTCCTAAGGAACCCAAATATATACATTTTAATGGGGCTAAGTGGTTGCGTTCAAAATATGTATTTTCTTCTAGGATAGTCGTGCTGTTACCACCTCCTCACTTCCAAACTTTAGGGTGTCTGCTGTACTGTCAGACTAATGTCAGGAGTTTAGGCATAAAACAGTAGAATGTCATTTTTCCTTATAAGCATTTAACAGGTTTTTAAACCTAACCCTCGTAGTTGTAGTGTTTTTTATCACTGTCTATCTGAAAAAAAGTTAGTGCTTCATGCCTTTCGCGTGTTGGGGGTGGCATTAATTGTATATCGCGCGACTGCGTGTTAGTGTTGCATGCGTCCCCTCAATGCCTCTCTCTCTCACTATCCTAAGTCCATCTGTCTTTTCGTTACGCAGTGTATAAAATGAAATTAATGCTAGTATTAATTTAGGTCATTAATCAGCTTGCGTATCTCAAGGTTTTCTAAGAAATACAGTACACGTTTTATTGTTAGAAAGGCGTGTATGCTGCTATAGGCTTTACTATCAAACGTGAAAGCGTTACAATTTTCAGACGAAGTAGAAAAAGGGGGATCTCGAGTACAGTCATTGCGACAGCACTGTTCTTTACCCTTCTTCTTTTCCTTTTATTGAATTTATGTGTTAGGCTTTACATTTACCTTTTAATTTATATATGTGGATTTAGAATGTTTCACGACAAATTCTCCCCTCTTAAAACAGACGTTATATGTCAGTCTGTAATTCTATATACAAATAGAGAAATTTATTATTATTTCTGGGGCTTACGGTGATTCTCATCACACGGATGGCGGCTTAAAAAATCCGCTCCCAAATTTTTTTTTCCAGAAATATACTCTATGCTAAACTCAAATGGCTGCATAAGTAATGACCATCTGAGTAACCTAGAATTTTCATGCCTAGCCTGCGCTAGAAACGACAAGGGTTTGTGATCCGTTTGCAACTTAAATGCCTTCCCATACAGATAAATATTGAATTTCTTTATCGCCCATACTACTGCAAGACATTCTTTTTCGCTAGTTGAGTAATTGGTTTCAGCTTTATTCAACTTTCTGCTAGCATATGCCACTGGGCTTAATTCCCCATCCAGTGCATCTGATTTCTGTAACAGGGTCGCACCTAACCCGATATTACTGGCATCCGTCCTTACAATGAATTCTTGACTTAAGTCAGGTAATTTCAAAATAGGTTTGCTTGTGAGCTTTTCCTTCAATTCCTGGTAAGCCGATTCACATTGTGATGTCCATGTAATTCGATCTGGATTTCCTTTACGTGTCAAATCAGTTAACGGTGCACATATGGAATTACAGTTTTTGATATACTTTTGGTAGAAACCACATAATGAGACAAAGGATCTCACGTCTTTCTTGGTTTGTGGTCTCGGGGCTTTCTTTAGTTTCTCTAAATTCTTGGGGTCAGGGGTGATGTTTCCCTGATAGACTGTGTGTCCCAAGAATTCTAATTCTTTACATCCAACGCAACATTTGGTTGGTCGGGCTGTTAAATTCTCTTCTCTAAGTCGATTAAACAGCATGTTCAGAGAGTCAGTGTGTTCCTCAAATGTTTCTGTTGCTATAAGGATATCATCCATGAAATTTGTGATGCATGGGTTATTCAGAGGATCCAACAATTTTCTCATCATTCTAGAGAAGACACTAGGCGCATTCTTCAATCCAAATGGCAATCTGTTAAACTCATAGTGTCCCTCTGAGGTACTAAAAGGTAGGTATGGTCTAACCTCAGGCTTTACTGGAATCTGATAGTATCCTTTACTCAGATCCACTTTTGAGAAATATTTAGCTTTATTTAGCCTGGCAAACAACTGATTTGTATCCGGCAATGGATCCACCTGTCCTTCTGTGATAGCATTCAGTCTCCTGTAATCTATACAGAGTCTATGTTCTCCAGAGGGTTTCCGTAAGAGCACCGCACTGGAACTATACGAAGATTCACTGTGTGAAATAATTCCTTCCTTCAACAAATAGTCTATCTCTTCCTTCAAAGCTTTCTCCTTAGCAAAAGGAATCGAATAGGGTTTCATACAGACAGGTGTGGGGTCTATCAGTTTCATATCATATTCCAATAAGTTTGTATGCCCCGGTCTGTCTGTTAACACCTCTGTATGATTATCTAGAACCTGTTGCACTCTCTCTTTCTGATTTTTCGTTAAATGTGTACTGATTTTCACCTGTGCCGCTGTCTCACAGGGGTGTAATGGATATTCAAATGATGAAAGTGGTTCCTTTTTCATCTCCATGGCAATGGACAAGGTCAACAAGTGTGTCTCTTCCTGATTTTCTCTTTCCAAATATTTCTTCAGGAGATTCACATGATAGATTTTTTCTTTCCCCTTCTTATCTATCTTATAATTGGTTCTAGACACCTTCTCTAGAACTGTATATGGACCTTGCCATCCAATTTGTAATTTATTTTGACTACCAGGTAGAAGAAGCAGTACCTTCTCTCCCACAGCCAAATCTCTGTCTTTAGCTTTCCTGTTATAATAGGCAGCATGTTTCTTCCTGACTTGTCTCAAATTTTCATTGGCAAGTTTCCAGCCAGTTTTTAAACGAGTGGTCAGCTCATTCACATATTGGTATGAGGATGTAATATTTTCCTCTGCCTTTTCATCAGTCCACGTTCTTAACAGCGCTTCGAGTGGACCTTTTATTGGCCTTCCAAATAATAATGTTGCCGGGGCCATACCGGTTGAACTATGGGGTACCTCCCGATAAGCAAAGAGGGCGGCGTGAAGGTACTGGTCCCATGTATCTGGTTTTTCGTGTGCAAACTTTCTCAGGATCGACATCAACGTGCCATTAAATCTTTCCACTTGGCCGTTCCCTTGGGGATGGTACACACTACAATGGAAGTGTTTGGCCTGGAAGATCCGGAAAACTTCTTCTGTTAGTTTCCCCTTGAACTGAGAGCCATTATCAGTCAAGATTTGATTGGGAAAGCCTAACCTTGTGAAAATTGTGAGTAATGCCTCTGCCACATGCTTAGAATCAATCGATAACAGGGCTACCGCCTCTCCCCACATAGAACAAGTGTCCACCAGAGTCAGAATGTAGCTGTTCCTTCTCTTAGTTCGAGTGAGAGGTCCCACAAGATCCACGGCAACTCTCTCAAAGGGTGTTCCCACTATGGGCATTTCCCTCAGAGTTGCTGGTGCAGTCCAATGCTTAAGTGCTACTCTTTGGCACTCTGGACAGGATTTTACATATCGTTTGATATCTTCAGTTATCCCTGGCCAGAAATAGTGACAAGCTATACGCTGTCCTGTTGCGCTGATCCCCATATGACCACTGAAGCTAATCGCATGCCCTAGTTCCAACACTTTAGTCCTATATGAAGTGGGAAGGACCAGCTGTCCGTGACCATTGGATTCAGATCCAGCCTTCCTATAAATCAGCTTGTTCTTCATATAAAATTCTCCCTTGCCTGGAGGTGTATGAGATTTGGGCAACTTCTTGAAACACGGCTTGAGTGTTTTGTCCTCCGCCTGTGCATTCCTCATCTCATCTGGATGAGTATTTATTGGATTATCCTCCTCCTTTTTAGACTGTGATCTGGTCTGCACTGTTGCCAATATCACAGGTCTCTTGGGATTCCCCAAGAAGACATATCTACACCCCAATATCAGAGGGTAGATTGGCTCATTTATCACTGCTGCTTTTATGATTCCTTCCACATATCGCGTTTTCACCTTTATCCGGGCGACGGGAAGTGTCATGGTAGCTACATCCTTGGTTGCAGTTTGAATCTCCACTGTTTCTGTGGTGTATTGATCTGCCTGCACCAGGTGAGAACTCACAACGGAATCATAATCTAAACCGGTATCATATAAACACCTTATGGTGACACCATTACAGATTACATCTTCACACACTGGGGGGTGGTATGGTTCCTGTAGTTCCGCAGGTTTGACCTTTTTTCCTTTCTTTCCAGATGTCATAGCAGCACAATGAGGAGGTTTCCTTCTACAATGGTCAGTGTCATGATTGTTCATCTTACAATTTTTACACCACCTCCTTCCTTGGTTGAAAGATTTTCTTTCATCATATTTCCTTTCATCGAATTGTGGGGTTTTATTTTTATTGTCATACCGTAGCCTATCAAACTGGTGCTTACCTTTGTTATGATCTCTAGGATCAAATTTATTAAAGTTCTGTGGTGCCTTAAAATTTTCTACCTGTTTCTTTTTATTACCTGATACCTCTGCCTGAGCTGCTTGATACCTTTCAGCTACATTCAGTAACTCACCCAGTCTCTCTGCACCTTGTTCCGTGAGAAACTTTCTCAGGTCTGGAGCCATGGACTCTCTTAGTTGTTCTATAAGGATCATTTCCTTAAGATCTTGGGTTTTCCCCAGAGAAGTCCATTTCTCCAAGTATGTCTCTATTCGTGCAGAGAACTGGTGATAGGTTTCACCTGACAGTGGTTTAGCATTCCTAACTTTTTTCCTATAAAATTCACCATTCTTTTCATATCTTAACTAAAGAGCCTGCTTTAGCATGTCATAATTTTCTTGATCATTTCTGCTCATTTTGGCAAAAACTTCATAAGCTGCCCCACGAAGTCCTTGAGATAACTTTAAGCTCCACCTTTCTCTCTCTAACCCATACGTGATAGCTAATAGTTCATATCTATTTAGATAGCTCTCGATATCATCGTCTTTCTCAACAAAATGATCTAAATGAAAATTCATAGCTGAGGTTAAGGCTCCCTGACTAGCAGTAGCATCGGAGGTAAAGGGACTGGCACCATTTTCAGGAGCATGGCCTTGAAACTCAAACTCCCTTAGTCGTAACTCATGTTCCCTTTGAAATCTCTTCTCCTCCCTTTCTGCTTCCCTCTCTGCAGCCTGCCTTCTTTCCTCTCTTTCTGTAGCCAGTCTTTTTTCTTCTCTTTCTGTAGCCAATCTTTTTTCTTCTGCTTCCCTTTCAGCCTTTTTCTCTTCCAACTGGAGCCTCTTTATTTCCGCCTCACGATCGGCCTCCAATGCTCTAGCCTCTTTGTCAGCCTCAATCTGCAGCCTCTTAGCCTCAGCCTCTAATTGTAACTTCTTAATTTCCTTTTCCGCCTCTAACTTCTTATCTTCGGCCAATCTTTCAGATTCTAATTTTCTTTCGGCCTCTTTTTCTAATCTTCTTTCTTCACGTTCAATATATTTGTCACATTCCGTAGTGACATAAGCAATCATAACTTGTCCCTCCATTCCTAACTCTTTGGCAGTCTGCACAGCAGCAGATCGAAATTTTGCCAAGTCGGCCATTTTCTACCAGGCAAATGTAAACAATTCAATCTATCAATAATTATCTAAGGGCAACCACAGGCACTGAGAGCTCAACCTTATTTATTTTCACCCAAGGATACCTTTTAAATTGTTATTATTCCCAATATATATAATAGGAGAAAGTTCAATATCCCGGGAGCGAGACCCCAATATATGTGGTAAAGTGCGATGTTATAAATATTTATAGGGACTTAGTGTACTGACTGAGATCAGCTGTGAAGGTATCTGTATCTAATGAGTGTGGTGTATTACAGATGACCTTACCTGCTACCACATTTATACCTCAGTCAGAATTATTCTGGAATGTTGTGATGACTACGTTGAATGTCTAGGGTTATGAAAATGATGAAGTGTATGTCACAACAACAACAGACAGATAAACAATTTAATTTATTCCACAACACTTTACAACACTGTGACACTCACACACATAAAACACTCTATAAGACTATCTTAAATGAGTCAAGTGTTAAAGGTTAAAAATATATGTATTAATTCCTTTCAATAATAGATATCCTGATTCAACTACACAGTGAACCAGGAATCACAATCAAATGTAATTACAATTTATATGTACACAATTTATAGTTATGATCTTTGTATTGACATATTTTATTATTATTATTATCCTATGTGTGTAAGTTGTGAAGTGGTACTTTGAGGTAATACTGGCTTGTTCAAGCTTGGTTGTTGTTTTTCATCATGACTTCAAGTGTTTGCTTATGGTGGAAATAGTATTGGGAAAAGTTCACAGTTCCTGTCAATTGAAACAATTTATTGTCCCTCTTTAATTAATCTACTGTCAATTTTTGAGGGGGGCACATAGGATTGAGCTGCTCTGGCCACAGAATCTTATCTTCTGTGAGGGCGGCAGGATACAGACTCCTCTGCTCGCTTGCTTCACCGTGTTCTTGAGACACCTCACTAGTCGCTATCTGGACCAAGGAGTATGCTATCAGCCTCTGGATTCAGCAAAACTCAGACCAGGTGCTGCTTCAATAATTTAGGACCACGGTCCCTGAAACAAGAAGGTTGTACCTCCTACTTCAGAACTAATTTATAATCTATTTCCACACTGAACACAATACATAACAAACACTGAGTTCAGAGCGGTAGGTCAACTGCTAGCTTCATCTGAAACAATTTACACCAGTATTCTTCTCCTTAATGGTTACTACGCCTCTGCAATTCCAGCATTAGTTCCTTCTAGTCAATAAGATAGGTGTCAGTGTACCATTTGGTGATCTCATGCATTTATACTTCTCTCCGACAAGTTTTGTTCAGGTTGGAGCACTATCTAGGCTTTGCCTCATGTTTGCTACTGAACCACACACATATACAGACATAAATTATCAATTCACATTCAATTTTCATCAAAAAGATATCAAGTATGTCAATCTTACCACAATTCATGGAAATAATAAACAAATACGTTGACTGGCGATGAATTATGGCACAAATTCCGATCTGCCTCTGTCCCAGGCTTTTATTTAGAAAAATATAATCTGGATCTCAACGCACTGTTTCTTAGTAAGTTTATTTTAAAATATGGCACTGAACAGACGCTCCTAATTGACTATATCAGCGGGTCCAGCCAATAGAACCATGTTTACACAAACTTTTGAAACATTTTTACCCTTCTCACGTTTCCCCTAACAACCAAAATTAGTATTTGTAGTCCGACTAATCGTGTTTAGCCTTACATTTACTTCTATCCAATCAAATAGGATTTAACTTGTTGGCCTATTTCCCGTAAAAGGGTGGTTTCAAAACATGCCACTGTGCGATTCTGATTTGGTGCTGTCAGACAACATCACTATTTTCTTTTGGCTATAATTTGTTAATTCCTAGACTATTTGCCTAACCTTTAACATATTCTTTGTCAGCAAGTCCTAAGGAACCCAAATATATAAATTTTAATGGGGCTAAGTGGCTGCGTTCAAAATATGTATTTTCTTCTAGGATAGTCGTGCTGTTACCACCTCCTCACTTCCAAACTTTAGGGTGTCTGCTGTACTGTCAGACTAATGTCAGGAGTTTAGGCATAAAACAGTAGAATGTCATGTTTCCTTATAAGCATTTAACAGGTTTTTAAACCTAACCCTCGTAGTTGTAGTGTTTTTTATCACTGTCTATCTGAAAAAAAGTTAGTGCTTCATGCCTTTCGCGTGTTGGGGGTGGCATTAATTGTATATCGCGCGACTGCGTGTTAGTGTTGCATGCGTCCCCTCAATACCTCTCTCTCTCTCTCTCTCTCTCTCTATCCTAAGTCCATCTGTCTTTTCGTTACGCAGTGTATAAAATGAAATTAATGCTAGTATTAATTTAGGTCATTAATCAGCTTGCGTATCTCAAGGTTTTCTAAGAAATACCGTACACGTTTTATTGTTAGAAAGGCGTGTATGCTGCTATAGGCTTTACTATCAAACGTGAAAGCGTTACAATTTTCAGACGAAGTAGAAAAAGGGGGATCTCGAGTACAGTCATTGCGACAGCACTGTTCTTTACCCTTCTTCTTTTCCTTTTATTGAATTTATGTGTTAGGCTTTACATTTACCTTTTAATTTATATATGTGGATTTAGAATGTTTCACGACAGTCCTCTGGAAAGGAGGCGCAAGAAGCAACCTAGAGAAAGCCGAAAGGAGTCTGGGTTGCCGACTAACCTTTTTTCGTCTAGGAAAATCTCCAGGATTGGCACCTGGAATGTTCGCACTCTGTGTGAACAAGGGAAAACTGCACAGGTAGCAGCAGAAATGACAAATTACAGGATTGATATCCTGGGTCTCTGCTAGACACGGTGGAAAGGCATAGAGAAGAGGAGATTGATCACAGGAGAAATGGTGTTGTCCTCAGGACATGAGGAGGAAAGAGCCCACCACAGTGAAGGGGTGGCTCTAATGTTGTCCAAGGAAGCACAGAAGGCACTTATAGAATGGGAAGCAATGGGCCCCCGAATTATAGCAGCAAGGTTTAAATCAGACAAAAAGAAAGAAAATTCAAACATCATTCAGTGTTATGCACCAACAAACGATAAAGGAGAATCTGTGAAAGAAGACTTTTACACCAGGCTACAAAGTGTCTTGGACAATAAGAAAAGAAAGGACATCACAATTTTGATGGGGGACCTAAATGCGAAAATAGGAACAGACAACACGGGCTTTGAAGATATCATGGGAAAGCATGGATTAGGTATGTTGAACGAGAATGGGGAACTATTAGCAAACTTCTGTGCTTCAAATCAACTAGCTATAGGAGGAAGCATATTTCCACATAAAAGAATACATAAAGCAACATGGATATCACCAGACCACAAAACTGAGAATCAGATTGATCACATATGCATAAGCAAGAAGTTTAGGTCATCATTGCATGATGTGAAAGTATGTAGAGGAGCAGATGTTGTATCAGACCACCATCTTCTGTTGGCTAAAACAAAATTAAAACTCAAGAAATTTACAACAGCATATAGCTATAGACAACAGTATAATGTGGGATATCTAAGAAATCAGGAAATAAGAGACAAATTTTCAATCACAGTATCCATCAAATACCAAGTGCTCCAACAGCTGGAAGATGAAACAGATACGGAAGACCACTGGCAACAAGTAAAAAATATATGGAACGAGACATGTGAAGAAGTACTGAGAAAAAGAGAACATCAGCACAAAGCATGGGTAACAACAGAAACTATTAGTAAGATAGAAGACAGGAAAAACAATAAAGCAGATTTAAACAGAAGCAAAACCAGAAGCTCCAAAACCAATGCTCATGAAGTGTACATAGAAACAAACAAAGAAGTAAGAAGAAACATCAAGAGACAAGATGAAATATATTGATGATTTGGCAAGGGAAGCAGAGGAAGCTGCAGCCAAAGGAAATATGAGGGATATGTACAACAACACAAAGAAGCTAACAGGGAAATATGAGCAAGCAAATGGCCTCATAAAAGATAAGAATGGAAAATTGCTTAGTAATATACAAGAACAAATGAAGAGATGAACAGAACATTTTGAGGAACTTCTCAATAGACCATCTCCAACTAATCCTCCAGACATCCAGCCAGCAGAAGAGGAGCTACAAATCAGCTGTGAACGACCAAGTAGAGAAGAAATAAAGAAAGCTATAAAGCTTCTGAAAGATGGAAAAGCAGCTGGTCCAGATTGCATTCCAGCAGAGGCCATCAAAACAGATATTGATACCTCTACAGAGATATTATACAAACTACTTGGCAAAGTCTGGTAGAGAGAGGAAATACCAACAGAATGGAAGGAAGGTTATCTGGTCAAGTTGCATAAGAAGGGAAATTTACAAGAGTGCACAAATTATAGAGGAATAATGTTACTATCAGTGCCAGCAAAATTATTAAACAGAATCATCCTGGAGAGATTAAAAGAGTCCATAGACGAGCAACTGAGAGATGAACAAGCAGGTTTTCGACAAAATAGATCCTGTACAGACCAGATAGCCACATTGAGAATAATAGTTGAACAAAGTGTGGAATGGAATTCACCGCTATACATCGGATTCGTGGACTATGAACGGGTATTTGACAGTGTAGACAGAGAATCGCTTTGGAAATTGATGAGGCATTATGGAGTTCCCATGAAGATCATTAACTTAATAAAGAAGACATGTGAAGACATGACGTGCAGAGTTCTTCATGATGGACAACTTACAGAACCGTTTAGGATAAGAACGGGAGTGAGACAGGGATGCCTCTTGTCTCCATTTCTTTTCTTACTAGCAATAGATTGGGTTATGAAAACATCGACATCACACAACAGAAATGGAATCCAGTGGAATCTGACTAAACAGCTTGATGATCTGGATTTTGCAGATGACTTGGCTCTTCTGTCCCATAACCATAATCAGATGCAAGAGAAAATGAAAATTCTCACAACAAGTGGGCCTGAAAATACACAGGGAAAAGACAAAGATTATGAGAATAAATGCAAGAAATGATAACAAGGAACTTGAAGAAACACCACTAAAAGATGTAGAATCGTACACATATCTTGGAAGTAATATAGACAAAGTTGGAGGGACAGACAGTGATATCAAAATAAGAATACAAAAAGCAAGAGGAGCTTTCATTGCATTGGGAAACATATGGAGAACAAATGAAATCAAGTCCAACACGAAAATAAGAATCTTCAACTCAAATGTGAAGTCAGTCCTATTGTATGGCTCTGAGACATGGAGAACAACAAAAACAACAACCAAAATTCTACAGACGTTTAAAAACGGGTGCTTGCGTAGAATAGAAGGACTGAAATGGTATGACAAAGTCATAAATGTGGAATTGATGACAAGAACTAGACAAGTGCCAGTGGAACAAGAGTTGAGACGAAGACGCTGGCGATGGATAGGACACACATTGAGGAAACCTGTTGATAGCATTACAAGGCAGTCCTTGTTCTGGAATCCACAGGGAAAGAGAGGCAGAGGTAGACCAAAAGACACATGGAGAAGAGAACTGGAAACAGAGGTGAAATGATGAGGAAAACATGGAAAGAACTTGAGCGGATGGCACAGGACAGGAAGACTTGGCATGTGTTTGTTGAAGGCCTATGCTCCTTGGGGAGCTAAAGGGTATTGATAATGTATACCAATTCAAAACATTGGTCTCTATCTCGCGAGTCGCTTTTGTGCCTTGGCCGCCAGGTCCCCTTCAAACGGCAATCCTTGTCTTCAGAAAATCAACCAATATAATTTGCTATTTAGAATAATGAACACTACATACCCTAATTATAACCCACATGGGGTTGAAACGGGTATCCCATGCACTTGACAAACACCAGTTTTCCTTCCATGGTCCCAAAACGAAACCAAACCTCAAATAGCTAACATGCAAACTTTTTCAAGTTTGAAATAAAATAAAAAAAAGGTATATAATTTCTTAAAGAAAGACACGCCAACACAGGAGAAAAAAATACGGTTGTTGATTTTTTTTTTTTTTTTTAATGAGGAGAGGGAGAAGTACAATCTTTCTTGAGCTGGAATATACACACGTATAACATTTATGGCGTTTCATATAAAGATAACACCTTTAACATCCATAGAAAAGCGTAATACAAATATCTGACATCGTAGATATTAGCAATAGTCGTTCAAACTTTATGGCCGCTATAAAACGCTATCCTCCATGTAGAACAATATTCAGAATTCCTTTCATCACTGCGTAAGGGATTATCACACATTAAAGACTTAAAAAGCTCTATTTTGGCTGCTAGGAATGTGAAAAATCAATTAGATATTGCAAATCATTAACGGAACTTCTTCTTCTTTGTTCATCTTGAAAAGGACGTTGGTTGCGTTGTGTCCGTTTACAGCGCAGCTGCGATATTTGCGCCTTTCGGCCGACACATCCGACTTCAGCACGGCATTTTTGGGACCGGGTAGCCTTCCCTCTTCGATCCCTACTCACTCAGCCAGACTGCAGTGATGCAGCCTGTTTCCAGGACCACCACTTGGTCAGCTCTGGTTCGCTGACTCTGACGCAAGCAGTCTAGCTATGGGTCGCTAACTGCATTCCTCACTGTTGACGTGTCTTAGGTCCCATTAACGGAACAACACGATCCATTGTCGGCGCATAGAAAATGGTCTAGTGAGAGCACAACAAGTTATAAGCAAATGATGTCCCCATGTTGCATGTAATCATGTATCTTCTTGAAATAGCCTGCGTAAACTGTATTTAAATAACGAGAAAAGAAAAAAGATAGCGAATCAACTTAGATAAAAAAAAAAACATGACCTCGAAATCAGAGCCGTATTGTCCTTAATTCTTTAACCCTTCTTCGGCAATTTTCATCTCCCCAAGAAGCATAGGCGTTCAACAAACTTATGTCACGTCTTCCTGTCACGTGTCATTAGCTCAAGGTCTTTCCATGTCTTCTTCATGTCTGTCTCTAGTTCTCTTCTACGTGTGTTCTACGTGGGTTCTACGTGTCTTCTACGTGTGTTCTACGTGTCTTCTACGCGTGTTCTTTGGTCTTCCCTACCTCTCGTACCCGGGGTATTCCAGAACAAAGACTGCCTGGTAATGCTATCAACATATGTCCTCATTGTGTGTCATATCTATCCATCGCCAGTATCGTCTTTTTATCTCTTGTTCCACCGGCACTTGTCTGACTCTTCTCATCAGTTCGACATTGGTGATCCTGTCATACCACTTCATTCCTTCTACAATCATCTACTTCAAAGGTGCCCAACATTTGAGGAACAGAAAAAAAACGCATATGGCCATCACCAGTAGCATTCCTGGAAAAACTCTACGGAACCAACCTCAAGCTGACTACTGCTTTCTTTAAGTTGACGTTTGAAAATTAACGAAGAAGGAGATGAAGAATCCTTCTGTTTTACACAAGCCTCCATATATGAAAATCTAGCTTTCTGGTTTTTGTAATTTACATTTACCATGTATAAATAATTGACATTATAATCAGAAAAACGCCATATTTTCATAATGATACCTTATCGTTTTCAATATATTGTTTATAGCTAAGGACATTGACCCCGTGTACAGCCTCCTGAAATGTGCAGCCGACCTCCCCAAAGTTCCAAAAGTTCAGAAAGACGGCCAAGGCGGAAGCCATCTTGGCAGTAAAGCAGACAGCATCGATGGAGCGTCAAAGGCTCCAAGTCCGTCGTCTTCAGGTTTGTCACTCTAGTAATTACTTTCGTTATGTAACATACTCTGCTTCGTCGTATTACGTAGGTCTGATGTTCGTCTTTTTAAAAATTATTATTATTTAATTGCAAACGACATTTTGACATACTAACATGTACTTCATATCTGCTAAATTTATTCTTGTTAAGAGTTAAGTTGATGCCGCTGCGCAATTCACAGTTTGAGTTTATGTACTTTAACGCACCTATTTTCCAACAAAGATAAAGACTGGTATCCTAAACCAATCTGGCGAATTATGCACAAACTAGCAACAACCCGCCAAAATTGGCAGGTTTTTAATTATAGTGTGTTGTTTCTGTTACACGTATTACATTGCTGCTTCTTCTATAGTCTCGCTTGCTCGATGTGAATGACGCGATCGTCTCTTCCTTTTAGCCATCTTATCATTTTGATCCATAATAAAAAGTCTGCAATACTTTAAATTTAAATTTTGTCTTGAAGAAACAATTTAAAAACTTATATTTTAAGGTTATTTTTAAGAAAAATGATGTTAAATCCGTTTCCCGAATGAAACTGGACAGAAGAGTATCTTGATTGTCTGTTGATTTAATGCACACCGTCACACTTTTCTATTTTCGCGAAAGTACATATAAGGGGAAACAATACAATTATTGTTTAAATTTCAACCACAGTTTCACCCCCTTAGTTGTGGTCGGAAATTAATGCAATCTCTCAAAAATAGAAAAAAAAGTGCGCAAATGACGGTGTGCAAAGTGTGACCGACCGACCGACCGACCGAAGTACCTTACGGCGGGAATTATTGTATTGGATCCTTTCAAAAAATAAATTTGTTCTTTTCTTCTTAAACGCTGCATTGTTTTAATGTCTTCTCAACGTGCAGATCTGGTACTGTTGATAGTTCTATGTCCATCACCACTACTCTCAGCTCCCCAAGAAGCGAGGTCGTCAACCATTGTGTGTGTCAGGTTGTCATGTCCTGTGCCATCCGCTCAAGGCATTTCCTTGTCTTGCTTGTCCCTTTAATTTCTCTCCAATCTCTCTTTTTTAGATGTGTTTATATATTCTTTCACCACCCTCTTCCCCTTTTACCCTGGTGATTCCAGTCGTCAAGGCCTAAAAACCCAACCCCTGCAGACCCAAGTAGAACAGTCCCAACTGAGATGGTTTGGCCATGTCTGCAGAATGGGAGAAGATCGGCTACCACGACAAGCATGGGAAACTAAGAGCCAGGGATCCAGACCTCCAGGACGACCCAAAGTCCGCTGGGAGGACAACATTAGACAATTTTGAAGGACCGAGGTTTAGAGTCGAACCAAGCCAGGAGGAAGACTGCAGCCGATAGAATAGTATGGCGCTCTCTCTTACAAACCTCTACACCTCACGGTAGAAGAGGAACGAATAAGTAAATAAGATTCCAGGACAGTGACGGACTACCTTGTGATGTTATCAGTATGTTTTCTCAGTGTTTGTCTTGTCCATCGCCAACGTCTTATTCTTATCTCCTGCTCATCTGGCACGTGTCTGGTTCTTGTCGTCAGCTCCACGTTGCTGATCTCGTCCTACCATTGTAATCCTTCTATTCTAAACAAGGTCCCGTTTAGTTCCCGATGGTCTCTGGAGAGACAAAGAAAGATTATGGCTACTGACCCTCTGGCATGTCGTACAAGGCGACTAACATGAGGTTGTGCCAGAGACTGGCAACGTCATCATGTAAAACAAATAGCCACAGAAAACACCACTGCCAGAGCATGTGACTGCTTAGTTCTTGCTCCCTACAACGGGACCAGCTGCATTAGTGGCTCCCATGCTCCGTAATGAACGCAGAGGAAAATCCTATGTATAAAATCCCAGCTTTTTCTGTCAGTGCGTAACGCTAAGGGATGCAACGTTGGTTGAAAGTTAGACATTAATTGTATTGTTTGCCTTATATGTACTCTCCCGAAAATAGTAACACTTACCAAAGAAGAATGCGCAAAGGACGGTATGCACAAAAATATTTAAAGAATGTGTGATCCCGTATACACACGTTGGGATCCTCGCTGCTGCTACGTAGTTCGTGTACTGTGGTGATGCACAGTGGTTTTTTAAAAATACTGTTGAATAAGTAAAATTGCCGTTATGTATTGTTGCATATGAATTTAATTCCCGTCTTTTGACGGGCTTTTACACTAGTTAATGTATAAATTCCAAGCAAGCGCCCATTTATGGCAGTCTAGACACAAAGTTATGTATTGACTGTACGGAATTCACATCGTATGCTTTCAAAACACACAGACCAGTTTGGTGAGTGATCACACACTGCGCGTCTGTCTTTCTAATCTTCATCGTCTTACATAAGAATTATTACGTTTTACGATACTGTGTTATAAATATTTTCCTGTGTGTAGAGACGATGAAAAAAAAAATAAAAAAGAATAAATAAAAAGTATATCACAAGGTCGAAATAGCCACCACGTGTTGGTACGCAAAACTGCTTCCGTTTCCAGGTTTAAGAGAGTTAAAAACTAAAGTAATGAAAAGAAACGAAAAGCAGCGCAACAAAGGAAATTTATTAAAATAGATGATAGAATAAAGAAACATGATAAATAAATCAAATTGTTATAAACACACCCTTGACTACATCTTGCTGCAGTCCCTCTCATCTTCCCAATAAGTTTGTAGAGCGCCCAATTTCTCTTCACGGTTAAGAAAAGTAACACAAATAGAAACCAAATAAATGTGGGAATGAGTAAAACAGAGATCAAAAGCTTAATTAAAAGAATAATAACAGAGGAATGGACAGTAGAGTGGGATGCCAGTAGAGTGAGATGGAAGTCTGAAGGGCAGACATGAATATAAATTATTCAAGGCTCCAACAAGAACATGTCAGGTATCTAGAGAACTAAAAATTCCTAGCAATAAGAAACTTCTTAGACTACAACTAGGAATGGGCTATTTTAGAATAGAAGAAACTTACTGTGCAGAGTGCCTAGAAAAAAATAATATAGAGCATTTCCTGTTAAAATGTAGGAAGTATGAACAACAGAGAAAACCAATATTCGATTATTTACAGGCATGCAATTCATCCATAACTGTGGAACAGGCGTTGAGAATGGATATACCTAGAGAATTGCACAATATAGTAAAACAGTATAACTTAAATTAATATATAAGGATCACTGATGGTGTGAGGATAAGGGGTAGCCTGGTGGACACTGTGGGGCTTTCTCGCCCTTTTTCACCTCGTTAACAACAGGGCAGTTATGAGAGACTTTATTATATATATATTGTAGTGGTGTTGATGGTATTGTATGATGGTGATATTACTAAATGTAATTGTATGAGGCCAGCTGTGAAGGCTCCTGAGATAAAATGTAGTTGTGAATTGTCAGAAGGCCTTTCTTGCTACCACTACGACCTCACACTTAATTTTTTTTAATGAATGTGGCTACGTAAAGTGTCTAGGGTTATGCTATGTAGTGTGGTGTAATAGGTTATAGATATACCCACAGATATTTAACAAGACTAATAATATTAATAAATGTTAAAATACACTGAACTAACTCACGTGTGTAAAATTTTTTGATAGAATTATATTACATTTATTTTGTTCTGGATCAATTTTTTAGGTTGACCAGAACTTAAAAGGATTTAGAGATTATGAAAGAAATGCATGGAATATTATATCATAAATGCAATAGTGTACATATATATGTACTATACTAGTTAGTTTTATTAAAATGTTCTAGTAGTCATCTACTTGGGAGGATAGTTACTGTTTGTGCTGTTGGGGTGGCCTCATCACACCTGTCTATATTGACTACACAGTGTCCAGAAAATGTTGGGAATTTTTATGGGGGTATTAGTAACTACACAGCGTTGGTGAATGTCCAGCAGACCAGAGGCTCACTCATCTGGTAGTTGTAGCTCTGGTGCTGAAATCAGGTGGTCCCACCTCTCCGTGCTGGCGGGCAATAATGGTGGTCTCTGTCACAAGTACTGCACAGATACACTCGAGTAAAGTCACCAACTGAATAGACACTGCTTGGTTGACAACAGAAACTCGCAGCTCTGCAATCAAAGTATGGGCCATGTGTCAAAAATCTATTCTCTACCCACGTCTGGACACAACACTGACACAACAACCACATCATACAGACAGGTCAGATCTCTCTGACCAAACAGCACATTTACCATGGTGGTTTTACATCAGATAGATCCTCCCAGACTATAGATTCTGAAAAATATTTATTAGTTTTCTGCCCTAAAAGAGGATAGGTAATATGTTTCATTATTCTCAACACTTGATCTGTCTTGCATAATCCTTGCTGGAGTTTATGTACATTGTTGGTCCCTAGACCCTGACTAGGGCGGGGGGTCTAGAGCAAATCCCTACTTGTTTGTAAGGCTAGATTTCGATATGGCAGTATCAAATCACTCGAACATGAAACAATATTCAAAATATATAAGGAAATAATTTCAATCTTACCAGATTATGAATAAATAACACAGAATTGCTAGCAAAACTCAGCTGAGCTGCTGGCTATAGTATGGCGTCCCTAAATTTATTACACTTTCTTTCATATGGAAATCACCACACTTTAAAATCTGTGTCTATCACTGAACAACTATTGAAGAATGGCCCCACTTTCGCGTCTGAGCGCTAATGATATGATTGTCTGTGGCCAATCACTGCCTAGGTTTATTTTAAATTCAAATTTCCTACCATAAAGTCATTTCAGTCATGCTTCAGTCAAGTATGGATGGTTATCTGTTAGTCTGTCCGTCTCTACTTGTGTTTCTACAAAATGTACTTGATTTTTGAACCAACCTTTCTCTCCCCTCCAAAATTTTGTCGTTAAAAGTTATATTTAGACACAGCTACCACCCAAAAACCCTCTCTTCCATACTACGTAGATTTGAACACTTGCGTCTCGAGGTCGTGTTTTTTTGTGCAATTAGCGACACTTTTAGATTCAATACAGTCTGTCGATGATGTGAACAACACTGTCTTTTGTCATTATCTTCAATATTATCTATCCGTCTGTAAAATTAAGAACATATTAGTTCACTGCTCAGAATAGGCCATCCGGCCAGCTAATTTTTATATTCCTAACATTAATATTAAGAAAAAAGTACTTTTTAAATTTTGTAATATTCCTAACATCTGCGTTTAGCCGCTGAATTCAAATCAAGGCCTTGGTATCGCGCAAAAGCGTCCAACAAATGACTGTGGCGTAACATATCTATGGTCCCTTCTGTCGAGTTGCTTACTTTTTATGTCAACTTGGGAAACGTGACTTTTCTCCGTTTCCCCCCCCCCAATTGCGTCTCCTTGGCCTTTCTAGTCTCACGCAATCTTTCCAGTCATATTTTTTTCCTTTTTGATCCGCCGTTCCCCTCCTGTCTAGCAAGTCAGTTATTATGGAGGATGATGACCCGCGGTCTAGGCGATCATGTACTATTCGCAGCCTACGCATTATGTTTTTATCCTTAAATGTTATCTTTGGAGGGATTTTACCGTTGTATCTCTGTCAATTTCACTACACATCTCCCCACTTGAAAACATGCCTATGGCAAGTTCCAACACCAGCGATACACATAGGTAAAATTACTCCTCACGTTTGCCACTACTCTAATTTTGATCACAGGGGTGCCGACTGAGGAAATCTGCACCGACATTCAATTTGCGGCTTGCATAAGCGACTGGTTTCAGTTCCCCATCAGGTGAAGATGATCTTTGCAACCAAGCCTCTCCTAGTCCTACATTACTTGCATCGGTTCTTAAGACAAAGTCCTGTGTCAAATCAGGCAGTTTGAGAATAGGCTTGCTAGTGAGTTTTTCCTTTAACTCTTGGAACGCTAGTTCACATTGTGCAGTCCAAATAATTTTATCTGGAAGTCCCTTGCGAGTCAGATCAGTCAGAGGAGCACAAATAGCGTTAAAATTCTTGATGTATTTCTGATAAAATCCGCATAACGACACGAATGATCGCACGTCTTTTTTTGTTTGTGGCCTAGGTGCTCTCTGCAGTTTTTTCCAAATTCTTAGGATCAGGGGTCATATTACCCTGATATACAGTGTGTCCCAAGAATTCCAACTCTTTGCATCCAATACAACATTTTGTTGGCCTAGCAGTTAAGTTCGCCTCCCGAAGTCTATCAAACAACATCTCCAGAGCTTCAATGTGTTCTTCAAATGTCTCTGTGGCGACGAGAATATCATCCATGAAATTCGTGATACATGGGTTATTCAGGGGATCCAACAATTTGCGCATCATCCTTGAAAACACACTCGGAGCATTTTTCAGTCCGAATGGTAGCATATTGAATTCATAATGTCCATCCGAAGTGCTAAAAGCCAAATAAGGTCTCACTTCAGGCTTCACTGGGATCTGGTAATAGCCTTTACTAAGATCCACTTTTGAAAAATATTTTGCCTTGTTCAGTCTGGCAAATAACTGTTTTGTGTCTGGTAATGGATCCACTTGTCCTTCTGTGACAGCATTCAGTTTCCTGTAATCTATGCACAATTTGTGTTCCCCAGACGGTTTTCTCAACAAAACGACACTAGAACTAAAAGATGATTCACTGTGCGAAATAATCCCCTCCTTCAACAAATACTCTATTTCTTCCTTCAATGCCTTCTCCTTCGCGAACGGAATAGAATAGGCTCTCATACAGATTGGGTTTGAGTCTACCAGTTTCATGTCATACTGTAGCAAATTTGTATGGCCTGGTTTATCTGTTAATACATCTGTATGTTCCTCCAGAACCTTTTGAACTCTCTCCCTCTGGTTTTTTAGTCAGGTGCTTACTGACTTTTACCTGTGCTGCTGTTTCACAAGGATGTAATGGGTATTCATGTGAGGTGAGTGGTTCTTTTTGCATCTGGGTTGCAATAGCCAAGGTCAATAAGGGGGTGCTTTCCTGGAGTGGTCTGTCCAGATACTTCTTTAACAGGTTTACATGATAAACTTTTTCCTTCCCCTTTTTGTCAATTTTATAGTTTGTTCTAGACACCTTCTCTAGAACCGTATATGGACCTTGCCAACCAATTTGTAATTTATTCTGGCTTCCGGGTAGTAGAAGCAGCACCTTCTCTCCGACTGCCAGTTCCCTGTCCTTTGCCTTCCTATTAAAATATGCTGCATGTTTCTTCCTGGCTTGTTTCAAATTATCATTTGCCAGTTTCCATCCAGCTTTCAAACGAGTGGTCAGTTCGTTCACATATTGATACGATGAGGTAACAGTCTCTTCCGCCTTCTCATCTGTCCAGGTCCTTAATAGGGCTTCTAATGGACCTTTTATTGGCCTCCCAAATAGCAGAGTTGCGGGAGCCATCCCGGTTGAACTATGTGGTACCTCCGGTACGCAAACAATGCGGCGGGCAGGAATTGATCCCACAGATCCGGTTTTTCGTGTGCCAGCTTTCTCAGGATAGAAATGAGAGTCCCGTTGAACCTCTCTACCTGGCCGTTCCCTTGTGGATGGTACGGACTACAATGAAAGTGCCTGGCTTGAAATAGCTTAAAAACTTCTTCCGTTAGTTTCCCCTTGAACTGAGATCCATTATCCGTCAAGATTTGATGCGGGAATCCTAATCGGGTAAATATTGTAAGTAGTGCCTCTGCTACATGTTTTGAATCAATTGATGGCAGGGCTACCGCCTCTCCCCACATAGAACAAGTGTCCACCAGAGTAAGGATGTAACTGTTCCTCCTCTTGGTCCGAGTGAGAGGTCCTACAATATCCACTGCAACCCTCTCAAAAGGTGTTCCCACTATGGGCATTTCCCCTAGAGTTGCAGGAGCAGTCCAGTGCTTTGGAGCTACCCTTTGACATTCTGGGCAGGATTTGACATATCTTTTTATATCCTCCGTTATCCCTGGCCAGAAGTAATGACAAGCTATACGCTGTCCTGTGGCGCTGATCCCCATGTGACCACTGAAGGGAATCGCATGCCCGAGTTCCATCACTTTATCTCTATATGAAGTGGGAAGAACCAGCTGGTTGTGACCATTTGTTCCAGTTCCGGCCTTCCTGTATAAGAGTTTGTTCTTCATGAAATATTCCCCCTTGCTCGGAGGTGTGTGGCATTTGGGCAATTTTTTAAAACAGGGCTTGAGTGTCCTATCCTCAGCCTGCGCCTTCCTCATCTCCTCTGGATGAGCATTTATAGGTTCACCTTCTTCCTCCTTCTTCTGTGACCTGGTCTGCACTGTCGCCATGATCACAGGTTTCTCGGGATTCCCCAAGAAGACGTATCTACACCCCAATATCAGAGGGTAGATTGGTTCATCTATCACTGCTGCTCTGATTTCTCCTTCCACATAGCGAGTTTTCACCGTTATCCTTGCGATGGGAAGTGTCATGAGTGGTATGTCCTTAGTCGCCCCTTGTATTTCCACTGTTTCTGTGGTATACTGACTTGGGTCCACTAGGCTAGACTTCACAACTGAATCATAATCCAAACCTGTATCATAAAGGCACCTTATGGTGACCCCATTACAAATAACATCCTCACAAACTGGGGGGTGATAAGGTTCATGTTGTCCCTTAGGATTAACCTTTAATCTTTGCGTCCCCGACTTCATTGCAGCAATGTTTGAAGGTTTCCTTCTACAAAATTCGGTGTTATGGTTATCCTTCTTGCACCATTTACACCATCTTTTTCCTTGGTTCAACGGTTTTCTTTCATTGAACTTTTGGTCATTGAACTGTGAGTTTCTGTCGCGATAGTCATTTCTTGGCCGCTCAAAGTTTGTCCTACCTTTATTTCCCTGCTCTCTATTATCACATTTATTAAATTGCTGTGGAGCTTTAAAATTGTCTATGTGCTTCTTCTTAGCACCACTTACCTCTGCCTGGGCTGCCTGATACCTCTCAGCAACATTTAAAATTTCCCCCAACTTCTCTGCACCTTGTTCCATGAGAAATTTTCTCATGTCTGGAGCCATGGACTCTCTCAATTGCTCAATCATGATCATTTCTTTAAGATCTTGGGTCTTCCCCAGAGCCGTCCATTTCTCCAAATAGGTTTCTAGTCTAGCCGAGAATTGGTGGTATGTCTCCCCAGACAACAGTTTGGCATTTCTAAATTTCTTACGATAAAATTCACCATTCTTCTCGTACCTTAATAACAAAGCCTGCTTTAACATGTCATAATTGTCTTGGTCTTCCCTGTTCATTTTGGCAAATACTTCATAAGAAGTACCTCTCAATCCCTGTGATAGCTTTAAGCTCCACCTCTCTCTCTCTAACCCATATGTAGTAGCTAATAACTCAAAACGTCCTAGGTACCCCTCTATGTCATCGTCTTTTTCAACAAAATGGTCTAAATGAAACCCCATAGCGGAGTTTGAGGCTCCCAGACTAGGTGTAGCATCTGAGGCAAAAGGGCTGGCACCATTTTCAGGAGCCTGGCCTTGTAATTCCAGCTCCCTTAGTCGTAATTCGTGCTCCCTTTGCAACCTTCTATCTTCTGCCTCCCTTTCGGCAGTCAACCTTTTTTCTTCTGCCTCCCTTTGCAACCTTCTATCTTCTGCCTCCCTTTCGGCAGTCAACCTTTTTTCTTCTGCCTCAATCTGCAGCCTCTTAATGTCTCTATCAGCCTCTAACCTCTTCTCTTCAGCTAACCTCCTTTCTTCCCGTTCAATATATTTATCACATTCAGCCGTTACGTATTGAATTAAAAATTTGACCATCCATTCCCATCTCCTTCGCGGTGAGCACAGCAGCTGATCTAAATTTTGCCAGCTCCGCCATACTTTTTAGACAATATAATAATATACAAGCTAAATTTCTAACCAGTAAATACACTAAGTACTTCTTATGACTATAGTCTAACTAATTCTAACTAACCAGTTAACTAATTAATTATTACTGGCTGTGAAGATTCACCAACTTTTATCTACAGGGACACTTTTAATTTTAAAGGGAATTTTACAATTTATTTCCCTACTTTTATTTCTCCCACCAGGAGATCCTAATATTACTGTGGGGCTAATTATCCCTGGACAAGACCCCAATTTATGTAGTGGTGTTGATGGTATTGTATGATGGTGATATTACTAAATGTAATTGTATGAGGCCAGCTGTGAAGGCTCCTGAGATAAAATGTAGTTGTGAATTGTCAGAAGGCCTTTCTTGCTACCACTACGACCTCACACTTAAATTTTTTTTAATGAATGTGGCTACGTAAAGTGTCTAGGGTTATGCTATGTAGTGTGGTGTAATAGGTTATAGATATACCCACAGATATTTAACAAGACTAATAATATTAATAAATGTTAAAATACACTGAACTAACTCACGTGTGTAAAATTTTTTGATAGAATTATATTACATTTATTTTGTTCTGGATCAATTTTTTAGGTTGACCAGAAATTAAAAGGATTTAGAGATTATGAAAGAAATGCATGGAATATTATATCATAAATGCAATAGTGTACATATATATGTACTATACTAGTTAGTTTTATTAAAATGTTCTAGTAGTCATCTACTTGGGAGGATAGTTACTGTTTGTGCTGTTGGGGTGGCCTCATCACACCTGTCTATATTGACTACACAGTGTCCAGAAAATGGTGGGAATTTTTATGGGGGTATTAGTAACTACACAGCGTTGGTGAATGTCCAGCAGACCAGAGGCTCACTCATCTGGTAGTTGTAGCTCTGGTGCTGAAATCAGGTGGTCCCACCTCTCCGTGCTGGCGGGCAATAATGGTGGTCTCTGTCACAAGTACTGCACAGATACACTCGAGTAAAGTCACCAACTGAATAGACACTGCTTGGTTGACAACAGAAACTCGCAGCTCTGCAATCAAAGTATGGGCCATGTGTCAAAATCTATTCTCTACCCACGTCTGGACACAACACTGACACAACAACCACATCATACAGACAGGTCAGATCTCTCTGACCAAACAGCACATTTACCATGGTGGTTTTACATCAGATAGATCCTCCCAGACTATAGATTCTGAAAAATATTTATTAGTTTTCTGCCCTAAAAGAGGATAGGTAATATGTTTCATTATTCTCAACACTTGATCTGTCTTGCATAATCCTTGCTGGAGTTTATGTACATTGTTGGTCCCTAGACCCTGACTAGGGCGGGGGGGTCTAGAGCAAATCCCTACTTGTTTGTAAGGCTAGATTTCGATATGGCAGTATCAAATCACTCGAACATGAAACAATATTCAAAATATATAAGGAAATAATTTCAATCTTACCAGATTATGAATAAATAACACAGAATTGCTAGCAAAACTCAGCTGAGCTGCTGGCTATAGTATGGCGTCCCTAAATTTATTACACTTTCTTTCATATGGAAATCACCACACTTTAAAATCTGTGTCTATCACTGAACAACTATTGAAGAATGGCCCCACTTTCGCGTCTGAGCGCTAATGATATGATTGTCTGTGGCCAATCACTGCCTAGGTTTATTTTAAATTCAAATTTCCTACCATAAAGTCATTTCAGTCATGCTTCAGTCAAGTATGGATGGTTATCTGTTAGTCTGTCCGTCTCTACTTGTGTTTCTACAAAATGTACTTGATTTTTGAACCAACCTTTCTCTCCCCTCCAAAATTTTGTCGTTAAAAGTTATATTTAGACACAGCTACCACCCAAAAACCCTCTCTTCCATACTACGTAGATTTGAACACTTGCGTCTCGAGGTCGTGTTTTTTTTTTGTGCAATTAGCGACACTTTTAGATTCAATACAGTCTGTCGATGATGTGAACAACACTGTCTTTTGTCATTATCTTCAATATTATCTATCCGTCTGTAAAATTAAGAACATATTAGTTCACTGCTCAGAATAGGCCATCCGGCCAGCTAATTTTTATTCCTAACATTAATATTAAGAAAAAAGTACTTTTTAAATTTTGTAATATTCCTAACATCTGCGTTTAGCCGCTGAATTCAAATCAAGGCCTTGGTATCGCGCAAAAGCGTCCAACAAATGACTGTGGCGTAACATATCTATGGTCCCTTCTGTCGAGTTGCTTACTTTTTATGTCAACTTGGGAAACGTGACTTTTCTCCGTTTCCCCCCCAATTGCGTCTCCTTGGCCTTTCTAGTCTCACGCAATCTTTCCAGTCATATTTTTTTCCTTTTTGATCCGCCGTTCCCCTCCTGTCTAGCAAGTCAGTTATTATGGAGGATGATGACCCGCGGTCTAGGCGATCATGTACTATTCGCAGCCTACGCATTATGTTTTTATCCTTAAATGTTATCTTTGGAGGGATTTTACCGTTGTATCTCTGTCAATTTCACTACATATATATATATATATATATATATATATATATATATATATATATATATATATATATATATATATATATATATATATATATATATATATATATATATATATATATATATATATATATATATATATATATGAGGGACGGTCAAAAAGTAATGCCTCGTAATTTTTAAATTTCATTCAATATGCAAGAAAACAGATAAAATTCACATTGAAATGTAGCCCAAGTCTGAACTTCAAAAATTTATTTCTCAATGTAGTCTCCGTTATTTGTTACAGTTTTTGTCCATCTTCTCACAAGGGCATGTATCCCCGCACGGTAAAAATTTGTGTCCTTTTTCCTAAACCACTGGCGCACGGCGCGTTTAAGGGTATCGGTGTCCTCAAAGTGATGTCCGCAAAGATCTTCTTTCGGTGGTCCAAACAGATGGAAGTCAGAAGGTGCAAGATCGGGACTGTAAGGGCGATGTGGTAATAATGTCCAGCCAAATTATGCAATCGCATCAATGGTGCGTTTAGCGGTGTGTGGCGTGGCATTATCGTGCAACAGTAGTGCAGTTCTCTGATCTTTTAATGGGTAAAGTCGCCGAAGACGACCTCTAAGCTTCTTCAAAGTTTCAATGTAACGGTCTGCATTCACCGTGTTTCCCTGTTCCATGAAGTCGAGAAGAATCACACCCTTCTCATCCCAAAACACGGAGGCCATAACTTTCCCTACAGATGGTGAACTTTTGAACTTCTTTCTTGTCGACGATGAAGTGTGATGCCATTCCATTGACTGCCTCTTGGATTCTGGTTCAAAAAAATGAACCCAAGTCTCATCACCTGTCACAATATTCGAAAAAAACTCTTCTCCTTCAGTTTCGTAACGGTGCAGGAGGTTGATGGCTATGGTTTTCCTTCAGCATTGAGGAATTCTATGACATAACGTTGTTTTAACCGAACGTCTTTGGCAGCCATTTTTAAACTGTTACAGTGGTGCCACCTGTTACTGAAACAGGTTGGTAATGCTATACAGTGCAGAAGAGTGTTTGAGGAATCCTGCTAAATTTACAAATTGCACACGGATGCAGTATTTACATACATAAAAAATAGGAGGCATTACTTTTTGACCTTCCCTCGTATATGTGTGTGTGTGTGTGTATTTGTTTTTTATTTTAATTGCTTGTTTTTTGTCTTAGGAAAGGGGAGGGCACTCACACATACATTCACACAATTTTTGTTTTGATTTACTGTATTGGGACTGAGTGGAGGGGGGAGAAGATACTATATTTAGATATCGGAAATCAAATTGTATTATCTTGAATTTACTACACTATATATCCCAACTATAACCCATCAGTGGTTGAATGGGATACTTTTTCTTTAAAAAAAAAATCTTCAAGGTGGGGGGTTAGTCTGCCTGGGCTTTAGAATTTTGTTACAGCTGAAATAATCGATTTTTCTTCACATTTAGTTGCTGGTTTACCGTCTCAGTTAGCAATATATAAACAGTCTTTGACTCTTATTACTGTTTGGAACGACGTTTTCATTATGTATTTATTGGTAGCCGCAATTTTGTTTCGGCTACAACCATAAATCTTAGTTACACGTTAGACTGGTCAATGAAATGTGTACTGTATTTTATTGGTACAAACCAACTAACAAACTAACAAGAATTTAATACGCTTGGACGTTATCCGCTTGTCATTACAGTTTGTCGCGCTTGGAGATTAGCTTGAGTTTGTGTGGCTTTCAAGAACAGCGATTTTTAACAGATCTAACATTATGACTAAAAGCTTGGTAGTGGCAGAGACGTTAACGCGTTTGCTTCTCGAAGCAAATGGACCTGGTTCAAAACCAGATTGCGACCACACTCCTGTCAGTCCAACTGTAAAAATGTGTACCTGACCCCGCTGTGAGATCGAGAAGTGAAAGGCAGCGAGTAAGAGAACTGATCACTCCACCTTATAAAACCGACCTAGCATCAGTGAAGTCTCTAACACTTCATTTCACTTCGGCTGTGTCTGCTGCGAGATTTTTGTTTTTGTTTGGAAAATAAGACCAATTTTAAATTTACAAGACATGTTTTGTTCCATATTTAAATGGTTTTCAACTCTTGAGATTACAAACGCAGACAACAAGTAAATCTTGTATGAAAGTAAAATAGAAAATATCTCTGGTTAGCTCGCGCTGTAATCATCTATGATTAAACTATTTTTAACGCTGATTAAGTGCCACAAACACTAAGCAGGAACGTATGACTATCTGCATGCTTATATTCTGAAAATCAGTTTTTCTTGGTTGAAAGCTAAATCGTTTAGTAAACGTGAAGCATCTACATGGAATATATGATTATTTGCGCGCTATGTACGGAATAATCAGTATTCCTTACTCGAAGGCTTCCAAATTATATAGTGCCATGCAACACGTAACCAAAATATATGACTGTCAGCACGTTTATTTAAAGAATAATCAGTATTCCTTACTGGAAGGCTTCCAGATCAACTAGTGGCATGAAACTCATAGCCGGAATGTTTGACTTTGTTTGCATGTGAACTCGGAGATCAGTATTTCTTGCTAGAAAGCTTCTAACTCATTTGCTGAAATGAAACTCAATCCAAATGTATGTGTCTGTCCACTTATGTAATAAAGAATCATTATTTCTTGGTGAAAAGCTGCTAATTCATTTTGGTGATATGAAGCACAACCAAAGTCTTTGACGATCATGTACCGAAAGATCAGTACAAGTATTTCTTGATGGAAAGCCTCTAAATCATTTAGTGACGTGAAACTCAAAAAAAGCCAAATTGTTTGACTATGTTTGCTTGTGAAAGAAGAATCAGTATTTTTTTTACTGGAAAGCTTCTAACTCATTTGGTGATATGAAGCACATAACCCGAATGTTCGACCATCTGCATGCTTGTGGACTGAATTGCCGAAGAAGGGTTAAGAATTAAGGACAATACGGCTCTGATTTCGAGGTCATGTTTTTTTTAATCTAAGTTGATTCGCTATCTTTTTTCTGTTCTCGTTATTTTTATCGTATTTTTGTGTGTGCTGGAAAGCTTCTAACTCATTTGGTGATATGAAGCATATAACTCGAATGTATGACCAGCTTCATGCTTGCGAACTGAAAAATCAGTATTTTTGAGTGTGCTGGAAAGCTAACTCATTTGGTGATATGAAGCACATAACCCGAATATTCGACCATTTGCATGCTTGTGAACTGAAAAATTAGTCTTTTTGTGTGTGCTTGAAAGCTTCTAACTCATTTGGTGATATAAAGCACATAACCTGAATGTTCAACCATCTGCAATGCTTGTGAGCTGAAAAATCAGTATTTTTGTGTGTGCTGGAAAGCTTCTAATTCATTTTTGATATGACGTACTACTCAAATACAAGACTATCTGCACGCTGATGTACAGAATAATCATTATTTCTTGCTGGAATGCTTCTAACTCATATAATGCTGTGAAACGAATAACCCGACTTTATGACAGCCTGCATGTTTCTATAATGAAGGATCAGTTTACCTTGCTGGAAAGCTTCTAAATCGTCCTTGAGAACGCCTCAGCTGTGCCAAAGTTTGAAATGCTCGTTTCGTTTGTACAGTGGCATGGCATGGAAACATATCAATCATTTCTAGTGTAATCACATATTATTTATATGTTTTTCTTTTCTCCTCTGTGGTTCACCAGGAATGGGAGCCTCCCAGTCGCACCTCATTTACAGCAAGCAACAGAGCGTCGAGGGCGGATCAAGTATTAGCAGCAGGGACAGTCGAGCAACGTCACCAGCGGTCACAAACCGTGATCACATGCATCATATAGTGGATGAAAGTCTAGGTTCGGAATTCCGCACCTTCTACAAACTGACCAGCCCGGTCAAGAAACACTGGCACGAAGGCATGCCGAAGAAGCCTTCTCCTAACACAAGCTTTGACCACTACTGATCGTTCCTGAATGCAGAGATACGAAACATTCGAATTGCCTAGTGGACAATTATGTTTCCACTTAAATGGTATATATGGCAACTCTGACCTACATTATTGACATTGAAGGTTTATCATTTTCTGGATCGTTGCCCTGACCTTTGACCATTTTGCCAGGTGACCAAAGATAGTCATTCATCGGTATGGAGTTACTGACTATGACGATTAATTATCAAAACTGTACCATTAATTTGTCACGAGGCGTCCATATGAGATCTCGGCAGGTGGAACAGACAGGCATTTTTTCAAGTGACCGATCACTTGTCGTCCTGGTGGGATCGATAAACTGTTCACTGTGCTGAGTTTAAATATGTCAATTATCAGTTAACTTCCTGGATACATAATGACTCATTCGTGGATTACTGCCATCTTTAACGGAAGTTACTTTGAAAGCCACGCCGGCAAAGTCAGACGACATTTTGTAACCCCTGTTTGCTGTGTGTACATTACTTTCTCTTATGTAGTCCCCCAAAAACGTAATACACAATATTCACATTACAATTTATGTACCTCAGAATTCCCTTACACCAGAATTCCCTTATAACAGAATGTCCTTTGATCAGACCCTGTCCATTACCAGCAGTATATTCTTCACATATTATTTATTTCATTTTCCTCTGTCGTGTCTATTGTTGGTAATTGCCTAACAGTGTTTCTCAGTCTATGCTCCATGGGTAGTTAGGGAACTTCTTGGGGTCATTGTGATGGGCTCGGGTTTCTGAATATACGAATCATCATTTTTCTTTGCGCTGTTGACGAAAATGGAGCCACCCCTACAGTAATCCCTTGCGGGAAGTCTGCACTAAGCACTGATATGCTCTTACAACGGGTGGTTGCTGTGGCTATTTGTTATACATGGTGAGGTTGCCAGTCTCTGCACAACCTCATGTTAGTTGCCTGGTACGACATGCCTAAGGGTGCAATAGTCCTGTTCAATCTGTGTCTCTTCGGAGCCCCCCCCCCCCCCCCCCGTGGATTACACGGGGTGGATATATGAATATCGTGGCTTTTTTTTAATATATAAAATCGTTCCTCGTTTTGACGAGGCACGTCCCGTTCAACCTAAACACAGGTTCCGTCGGTTATATTAGGGCACATGTCCACATTTAAAAGACCATGTGATTTGGTTATTCTTTGATATTGTGGCTTCATTCCCCATGGTATACTAGTTATTGTTATTGGTCTCAGTTGTAAAGAAGCGAGTCAGACACTGGCCAGACGGACTGTGTTCAATACCTTGTGAGAGTATCAACATAATTTCAATATTAGTTTTTAGCCTAAGATCAAAACAAACAGGTCGACTATGCTTCATAACAAGTCAGCCATTTATCACATGTATTAATGTGCCTTCTGACCGATTTGCGATTTATATTGTACATTTATTATACTTACCGGTATATTGTTGACTGTTTAAAATTGTCTGTGTTAGTGTTTCATTTCTTGTGTTAATGTTTCAATTGCTATATTAGTGTTTCACTTGCTATTTTCACTTACTATAATAGTGTTTCACTTGCTATATTAGTGTTTCACTTGCTATATTAGTGATTCACTTGCTATATTAGGGGTTCACTTGCTATATTAGTGTTTCACTTGCTGTATTAATGTTTCACTTGCTGTATTAGTGTTTCACTTGCTACATTAGTGTTTCACTTGCTATATTGTATCACATGCTATATTAGTGTTTCACTGGCTATATTAGAGTTTCACTGGCTATATTAGAGTTTCACTTGCTATATTAGAGTTTCACTTGCTATATTAGTGTTACACTTGCTGTATTAGTTTTTCACTGGCTATATTATATTTGTGTTTCACTTCCTATATTATTTTTTCACTTGCTATATTTGTATTTCACTTGCTATATTTGTGTTTCAGTTGCTATATTTGTGTTTCACTTGCTATATTAGTTTTTCACTTGCTATATTAGTTTTTCTCTTGCTATATTTGTGTTTCACTTGCTATACGTTTTTCACTTGCAATATTTGTGTTTCACTTGCTATATTTGTGTTTCACTCGCTATATTATTTTTTCACTTGCTATATGTTTTTTACTTGCTATATTTGTGTTTCAGTAGCTATATTTATGTTTCACTTGATATATTAGTTTTTCACTTGCTATATTTGTATTTCACTTGCTATATTTGAGTTTCACTTGCTATATTAGTTTTTCACTTGCTACATTAGTTTTTCACTTGCTATATTTGTGTTTCACTTGCTATATATTTTTCACTTCCAATATTTGTGTTTCACTTGCTAAATTTGTGTTTCACTTGCTATATTATTTTTTCACTTGCTATATTGGTATTTCACTTGCAATATTTGTGTTTCATTTGCAATATTTGTGTTTCATTTGCTATATTATTTTTTCACTTGCTATATTTTTATTTCACTTGCTATATTTGTGTTTCAGTTGCTATATTTGTTTTTCACTTGCTATATTTGTTTTTCACTTGCTATATTAGTTTTTCACTTGCTATATTTGTGTTTCACTTGCTATATGTTTTTCACTTGCTATATTTGTGTTTCACTTGTTATATTAGTTTTTCTCTTGCTATATTAGTTTTTCACTTGCTATATTAGTTTTTCACTTGCTATATTAGTGTTTCACTTGCTATCTTTGTATTTCACTTGCTAAATTAGTGTTTCACTTGCTATATTAGTGTTTCACTTGCTATGTTAGTGTTTCACTTGCTATGTTAGTGTTGCACTTTCTGTGTTAGTTTCACTTTCTGTTTCACATTGCGTGTTTTACTTTCCGTGTTTTACTTTCCTAATGTTGCACTTGGTTTTTTTCACTCGGTCTGCTAGTGTATCACCTTCTGTTTTATCGCTGTCAGTAATTTTCTGTTTTATTTAAGAAACCGTTTTCTATTGTAGTTATTATTTTTAATTAATCATTTTCTGGATACATCATTATAGTATTAGTTTATCTTTGTATCTATATATCATTTTTGTATGTGTATCTTTCTTTATATAAGCATTTGTGTATCAATCTCTTTCTGTATGCATCATTACTGTTTTAGTTGATTACTTTCTGCTTACATCTTTTTTGTATTTATATCTTTCTTTATGTATCATTTGTTCATCAATCTCTTTCTGTATCCATCATTTTTGTATTTATATCTTTCTTTATGTATAAATTTGTGTATAAATCTCTTCCTGCATGTAACATTTCCGTATTATTTTTTTTTCTATATACATAATGTCTGTATTAGTTTAGATCTTTCTGTATGGGAGCCGCGCTGGTATAATGGTTACCACACTGCGCTGGCGATCGGGTGATCCAGGTTCGAGCACTGGCGAGTACATTTGAAGAAGTGTCGTCGACCGGGACATGGACTGGAATAATTCGATCCCTGGCGAAGACATTTGAAGCAGTGTCGTCGACCAGGGACTGGAATAACCTGAACGGCTCCTGAGCCGACCCAGCTCTAATGGGTACCTCCGAAATCGGCGAGTATCTGCCTGAATGGCGAGAGGACACCTGTCATTGTACAGGGAAAAAAGGGATACTCACGTAAAATCAGTCTCAGGTTAGACATATTAAAAAAGAAATATCTCTGTATACAAGATTTCTGTTATATGTCATCAGTTGCTGTGTTAATTGTTTCATATATTCCGTTATCGCTCATAACACTAACATCTGACAAAACATTAATTTTAGTTTCGTGTACGTGTGTGTTTGTTTTTGTTTGCCTGAAGTTATCGCTAATTTGTGTGGTTTATCAGTGAATGGTGTGTGTGTTAATTTATAAATGTTTATATTAGTTAAATTAATTCATAATTACTCGGTGATACTCATTTTCCATTAACCACTTAGATGTTAGTGTATCTTTAAACTGTGAATGTCTTATCAGATATTAGTATATCTTTAAACTGTGAATGTTTTGTCAGATGTTAGTGTATCTTTAAACTGTCAATGTCTTTTCAGATGTTAGTGTATCTTTAAAATGTGAATGTCTTATCAGATGATAGTGTATCTTTAAACTGCGACTGTTTTGTCAGATATTAATGTATCTTTAAACTGTGAATGTCTTATCAGATGTTAGTGTCACTATCTTTAAACTGTGAATGTCTTATCAGATGTTAATGTATCTTTAAACTGTCAATGTCTTATCAGATATTAGTGTATCTTTAAACTGTGAATGTCTTATTAAATGTAAGAGTATCTTTACACAGTGAATATTTTATCAGATGTCAGTGTATCTTTAAACTGTGAATGTCTTATCATATATTAGTGTATCTTTAAACTGTGAATGTTTTATCATATATTAGTGTATCTTTAAACTGTGAATGTTTTGTCAGATGTTAGTGTATCCTTTAAACTGTTAAAGTTTTGTCAGATGTTAGTGTATCTTTAAACTGTGAATGTCTTATCAGATATTAATGTATCTTTCAACTGTGAATGTTAGATGTTAGTGTATCTTTAAACTGTTAACATTTTGTCAAATGATAGTGTATCTTTAAAGTGTGAATGATTTGTCAGATGTTAGTGTATCTTTAAACTGTGAATGTTTTGTCAGATGTTAATCTTTAAAATGTGTGTGTTTTGTCAGATGTTAGTGTATCATTCAACTGTCAATGTTTTGTCAGATGTTAGTGTATCTTTAAAATATTAATGTGTTGTCAGATGTTAGTGCATCTTTTAACTGTGAATGTTTTGTCAGATGTCAGTGTATCTTTAAAGTGTGAATGGTTTGCATACCTGTCAACCTGTACGAATTTTTCGTACAATGTACGTATTTTTGATACTTTTCAGTGGAGTCTGGCCAGGAAGAAAATTCAGCATTTATTGAGTCTTAATGTCTTGTCAATGGAAGCGCCGGGGGGGGGGGGGGGGAAAGAGAGAATGGGCGGCTGTGCTTAGGGCATCAGTTGGCCTTAATCTGGCCCTGATTGTAAGATTAACATTGATACATGCTGTGCAGACTTTAAGCCCACAAATGCAATTCTGCAAAGTGCTAAAAGTGCATGTATTGATTATAATACAAAACACTGTGTATCGAAAGAATAGTGTACAAAGTTTTTTATATGTAAAGAACTATTCAATACCCTTTAGCTCCCCAAGGAGCATAGACCTTCAACAAACACATGTCAAGTCTTCCTGTCCTGTGCTTATATTCTTTATTTGACTTGTCCATGTTTGTTGAAGTTTTTGTGGTAAAAAGTTTTTTTATGGGATGGGGTAACCAGCCCCATGCTTAACCCTCCTTAGTCACTTTTTACGACATGCCTGGTAAGGTACAGTGTTACTATTCTTTGCTCCCCTTTCGGGCCCCGGTAACACACAGGTGATGTAAAGAACAGCATGAGACTATTAGCATGTTTTATATCACACGAATTCAAATGCTAATAGATTTTTATGTGTCGTTTCTCGTTTTAAAACTGTATTGTGTATAATTTATTATTATATTTTTTTGCGTAAGGATTTTTGGGTGTTTGTAAGGATTTTTTTTTTGGTCCAGCGTACAGGTTTTTGTCTCAGGAGGTTGACAGGTATGGGTTTGTCAGATGTTGGTGTGTATTTAAACTGTGAATGTTTTGTCAGATGTTAGTGTATCTTTAAGCTGTTAATGTTTTGTTGGATGTTAGTTTATCTTTAAACTGTGAATGTTTTGTCAGATGTTTGTGTATCTTTAAACTGTGAATGTTTTGTCAGATGTTAGTGTATCTTTCAGCTATGTTTTGTCAGATGTAAGTGACATCGGGCCTCGCCGTGGGAGAGCTGGAGGCGGCCATTGTGTTCCTTGAACAAAGGGAGTCACCTGGAGGGGACGGGGTAACAGATGGCATGCTTGGAAAGCTGAGGCCTGGTGCCAAGAGGGCCCTCCTCGGGATTGTGAACTGTAGCTGGAAGCGTGGAGTTGTGCCACAGGGCTGGGGGGCAGTGCTGGTTCCAATCCTCGGGAAGGACAGGGACCGAGTGGGCCCCGGCGGCTGCAGACCCGTCGGCCTTCTGGGCTGCACGGGAGGGCTTATGGAGAGAGTGATCGGTGCCAGATTGGGTTGGCACCTCGAGGGGGGACAAATTTTGTTGCACCGGCGGGCAGGCTTCGGGCAACATAGGTCTGCGGGAGGCCGGGTCGCCTACATTGCACAGGAGGTCGGGGATGCTTTCCAAGAGGGAAAGCACACTTTGGCAGTCTGGGTGGACATGGAGAGGGCATTTGATGGGGTTTGGAAGGATGGGCTGAGAGTTGAAATGCTTGGATATGGAGTCTGTGGAGGGGTGTATAACTGGATCAGCCACTGCCTGACAGACAGAGCGGCTGGAGTGCGGGTGCACGGACAGTTGAGCAAAAGGACTGCAGTGGAACGTGGGGTTCCGCGAGGTGGGATCCTTTCCCCAACGCTCTTCCTTATATGTATAAATGATATAGCGGAGAACATCCACGGGAATGTCCACGGCTCCCTCTGTGCTGGTGGCCTGGCCATGTGGGCTTCAGAGGAGTGCATCGCCGCAGCGGGGGTGCGCGTGCAGGGTTCACTGCTGGCCCTTGGGGGTTGGTCCGGAGGGTGGTCGCTCAAAATAGATGAACAAAAGGCTACACACACTATTTTTGCCTTGTCAAATAAGCCACAGCAGGCGGGGCTGCAGCTGAATGGGCAGGCAGTGCGAGAGGATGGGGCACCAACATACTTGGGAGTCACACTGGACCGCCAGATGTAAGTGTTTCTTTAAACTGTCAATGGGTTGTCAGATATTAATGAATCTGTAAACAGTGAATGTTTTATCAGATGTTAGTGTATCTTTAAACTGTGAATATTTTGTCAGATGTTAGTGTATATTTAAACTGTGAATGTTTTGTTAGATCTTAGTGTATGTTTTGTCAGATGTTAATGTATCTTTAAACTATTAATGTTTTGACAGATGTTAGTGTATCTTTAAACTGTTTATGTTTTGTCAGATGTTAGTGTCTTTAAACTGTGAATGTCTTATCAGATGTTATTGTATCTTTAAGCTGTGAATGTCTCATCAGATGTTTAGGGTATCTTTAAACTGAGAATGTATTATCAGATATTAGTGTATCCTTAAGCTGTGAATGTCTTTATCAGATATTAGTGTATCCTTAAACTGTGAATGTATTATAAAATGTTAATGTATCTTTAAACTATTAATGTTTTGTCAGATGTTACTGTATCTTTAAACTGTGAATGTTTTATCAGATGTTAATGTATCTTTAAACTGTTAATGTTAATGTTTTGTCAGATGTTAGTGTATCTTTAAACTGTGAACGTCTTATCAGATGTTTATGTTATCTTTAAACTGTGAATGTCTTATCAGATATTAGTGTATCCTTAAACTGTGAATGTCTTATCCGACACTACCATAGATGCATATTGGGAATATGTTATTAGGCCCATATTTTCTCGACCATCGGCACACTAGGGGTGATGTGGTCAGCATCACGCCGGCCGCCTTAACCTTCCCAGAGTTGCTCTGGTACCCAATTGGGGCTGCTTGCGGCCTAAAAAAATCCCACTTTAACTGGGGATCGAACCATGGACTACCTAGCTATGTGAATGTTTTATCAGATATTAATTTATCTTTAAACTGTGAACGTTTTATCAGATGTTAATTTATTTTGAAACTGTGAACATTTTATCAGATGTTAATTTATCTTTAAACTGTGAACGTTTTATCAAGTGTTAGTTTTTCTGTAAACTGTGAACATTTTATCACTTTCGGAACAACATTTGTCATTTCTTTGATGAACAACGCTTCTTTATTGTCTGTGCGTTGTATTCCACTTTTCCTGCCATAGTTGTTTCAAAACTATTTGTTTTTTGGTGTTGATGGTTCATGCTAGTTTCTGCGGTGCTTCTTTCCTCATTGGATCACAGAAAGTCAATTCTCATCGCTGAATGTGAACTTATTTTCACAGAATTTGAATTTATCACATAATTTGAATTTATCACATTTTAACTTGTTATCACAGAATGTGAACTTGTTATCACAGAATGTGTACTTATCATACAACCTGCCTAAGAAAAACATTCTTCGAATTTTTTGGACGAATACCATTTCCAAGCAGGAACTGCTTACACGGTGCAGTCGAAAAGGCATGCACACCATCATTGCGGGTAGACGCTGGAACTGGGTTGGCCATATCCTCAGAAGGGACCCTGACACCATCACCAGAACTGCTAAGCTGTGGATCTCAGAAGGATGGCGAAAGAGAGACAGACCAAAGGCAACCTGGCGGAGAACAGTGTAGGCTGAAATGGAAAGCATGAACCAGAGTTGGGGAACGGCACAAAGGATGGCCACCGACCGAGAAAAATGGGGGACAATTTGTTGCTGACCTACAAGACTCCACTAGGCGTGATGGCCACTGGCTGCTTTGTTAGTTCGAGGCTAAGGATCCAAGAAGAAGATTTAATTTGAACTTGTTTCATTTAATTTGAACTTGTTTTCACAGAATGTGAACGTGTTATCACAGAATGTGAACTTGTTATCACAGAATGTGAACTTGTTATCACAGAATGTGAACGTGTTATCACGTAGCGTGTAAATATGTTATCACCATCAAGGAACATTTTGTAAACAGTGTGATCCCGCTGAAGATGGTTTGGCCTTATTAATCACACAGTTAGATTTGGCTGTCATTGATAAGAATTAAATGACATTTACTGTGCCCCCTCATTGCTCATATGCCATGCCTGTTGATGAGTTCCCGCTACAGCAGGGTTTCTTAAATTTTGCACCATGGACCCTGTTGATTGTCCTATTAAAGCTATGGACACTTATGAATTTCCAGAGAAGGCTATGGACCTCTTCTTGGAAAAAAATGTACATAAAAGCGTAATTAAAAATTTTACGTTTTAAATTTTAGGTTATGTACACGGACCCCCCCAAACCACAGGTTAAGAAACTGTTTTTTTGTTTCACGTCCATTAAATAGATACAACTGAGAATAAAAACATTTTAAAGTAGAAAGTGATTTTTCAATCGCCCTGTACTTCATCAGCCGGTTGTCGTGTTAACGATTAATTCCCTCTAAGTTAGGCAGTTTTTCCCAGTTTCTTGTGACGCCTGTCATTTTGAGGATTAATTCCTTCTAATTTTGCTAGTCACTTTTTCCCAGTTTCTTGTGACGCCTTCTGTCATTTTGAGGATTAATTCCTTCTAATTTTGTTCCCAGTTTCTTGTGACGCTTTCTGTCATTTTGAGGATTAATTCCTAATTTTGCTAGCCACTTTTTCCCAGTTTCTTGTGAAGTCTATTGTAGTGATGAGAGTAAGTTCCCTCTATTGAGTGTACTCACTGTTACCCACTTTCACGTGGAGCCTTTTGTCGTAGTGACGTTTGGTTCCCTCTACCTTAGATAGTCACTTCTTTCCTAGTTTCTATCCAAGCTTTTTGCTGTGATAAGGATACGTTTCCTTTCTTGTATGTGTTCACTTTTTTCCTAGTTTCTTGCCAAGCCTTTTGCTGTAATCAGGATACGTTAGGGAGCCGCGCTGGTGTAATGGTTACCACATTTCGCTGGCGATCAGGTGATCCAGGTTCGAGCCCTAGCGAGAACATTTGAAGAAGTATCGTCGACCGGGACTTGGGACTGGAATAATTAGAGCCCTGGCGAATTCATTTGAGGCAGTGTCGTCGACCAGGGACTGGAATAACCTGAACGGCTCCTCAGCCGACCCAGCTCTAATGGGTACCTCCGAAATCGGCGAGTATCTGCCTGAATGGCGAGAGGACACCTGTCATTGTACAGGGAAAAAAATGGATACTCACGTAAAATCAATCTCAGGCTAGACATATTAACGGGAGGTTTCGCCTCGAGTAATAGCGGGCGTACGATTAAAAAATAAAGTATTTTAACAAATTAAAAAATAAATAAAAGGATACGTTTCCTCTCTTGTATATGTTCACTTTTACCCAGTTTCTTGTGAAGTCTTTTGTCGTATTTTGACGACTAGTTCCCTCTACCTTAGACACTCAATTTTTTTCTCAGTTTGTTTGTCAAGCCTTCTGTTGTATTGAGGACTGGATTCCTCCATTTTATATATTAACTTTTTCCCAGTTTCTTGTTTAACTTTTTGTCAAGTTAACAATGAGTTCCTTCTACTGATACTCACTTTTGTCCCAGTTTCTTTGTCAAGTCATCTGTTGTATTGAGGATATATTTAGAGTTTTCTCTATTTTGTGTATTAACTTTTCCCGAGTTTCTTGTTAAGCTTTTTGTCATATTAACTACCAGTTCCTTCTACTGATACTCGCTTTTTACCAGTGTCTTTCTCAAACCTTTCGTTGCTCTGAGGCAAAGTTCCCTCTACTTTTAATACTCATGTTTTTATTGTTTATGGAGCCGCGGTAGCGCAGTGGTTAGTGCACTGGCTTCATAGCTCTGTGGTCCATGGTTCGATCCCCAGTTGAGGTGGGATTTTTTAGACCGCAAACGGCTCCGGGTTCGACCCAGCCTCATGAATTGGGTACCAGAACAACTCTGGGAAGGTTAAGGCGGTCGGCGTGATGCTGACCACATCACCCCTAGTGTACCGATGGTCAAGAAAATACGGGCCTAACACCGTATCCCAGTATGCCTCAATGGGCGTGTAACGGGATCCTTTCTTTACCTTTCATTGTTTCTTGTTATACTTTTTGCCGCGTTATGGATCAATTCCCTCTATTGTGTGCAGTCAGTTTTTCACAGTTTTCTTCTGACGCCTTTTGTTGTAATGAGGAATTGTTCCTTTTAGTGTTTGTACTCACTTTTTCCCAATTTCTTGTGAAGCCTTTTGTCTTGTTGACGATTAGTTCCCGTTAATTTAGATTGTAACTTTTTCCCAGTTTGGTGTGAAACTCTTTTGTCGTGTTGTCGATTAGTTCCCTTTACTTTAAATAAATATTAGACAAACATAAAGGTATGTTTTCAGGCACTCGTAAGAAATAAAGAAGTAGAACACTAGACAACAGAAAAACAACAGACGTGAGTGGCTTACCCAGGACTCGAACCCAGGGCCTTCCGTGCGACAACCCCGCCTAGCTATGCAAGCGAATCACACTATCATCCCTGCCATCTAGGCATCACAAAAATGATGCTTCTATTACGGGTCATTAGTGCGACCCGCAAGACATAACACCGGAAATTAACCATGGGCAGTCCAGCCTATTAATGACGCAATCACTTCTGTTGTTCCCCTATTATACAGTATAGATCAAACTACACAAGACAAAGACCTTAATACTGTGTCTAGTAAATGATAGAAGACTAAGAACAGTAAGTACAGGACAGATGGTAGGTTTTTGATATTGTATAAACATTTATAACACATAAGGAAGGGAAACCCGAGGACTGTAAACAGTAAATAAATATTAGACAAACATAAAGGTATGTTTTCAGGCACTCTTAAGAAATAAAGAAGTAGAACACTAGACAACAGAAAAACAACAGACGTGAGTGGCTTACCCAGGACTCGAACTTGTCTAATATTTATTTACTGTTTACAGGCCTCGGGTTTCCCTCCCTTTACTTTAGATTGTCACTTTTCCCCAGTTTGGTATATTCTTCTTCTTCGTACACTCTCAGGCGTCTACTTGAATGTTTTATATATACGTATATGTATAGTAGTCCGTGGCTATTTTTCCATTTATTCTTCCCACAAAGATATCGCGAGGAGTGCTATAGCTTTTAAGGCTGTATTTTCACTTCTGGTTAGCTTAAAGCAAATTTCGTAACGCTGTTGAAAACATATTGATTGGGCCATGCTTCAAATGTCAGCTATATTACCACGACTGCTGCCTCTATGAGTCAATATAGACATTTGTATTGCTATAAATTGTTGCCCGCGACTGTCGCACATAACTGAGTCGCGTAAATGGCTTGATTGTTCCTTCCTTTTTATATCGATGTCGTCTTCTTACCCGTTTCCGCTTGTTTGTTGTTGTTATTGTTATACAGAATTGACATCATCGCACTCCGGGCAAACCCATAGGTGCGCAGTCTCCATGAGTATGTGTCGAAGAGTGTGAAAGCTAACTGTTTCTGTAGCTCGCTGGTTGTAAACACGACGGATGCATCCTCTCATACGTCCATCTCTGCTAGCCTGACGTTTGATGCCAAATTCCAACAGTCTTAACCTTGATGATTCATCTATTGCAGTGTCATTCTCTAACAGGCGATCATTAATTGCTCTCAGTACATCTCCCTTATCCATATCCAGTGTCCCCACTATGGGTGCTCTTGATGCTAGTCTGTCAGCTCTCTCATTACCACATACCCCAGCATGACCAGGATAGTATACCCACACCAGCTCTTGTAGACTGGAAGCTTCTATGAATGTTGTTATTTCCCAGTAATGTAGATTTCTTCAAGTATCACGCCTGCTGGTGTAGGTGATCATGCCTCTCCACAACTTCATGTCTCCATTAGTGTTTATTAATTCTATTGTTGATTTCTTTCCGTGCTATGGTGTCAAACCAGCCCTGTGGGTCGGCCATTTTCAGTGGAATCAGAGTCGGTAAAAAATGCTCCTACTCCGAATTTAACGAGACTTAAGTCAAGACAGATCCAGGTTTGATCCATGTAAGGGAGGGGGCGCTTAAAAAATTTTAAATAACATTTTGAAGTAGTAGAACTCTTAAAACCACATTCTTCTTAAAGTACATCCACTTTGACATAATGTAGGAAAATTTCAGTTGCTTCTGATCATTACGTTTTTTTTATAACTGTTTGAAATTTGTTGCCACGTTTAGAAAAAGCACACAAGAAATGGAAATAAACTATATACACTGTCAATTTTCCCGTCAGTGTTAAAATGAAACTATTTTGTCTCATGATGTTTGGCAGAGCAGTCATTTGTGTGCAGGTGTGGATGATTTGTTATTTTGTATTACTGTATTACTTTAAGATCCAGAAATCGCGGGAATCTTTGAGGCAACTGTTGGAGGAAAATTCGCAGCTCTCAACTTTTTGGAGGATGATATCAACTCAATCACAGAGAACATGAAAGACGTACTCATTGAATCAGCAACAGAAATACTTGGTAAAAGAAATAAAATAAACAAAACATGGGTTACAGATGACATTCTGAAGTTATGTGATACACGGCGGGAAATGAAAAAGGTTAAGAAAGAGGTTCCTGAAGCAGTATGGCAATACAGTATGGTGAATAAAAATATTAGAAAGAAAATGAAACAGGCCAAAGAAAAATGGGTAGCTGATCAATGTGAGTCCATTCGGGGCTAATAAAAGGTAACAGCAAGGCAGCTTTTGACACATTAAGAAGACTATCAAAACCCCAACAGCCCAGGGTAACTGTCATAGAAGATAGCAATGGGGCTCTGCTCAATGAAAAAACAGCTATAATGAGAAGGTGGACAGAATATTGTAAAGAATTATATAACTGTAAACTCGACACTAACTATAGCATATTAAACAACATTAAGTGCGAAAACAGGGAACTCGGAACTGCAGCAATATTACGGGAAGAAGTGGAAGAGGATATATGTTCGATGAAAGGAGGGAAGTCACCGGGTGTGGATAATATCCCAGCAGAGCTCTTGAAATATGGAGGACCAGATATAGTAAAAATCATGACAACAATTTGCCAGAAGATATGGAGTACAAAAATATGGCCAAAAGAGTGGACGCAGTGCAGTCATTAGTGATAAGGTCTCTTTTTTGGAAGACAGACGTCATCATCAGTTGATAAACTCTTTTAATACAAGACCCTTGCCCTGAGCAAGAGACATGCTGAAAAATCTGAAGCTCACTCGAACATCACCAAAGTTAAATACTATGTTGTTGTGTTGCTCGTGGTTTGAGTATGGAATGTCAACTTGACCTACGCAGTGGTGTGTAGACATAGATTGAGTGTATAATATGCGAATGATAAGAAGAGTTCGTGGTGTTGACAAATGTTCTTTTCTCACACTCATGTATGGCTGGAAGTCATCGACACCAACGACTGTGTACCTTTACCACAGTTTAATTGGACGTACACACTCGACAGCACAGATAGTGACAAATCACAGGTTGGCATAATACATCATGGTACAGTGGATAAATGGTCTTGCAATGTTACATGGGCACTCATGTAGAATAATAGTATAATGGACTGTCAGTAGCCAAGCACTCAGTATTGCCCATATATATATATCATCTGAGTTTACTGACAAAGCACGTCAGATTATAAACAATATCCAAGATGGCTTCTAGACCTAACCTCGTCTAGTGGAGATTCCTTAACATAATGTCCAGCACAGATTTTTCCATATAATCAAATTGAACCGCTAGCAATGGGTTCTCATGTGTAGCAGTGATCTCTGGACTAATCAAGCGATAATACGGGCATCCCTTTTCTCTTCTTGAAAGTCACTAAATGTTTGGTTACAAGATGGCTTCTCTCGTGAGCTGTCACTCACGTTTGGATACAGATAATGAATCTGTCTTAAAGTTAGTCATTCATTAAATGTTTCATTGCTCTGTAGATTCTATCATGATACAATTGACTGCATTCTACAGGATATAGTGCTGCTAGGAATCAGAGTCGTTTTCCATCTAGTTAAATGCATCCTCTCAGATGTACAAATCATACCTATCGAAAACGGTGGCTTCGTACGAGAGTTCAAAAGAGTATCTTTTATTACCTGCGTATCAGAAATATGATTCTGCTATTCCTTGGCAATAAGAATAAACACTGGGGTAAAGCATACACGATAGGTCTAGACGACTATCACTTTCCCCATAAATATAGAGATCACTTTTTCCGGCGACAAGCCGACATAGAAAAAACACAGCCCCCATCATCAGGGCGAAGCCAAAACACACCCCTCTAGCGACACATCCGCCGAACAGCCCTTTGACCTTTCTATGCACAAAAAGAACATATAGTTCGACTTAGATATGTAAAGATATACAGATATAAGACAGACTCGTCCTACTCAGACAAACAATACACATAGATTCAGGCCATAGATATTCTGAAGCAAGAACAATCTATTACTACCCAAACAAAGAATAAATCGCAGTAAAACTGGATTCATCCGCGGAGTTCGATCGAAAGTGACGACACAACTTTCAAGGGAAGTAACTCAATAATGACTTTTCCTTAAGCACTAAAAAGTATCTATTTTGTTTACAAAATATTTGCGAACATAACAAGTATACCAATGTATAATATTGTAAGATATCAAAGACTGCACGTAACAATTAGTAATACCGCTTCCAAAGAAAGGACATCTAAAAATGTGCAAGAACTACAGAACCATTAGCCTTATTAGTCATCCAAGTAAAGTGAAGTTATGGATACTTTTGAACAGAATAAAACAGAAATCAGAAGAAATCTTGTCCGAGGAACAGGCTGGCTTTAGACCAAAAAGAAGTACCTCAGAACAAATCTTCAATATTAGATTACTGATCGAAAAACATCTCCAGCATCAACACGATTTATACCATAACTTCATCGATTTCACAAAAGCCTTCGATCGAGTCTGGCATGAAGGCTTATGGCAAATAATGAGAAAATTCAATTTTGATACCAACATCATAGATATCATTGAAGCACTATACAAGAATGCAAGCAGTGCTGTTTTTGCAAGCAATGACATTGGAGAATTTTTCAAAACAACTGTAGGAGTTCGCCAGGGATGTATCCTGTCCCCAGTGCTCTTTAATATATATCTAGAACATATTTTGCAGGAGGCTCTCTACGATTATAAAACAACCATATCGATTGGAGGCCGACCTCTCTGCAATCTACGTTTTACTGATGATATCGATCTTATAGCTGGAACAGAACTAGAACTTCAAGACCTTACCTCTAGACTGGAGAAAGTAACAAGAACGTATGGGATGGAAATTAATATAGAAAATAGCAAGATATTGGTGAATAAGCCATAAGAAACATGTTCCGACCAACATTACGTTAAATGGGCAAACGTTAGAAGAAGTGAACACCTTTAAATATCTGGGGTCCACTATATGTGTGGTGGGTTTGATGTTAATACAGTTTGTTGTAAAGAAATCTTAGTGTACTGAATGAGGTCAGCTGTGAAATTCCCTGAATATAATAAATATTAGAGTAAATTTCCAGGGCACCTTTCTACTACCACCACTATGATCTCATTCAGACTTATTCTAGATAGACTGAAAGATGACTACGTTTGGTGTCTAGGGTTATGAAATGCTAGTGTAAGGTTGCATTAACCAACTCAACATATAAACAATTACACAAATTATTTTATTATCTAATACAACACAACAGTACCACGACAATCACATACAAACTACACTTTAAAAGACTATCTTTAGTAAGTCAGTGGTTGAAAGTTTGGTAAAGTTAATATTTTTCAGTTTATTGTCCTGAATCTGATTTATTTGGAATCAGGACTGACAATCAATAGTGAAATCATAGAAATTAATTACATCAATCAATTTACACAATGGGTCTTCTGACCATAATACACATATTATTATATAAGAGTGTAGTTGTATTGTCTAACTGAGGTGACTTCTAGTATACACTGGTTGATTGTTTACTATCATCATCTCTGCATGTTGTTTGTACGTTTTTATGGACACTGATGGAATGTTTATATCACTATTCTCAGTCTTTTATTTTGATATAATGTTAGTTGAGCGATCAGGTGCCGAAACATGCACCTATCTTTGTAATATGGTGTAGGACGCTTCCTGCACTTCGCTGAACGACAACCTTCAGCTCCCACTTCTTCAAGAATGATGGTGGTTTATAGTTGGCTCCGAAAAAGGCAAGACTGTGGCATGAATATATCGGCCCACTGTAGTCTGGCACCAGTTATTGACAGCAACCAAAACCCTCTGAAATCAGAAGGATATGCCTCCTTCGTAATCAACAGCCTACAATAATACTCAACAACCAGTACAGGCACATTACAAACAAACATGCAAGATCAGCTCTTTACGACAATCCCTTTCACCAGTTTTTTTTTTATGTGACCAGGTATACCAGTATTCCTCTCCCCTAATAGTTACAACGCCTCTGCAATTCCAGCAATAATCTGTTGTCCATACAATAGGATAGGTATTATGCTCCTGATGATAATCCTATATAATTTAGTTGGTCTACACCTCTCTGATAGTCTTTCATATGCTGGATCAATCTCTAGACTCTGTTTTGAGTCTGCCATAGACTCACTTACTTACAGTCGTATGTTAGTATCTCACATTCAAATTTTATTTTAAATAAAATGTTAAGAAAATCAATCTTACCACAGATGCAAGGAAATAACACAATTAAACGATGACTAGGCAATATGGCACATTTTCGATCTGCCCTATGTCCAGGCTTTTCCTATGTTAGAAAATTTCTCCGCCTGCACTCATCGATCTTGCTTTACACAAAATTTATTTGAAATGGCAGTGAACAGTCCCCGTTTCGTACCAGTATCTACTGCTTTGTCCAATGGGACCATGTTTACATTTATTTTTGAATCTATCGTTTCAAATAACAACTCCCAATATGTTTCCAAGGCAAATATATATTTTAGTTTTAGGTCAACCAATCATACTTCGCCTTCCTTCAAAATCCACCCAATCAAATATCCCGTACCTTTTAACCTCATTTATTCAAAGTCGTTTTTTTCAAAACATGCCATAAAAAATTATAAGCAGGCATGATCTTTACTTGACAGTCTGGTCTGGTCCACTATAGTATTATGGCTATAATTAGTTAATTAATGGACTATTTGCGTAACTATTACCATATTCTTTGTCAGCAAGTCCTAAGGTACACGAATATACAATTTATATGGGACTAGTTGGCTTGGTTCAGAAGTACACAGTTTTTTTTTCTATGTTAGTGTTTTTATTTTTAGTCTACTACACGTTCAATTCTTTTCCATGTGCTGTCTTCTCTACTTACGTGATAATTACGTCCTTTGAAATAAGAGCTAAGGTTGTTTTTGTGACACGAGTTGTCTGCATGTTCTAACTTTTTCCTCGTATTTTGGGGAAACCCCTAAGGCAAGGCTTGCCCCTGTATTGGTATTGGCTTTTAGTTTAAAATCAATGCGAAACGAATTAGCATTTCATCTTTCCTTTCCCCTCCTCGTTCCACAATGCATTTTTAGGCACAATTTTCTTAGAACTAGGAAAAGTGATTATGTCAAGGACGAATTTGAAAAATTGGGTACCGTTTTGTTCGGCTATTCGTTAGCAAATAATAATCTGAAGGCATAGGCGATACCAACAGTTCTAGCAGAAAATTCTTGTATACTTTCTTATTTTGCCTTTATGCCCTATATTGTTATATATTAATTTAGATATTGTATTTAGAAATTCACTACAATATGTAGGGATGGAAGATCAAGTAAAGAAATCAAGACAAGACTTGAGATGGCCTCAGCTGCCATGACAAGGCTGAAATGTGATCTGGAAAAATAACATCAGTTTTCCTGTGAAGATCAAATTATACAAATCACTTGTATTATCTATTCTCTTGTATGGGTGTGAGGGCTGGACACTCACTGCAGATACGGAGCGAAGGATTCAGGCTTTCGAGTATAAATGTTATAGAAGAATTTTGCGCATTTGCTATAAAGAGCACAAAACAAATGTCTATTGTTAGAAAGAAAATAAACACCTATGCAGGCCAACAAGAACCACTTTTGTCAGTAGTGAAACGTCGAAAGCTTGCCTGGTTTGGGCATGTAACTCGTCATGACTCCCTTTCGAAAACGATCCTCCAGGAAACAGTCGAAGGTAAACGGAGAAGAGGAAGGCAAAGAAAATCCTGTGCTGATAACATCAAAGAATGGGCAGGGCACGGTTTTTCCACACTTGTACGCATTGCTGAGGATAGAGATCAGTGGAGGACCCTGTCTGCTGATGCTTCCACCATGGCACCCCTATGACCCATGACGGGTTATGGGTTGAGATGAGATGATGAATACGCTTCTTTGCGCACTGCTTCCATCAGGACATCCTCATTGCATTGTAATATTGTTCTCAGACAAACGTTTGTCACTGATATGTTCGATTTTTACATATTCTTTGCCTGAATTTCATATCTTGCGTTAGGCTTCGTTCCACGATCTGTTTTTTTTTTGTGTGACCTTGTCGTAGATTTTAGATAGGAGAATTAAGACTTGGGTTGGTCCCTTCTGAATAGCTTAGAATGAGTGATAGATACAGTGAGAGCTGGTGAAAAGCAATAGAATTTCCACACGTGAGATGATAGAATGTGATATAGAGGCTGTCTTTGAGAATCGAGATAATCTTCTCTCTCTCACCTATCTTCTACGACCGCTTTTAAAGTGTCAGACAGTCTAAACCACAGATATATCTTACATAAATCTCTATCTACTCACGGGCACGCACATACACGTGACGACAGTTAAACACACAGCCGTGGGAACTCTATAACAATGAATATATATATTATTAGAACGAGCTGACCAACGCACTGATTTAGTTCAAGAGAGATTTTATTATTATCATCTAAAAAAAATCTTCTCACATCACCAACAATTTCATCAAGGAAAAAAAACATATATACAAATAGTCATAAAATTCAAGAAAATGCTACACGGATAATAGCCCGTTAGAATCTTACTCTAGGTTTAGCCCACAGCCCCGTTAAGAGAACAGATGATGGCCCAAAGAGTTATAGATACATAGGGTTGAGTCTAAGAGGTTTCTTTCTGTCTCGTAAATGTATGAACAGAGTTGGATAATCTGATTTAGCCTAAGAAAAAGAAACTCTAGCATTAGTAACAAATTCTGCAGATTAAAAAGTTAAGACAGCAAATGGGTGACAATATACACCGGTAAAGTAACACTCTGACCTGCGTACACTCATTCATTCAGCCATGGCCATGTGCTCTCAGTTATACTTACAACTTTGCTCGCTGCCTCTGGGAACATAATAAATTCTAGGACCTTCACACAGACCCGAAAATGCAGTCATCGACCAAGAAATCCCCAGTTCCAAAAGACGTACTGAACTCTCCGTCTCAGGGAACTATTCCTTGGGTGTTCTAATTTTTCGAATGTCTGATTAAGTCACATAAATTTTGTCCAGGCACGAAAGTTAGCAGAGCACAATGTCAGTAGCTTTGGTTTCTAGAATTTAAGGAATGTCAGATCGGTGTCTATTTTCAGGAAGGTACTATACTTGGTCACCACAATACTAGGCAAAAACCCTCTGTGGGGATGTTAATGTTATTTCTTGTTATATTCACGCCGCCAGGCAGAAAATTTACGTAGAGTTTATGAAAAGAATTTAAGATCTGGCGCAAAGGCCCCGTATTGATCATTACAGTCTTTGAAACCCGTTAGTGGGATATAGTATTTCTGTCTAACTCTGTTGGCATATGCACTGTCAGACCAGTGTTACTTGAGAAACCCACGTGGTTCAAAATAAGGACTGTCTATTTCTTCACAAATATGAAACTCTTATTAAACGCCGGTAAAGTTCGGGTCACCCCAGTATTTCCTGAATAAAAGGAAAAGCACATATAAATCATTTACATATTATGTACTCAATATAACTTACATTTTAAACAGCAAGCCGACCGCTTGACTTATTATTTAAACTTCCGGTGAAATAAGTTATATTTAAATCAATCATCAGGAATTAGGAATATCTGCGTATTCAATCAATATTCACTGATGTCGCATCTAGCATTTATCAGTTAGTTTAGAAAAAGATACTCGACTGGGTAGTTAGCAGTTAACTAAATTCATTATAGTTACATGTTTGTTAAGCTAGAAATATAATTTATTCTGCTTTCCACTGTATGCGACATTAGAAAATATTACAGACTTATAAATTAGTCGCACTGCACCAAATCTAACTAGGGAAATAGCTAAGCGATTAAACACTTTAAACCCTACACACAATACTAGATATATAATATTTACCTCAAACACAGAAATACTAAGAACTTAAACCACTTCGACCAAACTAAAGGCCATCTCTATTAACAGAGATAATTTAGAAATCGAACGATAGCTAGTTCTGTCTTTACTGCGAAGTTACTGAGTGAAAATGAAATAAAGTTTCAAACTTGGGTTAATATTTTAAACCAGACAAAGGAGGAACTATTATTTCGCAGAACGAAATGCTCTCCCCTTTCCGGCTTTAACGATACGTTTAACACCTAACATGTCGTAACTGCCACCTACTGACCAAGATGTACGCGTGTCAGTTTCAAATCCCAGACAGCCTGTCTCGTTCCTGCACTGTGAGGATGCCGGGTTTGACACCTTACGCTAGTGTCAGGTGAAAAATGGTAGACCAAAAGTCTGCTCTTTAGTCTGGGTATGAAACATAATCACACCTTTCGTCTACTGACATCTATGTAATAGAATCACTATTGCGATTATCCGTTTTGAGAAAAGAAACAGGTAAAGTATGCAAAATATATTTCGCAAACGAATGGATGCAAAATATACAGGAAAAAAAAGGAATAAAAGAGAGATAACAAAATTACAGAATTCAGGTGAAAGAATAGGAAGACGCTATAGGCAATTTAATGATCAAAACCTACGTGACAGACCTATGTATTAATTAATTTATGTTTCTGCGAGACACGCTGCATTCTAATGAAATAATAACCCTTTCAGCCATAACTGAATATGAGAATGCGCCCTGAGGTGACAGTCCTCAGCTGCTTATTTTCCTGGTGTTCCTTTCGACATTTTCTCCTCTCTTCTGCTTCCCATGAGAGCTTCTTTTCGCCTAATCTGAGGTGGCGCCGTAGAAAGCATCGCCACTTGGTGCGATCGGCAGCTTTATCCTCCCAGGTTTCTGGATATAACTCTAGTGCCCTCATGTACAGTTCAGTAAACTCCTATTTCTTTGTATTTACCTCTTGTCTTTCAGTATCTTGTTTAGCACCCGATCTTCGGCACCGTTACACAAACAAAACAACAACAAAATAATGCTGAAATAACCACTTGATGCTTCTCAAAAGAACTTTTTCTTTTGTCTGTCGCTGCTTCTGAAGCATGGGGCCAACATTGCAGCTGGTCCCCCTTGCAGAAAGATTGCGCCAAGCATTCACGTGATCTGGCTACGGTGGTTTCTGTAGCGGTGTGTTTGACGTGATGAGGTTACCTGTCCCATGCACGATCTCATCCTTCATCTATTACGACATACCTGAGGGAGAAGCTGACAGGTGTTTCCTTAGTCTCATCAGAGTCCTCCAGGGACTGCACGGGACTTCAGTTAATCAACAAAGAACATTAAATAAAGAACATTAACAAAGTAGAACAGACCCAACTGAGATGGTTTGGCCGTGTCTGCAGAATGGGAGAAGATCGGCTACCACGATACGCAGGGGAAACTAACTGCCAGGGATCCAGACGTCCAGGACGACCCAGAGTCCGCTGGGAGGACAACATAAGAGAATCTTTGAAAGACCGAGGACTAGAATTGAACCCGGCCTGGAGGAAGACAGCTGATAGGATAGTCTGGCGCTCTCTCTTCCAAAGCTCTACACCTCACGGTAGAAGGGGAACGACTAAGTAAGTAAGTAACAAAGACCAATAACCAAGAACATTAAATAAAGAACAATAATAACTAACATTAATGAAGAACACTAAACAAAGAACATTAAACAAAGAACATTAAACAAAGAACATTTAACAACGAACATTTAACAAAGAACATTAAACAAAGATCATTTTTAAAAAAAGAACATTAAAAAGAATATTTTAAAAGTACATTAAACAACAAACATTAAACTTACTTACTTCGTCTTCATTCCCCTGTTTAGACAGAATTGCTTATATTGTTCCTCATCATGAATTACTAATGAATTAACTGCATTCAGCTTTGTTGAAAGTGCATTAATCTGCTTTTGCATTCTCTTTTCTAGTTCAAAATATCTATTATTCTCTTTAAGGAGCAATGTATCGAGTTTAGCGAAATTGTCATTAGTTAATTTTTCATGTTGACTGATAATTCGTCTAAATTCATGATTCTCGAGTTCAATTTTTTTCATTTTATTCTCCAACACCATGTAAGAACTCTTCATATCCTGAATTACCACCTCTTGTGCATTAACCTTTAATCTCCAAAATGAAACCTCAGATTTCAGCCCATGATTCTGAGCCATATGTGTATAATCATCAGTCACTAACACGGTATTACCCTTGTCTAATTCAATATCAACACCATTCTCGTCAGAATTATCAACATCTTTCATGAGTTCTTGATTAGTCAAATCAAGATTTGCTAAATTTTTATCCAAAACTGTCATGTTTAAGTCCTTTAAGAACTTCTTGGTCCTTTCTGCTTCGTTGAATGTGTAATCTGTCTCAACAGCAATAGCCAACAGTCGTTTGAACCCGTTGACTAATGAGTGTGGGGCAGAGGCAGCTGTTGGGTAGCCAACACCCTTTTCCTCCAGTATTCTCATATTTTCTTCAGTTTCTACGAATTCTTTTTTCTCATCAACCTTCTTCTCCTCTAATGGACACATATTTTTTTTATCCTCTAATGCAAATATCTTTTTAGTTTCTTCCAGTTCCTCAATGCGCCTTATCTCAACTCCCATTTCTTCTTCATTATATGCCTTTCCTTTTTCTTCCCATTCATCTACAATAAAGAATCTCATAGCAGATATTTTCAAATCTTCACCCTGCAAACCATAATAAAAACGTGCCATATTCATGTAATACTCTAATGTACGCATGGTAAATATATATATCTATGACTCTCTTAGTCAATCAAATCATATATGCAACAAAGTATTGTCACTCAATATAACCAACTATAATCTCCTTAATATCATTAGTTGTAAGTCCCACAACTATTTTGTCATCAAATAATTTATATCAATAATATATAAATAATATATACTCATTACATTAGACCAATGTATTATACCCTTATTAATTTATGATGCTGAATTGCTATCATGCACCTAACAATTATTGGTATTATTCCTCAATAATTATATTATTCAATCAATGATATGTGCTAAGTTAATCTTTTAGTACTGGAAAAGTGTACTAAATAATATCCAATGTGTTTATCATCTGCAGGGCAGACTATGAAGTCATATTATTTTATCAAGTCATATTATGCCTTAATCATCATCTATAAAGTGCGTTGCCCATTTCTTGGACCACCACTGCAAATTGGTACAAAGTCCCTAATTCCTCCTTAAAATTCATAAAAATTTAATCATATTCATCTACACTCTTATTAATGAATAAATTATAGTATTAATATTATATTATAAATGGATGAGATGAAGACAAACAACACACTTTGTTAACCAAGGATTACAGAACAGTATTACAATACGACAAAGACATTTTCACAATAAAAATGCATTTATAACTAAGTAGAATAAACCGGAAGTGAGAGATCAAAGAGTGAACTGAATAGAAAATTAACCTGCGTACACAAAAATAAGTGACGTATACATGGACTCATTAACGGTTATACAAATATATAAACGAAATGATAGTCAGATCAGAAAAACACGATAGATTACAAACATAACTTTACGAAACTGAATAAAATAACAACTGAATATAATTTAAAATACACCAGTTATAACACGACTTCACAGCTAAAATACTGAAGTCAATTAATTACAATTGCAGACGAAGAGTCCGATCGGTAGAATCTTCGATAGGGTTCTCTGCAAAAAATGTAAAGAATTAACTACCTTAAGGAACATTCAAAATCAATATCGGCATCCTTAGAGCCATATTATTGATTCCGAACCGCCGCACCAACCAACCCACGAATTAGGAACAACACAAACGGTGAAAACAGAGATAACATCTATATATGAAAAATAGGATAGACATGCCTGCACAGACGAAATAGACTCAGTATTGTGTTATCTGAATGACAACCGTCATAAAACTAGACTTATCTTTAAAATGCTCCGGCGATGTCAAGTTCATCAACGGACTAGATTAATGCCTAGTACTGTTTGCTCCTCGTTGGCTGATAACAGTATTCCATCGTCTGGTCTTCTTGATCATGCAAATCTTTATCAAACTTGGAATGTGTTGAAGGCTGTCCTTTCGAAGTGGGGCATCTACGCATGATGTAGTGACGTCAGATTGACATTTCGTAGTCATGTGTTCCACGTCGTATTTATGCAAATCATGTGACTTTCTTGTAATCGTAAACAGTTTGTGAAAGTATGTAAACAAGAAAAAAAAATTTTCTTTTCTTTCGTTCCCCAGCAATGGCCTACCAGTTGTTGCGGGGCGGATCTCTCTGCTTCAGTTGTCGTTGTTGAAGGCTATTGTTTCTTATTGGTTCAATAGGGCCTCTTAGTTCTGGCCATTTGATTCATTAATTCTTGATCGTGCTGTTGTTGGAATAATTACGCGAATGTGGGTCAATAACATTCTGTCTGTCACAAGGTTTGAACTCAGTATCATAATTGTTGAATTCGTAAACTTCAATGAACGTGATAAGTCTCTTCTCGAGTCCACACAATTTTTAATATACATTTCAAACATCAGACAGTCCATGGAGGTTGATCATGAAGAAAAAACATTATATATTAGAATTGAATCCTACATCGTAAATGCTATCCATGCAATACAGTCCTGGTCCAATAATATACAATACTATAGTCAGAACGTCGTAACTATATGTACGCGCGGTTGGGACACCCAACGGCCGACAGTGAGATTAGACGTCTGGCGATATAAACGAATATGGACTATAAATTCATCCTTCCTTGACTTTAGTTAATTTACTAACCTCGATACATTCCTCTCTTCATAATAATATAGGACTGACCCATGTCCGTACTGCAATAACATATGTGCGGCAATATCATGCCTACTACTGGAAGGATTATAGGACGCGTCTTCTTAGTTCGACGGTCATTCAAAAAAGGGTCCCGTCTCTTGGCGACGGTGCGTGACCTACCAACGCTGAGAACGTCATAGCGTTCAATAGTCTAATAATATATTACATTACATTAAACGTTGTAACCCCTAAATCGCATGCTGCTAACCTCTAGCAGACAACGCCAATTAAAATACCGTAACAGAAGTAAACCACACACAAAAAAACTACAGCTGGGATCGATTTTAAAAAATCTTAATCGATTAATTTAATTTCTTTAATCGAATATTAATCGTTCAATTTCGAACAATTTGATAAATAAAATGTTAAAATCATAAATAAATACATATTTGTTTAATCACTAAAGACTTTATTTGTGTTGCTTGTTTTAAGGCTACATCGTACTGAAAATATAATGAAAATACTGAAAAGTTAACAGCCAAACAATCTATTATTATTGACAATACTTTCAAAATTCCATTTCACAAACCTCTAACATAGCTAATGCTCTCGCATTTAAACAACAACAAAACAATTGCTAAAAATTGAATAACCGATTTAAAAATGTTTAATCAATTAATCAGTTTTAAAAACTTGTAACCGATTTATCTATCCATTAATCGTTAAAGATCTCAGCCATTCAAAATTTACATAGAGAAGAGTACTGGACACAGAATTTAAAATGTAGAAGAAGACAAGAAAATACCCAGATATGATGGCCCGAGACAGGAGGACTTGACGTGTGTTTCTTGAAAGCCTTTGCTCCCTTGGGCGCTCTGGAGTAAATGAATGATTAGTTATGTTTATAATAGCAGCGCGTGATTCTTGTGTGGCTAAGACATACTTTTATTGAACCGTTGATACACACAGTCAAGTTCTGTAAAAACAGTTTGCTCGTTTAACCGTGTTTATATGTCTTTTATTTTTCCTGAAGACAATGCAAATTTATTATTTCCATTTCTGCTTTGTTCTTTCGCACAGCTTGTTACTGTTGTTGTAATTGTTGCAAGTGTTCCCTACCAAGGTCAACTTCTGTTACAGTAAAACTTAAATGTGCTGTGCATATCCTGTGGTGATAAAGGTAGTCACATAGAAGATATTGCCGTAGAGGAGTGAAGTGTTAGAGACTTCCATATACTAGGTCCAGCATTGAGAGCTGGATGACCAGTTCCCTCGCTGCCATTTCCTTCCCTAACTCAAAAGCAAAGTCAGATACCTATTTACAGCTGGGTAGACTGGAGCGTGTCGATACCGGGAGTCGAACCCACCACCTTTGCCGTGAGAGTCCAGCGCCGGTGCTCATATGTTTTTGTTTGTTCTTCGCGTTTCCCTTATCATTTGAAACCATGAGACATTTACTAGTTGTCGTGGGTGACCTTCCCATTATATCATTTATAGACCATATATGTTTGTCAATCTGCAATAAACAAGTGACAGAAAACACTTTATTCTTAATGTTTTAAAACACCGAGTTCAAAAGGTCACGTAGTTCATACATTAACACAATTATTATATATGTTAATTTAAAAAATTATTATTTTTTTTTTTTTTGGGGGGGGGGGGGACGTGTTTGAATCCTCATTGGGACTTTAGTTCCCGGGAGGAGGAGGATGGGGGGGGGGGGAGAGAATTTGAGTGTTGTCTTTTTTGTTTCCCCATTGTCCCCTTTGTCGTGTATGATTTATCAGATAGGTAATAGATGTTTATAGCACCGTCTGAGCAGAGGTGATAGTGATGACAATGTGAAAGTAAGGGGTAAGATATAGTGGTTTTTTTTCACGAGGGTGATCGTGTAAGAGAAAGGACAGTCTCTGGGTAGAATAATTTATCTAATCCAGCCTATCTGGACGACGATATTTAAATCAGACGCACTTTCTCTCCTTGTACGAAAATACAAGTTACACTACACTCAAATGCACACAATTCAGTGACAAATACGCACGAACGTGAAAACAAACTATGAATAACATATAGTAAATAGGGGTTGACCGACACGATAACTAAAGGTTTAATAAAGTTTATTATAAATAGAAAATCACAACATATATCATATGCATCAAGAAATCATATTTTACAGACAAAAATGAAAATTAATCAAATAGGTTCTCCCCTCTGGTAAAGGAAAAGAAAGGACGATCCCAACAGAGGTTAATTAACCCAAAAGATCAAAGGTTAACAATAAGTTATGAAATAGTCAGTATGGGATAAGAATAGGTTCCTAATGTAAACTATCCCGTGACTAATCAGATTATTGAGATAAAAAAAAAGAAAGAAGAAACCATATAAGTATATGATGTTAACAAAAGACATAAGTTTCTTTCTCTGTTCATTCAATTCACATACACGCAGTGGCCACCTTCAGATACACTTACCCCAGTAGTTGTCGCAGGCATTCCAAGGAAATACACTAATAAGTAATATATACAGTACTTTGCAAAAAAAATGGCAGTCATATTGCTCAGCTAAATATGCTGAAATATAATTAAATATGCATGTTCTGCCCCAAATTTGCACTCCACTTAAGTGAGCAAACACTACCAAAAGTTAAAAAAAAATAGCGTAGAGTACAGTCCCTTGATAATAGAGCAGACGACAATTTCTAATGCTAGTGGCAGAAAATGGATACAAAGTCAAAGTGTATGTTAATTTCACAGCTTTGGAATGAAGGAAATCAAGCATGTTCCAACATTTCTAAAACCTTGAACACTCCTGAGCGGACTATCTACAGAGTTGTGAGTAAATTAAAATCAGGTAATGGAATCGAGCGAAAAGAAGGTAGTGGGAGGCCAAGAATTTTGGACAGAAATGACCATCAGCGTCTCGCCCAAATCGTTCGGACTGGGCCAATGAAGAGTGTAGAAAACATACGGCAGCGCATGGTCGAGTTGGGAAGCCCAGAGGTATCTAATGCTACTGTCAACCGTGAGCTACACAGGATGAATTACACAAAAAAAGCGGGTAATTTCGTCACCATTGCTCACAGAGACTCACAAACAGATGCGCTTGAACTGGTGCCACGAAAACAAAAATTTGTCATGGGACAATGTGATTTTTTCAGATGAATGTTCTGTTTGATCTTATCCTGCTCAAATAAATATTTGGACGAAAGACTCTGTAACGCCTGTGTACCAGCGACCGAAACATACCCAGAAATTCCATCTTTGGGGAGGGGTGTCAGCAAGAGGTGCCACCCCACTGTGTGTTTTCACAGGAATTCTCACGAAAGAAAGGTACATCGACATACTAGAGGGACACCTTCTGCCATGTATGCAGTTCATGTACCCCGATGGATGCACATTTCAACATGACAATGACCCAAAGCATACAGCTCATACCACCAAAGCATGCCTGCAAGAGAAGAATGTGATAGTGCTGAAGTGGCCCAGCAACAGTCCCGACCTAAACCCAATTGAAAACGTTTGGGCACTACTCTAGAATTATATAAAAAAGAGTGGACTCAGAGACGTTGAACAATTGAAGAAGGTAGCTGAAAAATACTGGGACAGTCTGACTCAAAATTACCTACAAACACTTGTGGGAAGTATGCCTCGCCGCATCCAGGCTTGCCTTGCTGGAGAAGGCAACATTATATTGTACTGAAACCACTGTTAATAGATAAGGGAGATACCAATCTTCCTCTGGACATACAGTTTTTATTATTATTTGCTTCTGTGAGTGTGCTGCGTTGCGAAAATATGACTGCCATTTTTTTTGCAAAGTACTGTATATATATATATATATATATATATATATATATATATATATATATATATATATATATATATATATATATATATATATATATATATATATATATATATATATATATATATATATATATATATAGTGTCAAATTTAAGTTTGCCAAATCCAGCCCCAGACTCTCCGTAGTTGCTGACTGCAAATTACACAGGAGTCGCTAGAGTCGGTGTTAAATTTGTACTGGATACAATAAGTTATCTATGCCTTCAGTTGGTTGGAGTAAGGTTCATGCGTGGTGATCGCCGATGTAGAATAAATAGAACATATACAGTTCCTAGGTTGTTTAGCCTCAGATGGCTGAAACGCTAGGTTTAAGTTACACAAATGTTGCTGACAATATATTGCCACCGTTGGCTGATGAGATATATGTATAAGTAAATCTGGTAATAGTTCTGGCCCAGTTAATATTATAGTTCAATGGTTCTATTCTGGTTTCTCTCATAAAAATGAGGAGAATTGGATCGCACAGGTCACAGCAAGAAGCTCATCAATATTAAATATTCTTGGATGCTTATAATATTATATGTTCGTATGATCATAAGTTCATATGGCCATAAGAAAATAAGCCGCTAGTACTCAGGTTTGATCAGCCTATATTTTAGGAAAAGAACATATAAACATTTAACCAAATTATTAATATCATATCTAACACGTGTTAAAATAGGACCTCTTCACCACTGTTATAAATTAGATTTAAAACACACGTGTCTAGCTTAAACTCCGCCTATGCCGGTCCCAAGCCCGGATGAAAAAGGAGGAGGGCGGCCTGCATGGAGGCCGTAAGGAGGCAGCCCCTCCACCATGCAAAGGCACAACAGGCCAATCACCTGTTTGTCTTAAACTATGATTACGAGCAATACAAAAGAGAAAACCGGACTGATTCTAAAGGCGACGAACTGGAACAGACTACGGACTACTAGTCAACCTGGTCATAGTGTATGGCCAAATGAGGATGAGAGAGCAGAGGTCAAGGAGGAATTCTTTGAGCTGCTTCAAAGGACAGTGGATGACTGCCTAGATGAAGTTATCATGCTCGGAGATTTTAATGCCAGAGTTGGAAATGACCATGCTAGATGGGGTGGAGTTATCGGAAGATATGGAGAAGATACTCTCAATGACAATGGAAAGCGACTCCTTAGATTCTGCAGCGAACAGAATCTGATCATTACAGACACAAAGTTCCCCCATAAGCGCATACATGCATACACTAGATGTGAACCAACCAAGAATGAGAAGTCAGTGATCGACTATGCCATTGTTCGGAGAAGCTCATTCAGATATGTCCGAGATGCAAGAGTCTGGAGGGGGCCAGAGATTAGAAGTGATCACTACCTGCTAACAATCAAACGAACAACTGAAAGAGTTGCTCAGCCTAGGAACTGCCCAACATCACGCAAGAAACCAAGTAAACGAGCAGGAGAAATGAGCATTAGGACCTACAAGCTGAGAGAGCCACAAATTAAGACCAGATATCAGGGGCTTATTGCTACAGCAGTGAGAAACACAGAAGAACGACCTGATGACTTGGAAACCCTCTGGAATAAATTCAAGGATATCATAAAGACAGCTGCTGCAGAAGCATGCGGTGAAGTCCGACTTGGGAACCAGAGAAAGAGGACACCTTGGTGGACAGAGGAAGTCAAAGAGAAAATAAGAGAGAAGAAAATGGCATGGAAACAATACTTAGGAGCTAAAAACACAACAGGACAAATGAAAAAATATAGAGAATATGTGACACTCAGAACAGAAGCAAAGAACAAAGTGCTAGCAGCAAAACAGAAGTCCTGGGAAGAATTTGGAGAAAAGCTAGAAAAAGATGCACAAGAAAACCAGAAATTGTTCTATAAGACCCTAAAGAACATGAGAAAGGAAAAACAATGCCCTCTCAAATTTATAAAGGACAAGCAAGGCAAATTGCTTACTGCCCCGAAGGAAGTAATGGAAAGATGGAAAGAATATTTCTCAGAACTCCTGGATGGAGAGCATGGTGAAGCAGCAGAAATGATAAACACTAGCACAGAAGAGAAAACCAATGATGGTGAAATGACATGACATAAAGATGGAAGAACTGAGGGCAGCACTAGAGAAAATCAAGATGGGCAAAGCAGCAGGGCATGATGTATAACACCAGAAATGGTTAAGTACATGGGAGCATCAGGCGACCTATTACTCTTAAAGGTCCTACAGGCAGCATGGTGCAACAAGACCATACCAAAGGATTGGGAGATTGCCATCATAACACCAATTTTCAAAAAGGGTGACAATCGACAATGTGGAAACCATAGAGGCATATCCCTTCTCAGTGTCCCTGGTAAAATCTACTCTAGAATCCTAGAGCAGAGACTCCGACGCCTAGCTGAGCCACAATTGGGTGAGGTCCAGTGCGGATTCCGAGCAAACCGAAGTACTCAAGACCTAATCTTCACACTCAGACAGCTGAGTGAAAAGGCCCTTGAGTATAAGAGTGAGATGCATCTTTGTTTCATAGATCTGGAAAAGGCGTTTGACAGGGTCCCCTGGAGCAAACTTTGGGACTGTTTGGCAAGGAAGAATATTCCAGCACCTCTGATTCATGCTATACAGAGCTTCTACAAGTCTTGCAGAAATTATGTGAGGACAGCAAACCATAAGTCAGAAGAGTTCAGGACCACCACTGGTGTAAGACAAGGTGATATCCTATCACCTTAGCTCTTCATACTCCTTATGGACGATGTCATCAAGGCATGTAAGGAGAGAACAAGAAAGTATTCAGTGGGTACTGGAAGATGAGACAGGTCTATATTTCGGAGCTGGCATTTGCTGATGATGTTGCCCTGATTGCTAAATCAGAGGCACATCTCCAATCCAACCTGCAAGTCTGGAAGGAAGAGCTGGAGAAGAGAGGGATGGTCATAAGCAGCTCTAAAACAAAATCCATGGTGATACCACGAGAAGAAAGAAAACATCAGATTAAGTTGGGAGAACAGGTCCTGGAGCAGGTCGACCACTTTAAATATCTCGGAGCTATTATAGACCGAAAGGGAGGCATCAAAGAAGAGTTGGCCACTCGAAAAGCAGCGGCTGGGAGACTTTTTCAGGCCATAAATCGTGGATTCCTCAGCAAGGAAGAGGTTGGTAAGAAAACGAAGATGGCTGTATACCGCTCCACCTATGTCCCAGTCTTGACATATGGATGCGAGTCGTGGGCAATGACTACAACCCACAAAAGCCAGATCCAAACCTCAGAAATGAGGTATCTGAGGAAAGTGGTTGAAGTAACAAGAAGAGACATGGTCCGCAACCAGACAGTCCGTCAAGGCCTAAAATCCCATCCGCTGCAGACCCAAATAGAACAGTCCCAACTAAGATGGTTTGGCCATGTCTTTAGAATGGGAGAAGATCGGCTACCACGACAAGCATGGGAAACAAAGAGCCAGGGATCCAGACCTCCAGGACGACCCAGAGTCCGCTGGGAGGACAACATTAGACAATCTTTGAAGGACCGAGGACTAGAATGGAACCAGGCCAGGAAGAAGACAGCTGATAGAATGGTCTGGCGCTCTCTCTCCAAACCTCTAACCTCACGGAGAGTAATTAAATTTTCTTTACGGCTGGAAAGTTAGCTATAAGTTATTTAATTAGCACAGAAAATCTCAGTGAAATATATATTGAAAACTTTAAACACACTAAATCTCTTCAAGGCTAGTATATAAATTACCGCAATCAGAAAACTGAAACACTCCACGAAAATCTATTAATTTTCACTCTGTACGAGAAATCTTAAGATAACGAGCTAGTGAATTCAGATAGATTTCTGGCAACTGATCATGGCTATCGGAGAGACATGGTATATATTGATATGTTCCGTACTATCGTTCTTTAATGTGAAAGTCACACCACTGCCAGACCCGAGCCAATTTGCCGTTCGATTTCTTGAATCAAAGGTAATTTTACCACCTCTTGACTTTCATCATCTCCGCCTTGTCGAAATTCAGCTACGCAATTTTCACCTGAAAGTTTTACAATCCAAGGTCCGTCTCACTGAATATCGTGTGTTCCCCTGATCAAAGAATCTATTACGCCATGCTCCGCGCTTCGCTCTCTGTTTCACATAGGGCTTAATTGCCAGATGGCCCACGTGTTAATTGCACTGGTGAATCCTTCGTTCATGTAGTAGAAAATATACTCTAGATGGGGAGGGGCAAAAGTGGATTATTACTGCTGCACTATTTTCATCTGTGACACCCTTTAGTTCCTGGGAGGAGGGCAGTCCAAGAGGAATTAATGGACAACGTTTTCTACACTGGAAAACCTGGAATATGCAGATGACATTGCACTACTCGCGCATTCACATCAACACATCCAAGAAAAAACCGATAGACTGAATAAGAATGCCAGCAGGTTGGTCTGAACATCAATCTGAAGAAGACAGAGGTCATGACACTAAATGTGGGCAATCCTGAGCCAATAACAGTAAGGAACCAGCAGTTAGGACAGACAGATACATTTACTTACCTAGGATGCATAGTAACACCTGACGGCGGAACAAGTAAAGACGTTAACAACAGAATGAATAAAGCGAGAACAGCCTTTGCTAGTCTCAACAACATTTGGAAGTCTTCCCAGTACAGCACAAACACCAAACTAAGACTGTATGAGAGCTGTGTACTTTCTGTGCTTCTCTATGGTGCGGAATGCTGGAGAGTAACAGAGAAGGAAATGTCGAAACTGTCCTCCTTCCACACAATCTGCCTAAGGACAATTTTCCGAATCTTTTGGCCAAATACCATCAGCAACCAAGAACTACTTATTCGGAGCAACCAGGAGGACATGCACACCATCATAGCTGGCAGACGCTGGAGTTGGGTTGGCCACGTCATCAGAAGGGACACTGATACCATCACAAGAACAGCTATGCTATGGACCCCTGAGGGAAAGCGAAAGAGAGGCCGACCAAAAACAACTTGGCGGAGGAGGACTGTGGAAGCCGAGATGTAAAGAATGAACCAGAGTTGGGGCACTGTACGAAGGTTAGCCGCCGACCGAGCAAATTGGAATCAATTAGTTGCTGCCCTACAAGACACCACCAGGCGTGATGGCCACTGACTTCTTTGACGGTTGGCGGTTATCGATCAAAGAAGAAGAAGGAGGAGGGGGGGGGGGTAGAAAATGTGGGTGTTGTATTATTTGTTTCCCCATTATCTCCTTTAGTTCCCGGGAGAAAAGGGGAAAAAAGGGGGGGGGCGGGCAGAGGAGACAAAGACAGAATTAAATTACTGTTGCCTCTCAAGCATGTCGTATGAGGCATAATATGAAAATATGAATGTTTGTAATGAGCCTGGCAACCTCATCAGTGTCAAAGAAATTATTGCTACATAAATCACTGACCTGGCACACATGAATGGTTTGGTGCAGACTTCCTGAATGGGGAGCAAAGCTTCAGTGGGTAACGCCAAGGTCTATACAGAAAAAAGGGAATAGATGATAATGATGATGATGATTGGTGATGGATTCTCCTCTTCTCTCCTCTCCTCCCCACCCTTAACAAAAACGACTCTCGTTAAAAGTACATCTCGATAAAATCAATAATAAAACATTGTTTCACAGAATTCCTGCAAAGACAGTAGAAATGCTGAGAGAAGAGAAACCTTAAGTTTACTGGATCGTGGCGGCTTCTGGCGATCAGATTGCCTGCTTCTGCTTCTCTTAACTCATTTCATTAGAAATGAATAAAATATTGAAACTACGAGATTTTGTGAAGACATAACGATGTTCCGTAACAATGAATGGGTACTTCATAACATTAAAGGTATCCCATAGCAGTTACTGCCGTAGGGTAGTGAAGTGTTAGAAACTTCACTATACTAGGTCCGGCATCGAGAGGTGGGGCGACCAGTTCCCTTCCCTGCTGCGTTTCCCTTCTCTAACTCAAGAGAAAAGTCAGGTACCCATTTACAGCTGGGTAGACTGGAACTTAACGCCACCGCGTTTCGAACCAGGCACCTATGCCGCGAGAGGGCAGCGCTGTAACCACTCTGCTTATCGGACGCTCGCAGCAACATCACAGCCTCTTATTTGAACCGCAGAAAAGCTATACACTAAATTTGTAGAACACTTCTGCCGAAATGGTGGCCTAGCCTAAAACATTTTTTACTCGGCCGAAAAAAGAAGTTGAAAAGAAGAACCAAAGACTTCAGTTAACATCGTCGTCATCATAAGACTTCAGATAACATTGTCGTCATCATAAGCCTTCAGTTAACGTCGTCTTCATCATAAGCCTTCAGTTAACATCGTCGTCACCATCAGCCTTCAGTTAACATCGTCGTCATCATAAGACTTCAGATAACATTGTCGTCATCATAAGCCTTCAGTTAACGTCGTCTTCATCATAAGCCTTCAGTTAACATCGTCGTCACCATCAGCCTTCAGTTAACATCGTCGTCATCATAAGACTTCAGATAACATTGTCGTCATCATAAGCCTTCAGTTAACGTCGTCTTCATCATAAGCCTTCAGTTAACATCGTCGTCACCATCAGCCTTCAGTTAACATCGTCGTCATCATAAGACTTCAGTTAACATTGTCGTCATCATAAGCCTTCAGATAACATCGTGGTCATCAAAAGCCTTCAGTTAACATCGTCGTCATCATAAACCTTCAGTCAACATTGTCGTCATCATAAGCCTTCAGTTAACATCGTGGTCATCAAAAGCCTTCAGTTAACATCGTCGTCACCATAAGCCTTCAGTTAATATTGTCGTCATCATAAGCCTTCAGTTAACATCGTCGTCATCATAAGCCTTCAGTGAACATTGTCGTCATCATAAGACTTCAGTTAACATTGTCGTCATCATAAGACTTCAGTTAACATCATCGTCATCATAAGACTTCAGTTAACATTGTCGTCATCATAAGCCTTCAGGTAAAATCGTGGTCATCATAAAAGCCTTCAGTTAACATTGTCGTCATCATAAGCCTTCAGTTAACATCGTGGTCATCATAAAAGCCTTCAGTTAACATCGTCGTCATCATAAGCCTTCAGTTAACATTGTCGTCATCATAAGCCTTCAGTTAACATCGTGCTCATCAAAAGCCCTCAGTTAACATCGTCGTCATCATAAGCCTTCAGTTAACATTGTCTTCATCATAAGCTTTCAGTTAATAATGTCTTCATAATAAGCTTTCAGTTAACATCGTCTTCGTCATAAGCTTTCAGTTAACATCGTCTTCATCATAAGACTTTAGTTAACATTGTCGTCATCATAAGCCTTCAGTTGATATTGTCTTCACCATAAGCTTTCAGTTAACATCGTCTTCATCATAAGCCTTCAGTTAACATCGTCTTCATCATAAGCCTTCAGTTAACATTGTCTTCATCATAAGCTTTCAGTTAACGTCGTCGTCATCATAAGCCTTCAGTTAACATTGTCTTCATCATAAGCTTTCGGTTAACGTCGTCGTCATCATAAGCCTTCAGTTAACATTGTCTTCGTCATAAGCTTTCAGTTAACGTCGTCGTCATCATAAGCTTTCAGTTAACATTGTCTTCATCATAAGCTTTCAGTTACCATCGTCTTCATCATAAGCCTTCAGTTAACATTGTCTTCATCATAAGCTTTCAGTTAACATTGCCGTTAACATCGTCGTCATCATAAGCTTTCAGTTAACATTGCCGTTAACATCTTCGTCATCATAAGCTTTCAGTTAACATTGCCGTTAACATCGTCGTCATCATAAGCTTTCAGTTAACATTGCCGTTAACATCTTCGTCATAATAAGCTTTCAGCACTACCAATAAGCGTATGTCAAATCTGTCTGTCCTGTGCCATTAACTCAAGGTTTGTCCCATGTCTACTTTATCCCTTGCATGTCTGTCACTAGTTCTCTTCTCCACGTTTTCTGTGGTCTTCCTGCTACCTCTGTTACCCTGTGGACTCCAAAGCTAGAACTGTCTGGTAATGCTATCAACAGGTTTCCTCAATGTGCGTTCACGTTTTTCCCTCATACCTTGTTCCACTGGCGCTTGCCTAGTTTCATGTCAGCAGTTCCACATCAGTAACTTTGTCATGCCACTTCAATCCATATGCACTACGAAAGCATCCATTTATGAAAGTCTGAAGCTTATTGTTGTTGTTTGATTTCAAAATAATGATGAAAATAATTCCGGAAACATAAAGAATATCTGTGTCACAGAATTCTTGCACAGCCAGTACAAGGTAAAGGATCCCGTTACACGCCCATTGGGCATATTGGGAATATGGTGTTAGGCCCATATTTTCTTGACCGTCTGCACACTAGGGGTGATGTGGTCAGCATCACGCCGGTCGCCTTAACCTTCTCAGAAGTTGCTCTGGTACCCAGCTGGGGCTGGGTCGACCCAGGAGCCGTTTGCGGCCTTAAAAAATCCCACCTCATCTGGGGATCGAACCATAGACCACCGAGCTAGGAAGCCGGTGCACTAACCACTATGCTACCGCGGCTCCCCAGTACAAGATTAATAGAAACCTGAAAGTTATGGATCGTCTCCACTTCTGACAAAGACATTACCTGATTCTGATCACTAGTTTCACTAGAGGCAAACAAGATGTATAAAATGCGAGATTCTGTAAACACTTAATACGAGCCGTAAGAATGCTTCAACGAATGTACACTGGGTAAGTGCGGCAACATAACAGCCTCTCACTTCAAACGTGCAATAATTACATAATGACTTTCCAGAACACTTCTGTCGAAAGTGTGGCCTAGCCTAAAATATTTTTATTTGGCCGAAAAAGTTGAAAGGGATAATCTAGGCCTTCAATTATAATCGTCATCAAAATGACCCTTCAGTTCCCTATGGAACATAGACGTTCAACAAACGTATGTTAAGTAATCTTGCCCTGTCCAATCAGCTCAATGTCTTTCTTATGTCTTCCTCATACCTTTCATTTCTGTCACCATTTCTCTTCTCCGTGTGTTTTTCGTTCTCCCTCTATCTCTCTTTTCCTGGGGATTCTAGAGCAAAGTCCGCCTTGTAATGCTATCATAATGTTTCCATCGTGCCTGTCCTGTCTAGTAATATCTTTTCATCTCTTGTTCCACTGGCAGTAGTCTGGGGTTTTTTTTATTCCCGTCAGTTCCACATTGATATTCTTGTCGCACCATTTCTTCTTCTTCGTTCGCCCTCAGACATCAATGACTCTAATAAAGGCAGTAGTCAGCTCAAACTTTCCTGACATCTCTAAACAGTGTTTCGTGGAGAGAAGTGGGTTGTTGCCATATGCCACTCCGTTCACTTCGGAATGTTTGGCAGGAGTGGAGCAGACGTTCAGCTGTCATGGGGCTGGTGCCACAGGAGCAGAGATCTGTTGGACCAATCCTGTACTTGTAATATAGATGTTACCTCAACCTTTTGTGATCATTTACATCTTTCTGTTCTATGCAAGCAGCTTTTTTTAAAAATTAGAGTATAACTCCCTGGTTGTTTGTTTTGTTTTGTTTTTAATGAGCGTATGACAATATTTCGTCTTAACTGACAGGAGAATATGTCACATAACACGTTCTTCCGGAGAACGTGAAACAGGTCTTCATGTGAGCCACGATGGTCAACATCCAGTACTAACAGGTCACCATGTGTGACGCGTATATGTAAATAGACTACATAAATCCGTCTACCTATGCTCCTCATTAGCGTTACGTTTTGCTACGAAGAAAACCCACGCAATGCGCTGTTGTGGTGGTTTTTAATGTTATGCAATGTTGTTGTTCTTTATTACTATTGTACTGAATGAGGTCAGCTGTGAAGGTCCCTGATTATAACAAATTTTGGGTTGAGTTATCAGGGTACGTTTCTGCTACCACCTTATGACCTCAATCAGACCTGTTCTTGACTAGTATGTATGATAGCTACGTCTAATGTCTAGGGTTATGCAAGTGTGGTGTGATGGTAATTTGACACTAACACACACACATATAACAACTAGTAAAGTCTATGATCAAATGAACTAACACCTGAGTTAAATTTTGATGCGTAAATATTTTCTATACAATTTTATTGGTCCTGAACCTAGTAATCTTCTGGTCAGGACTTTCCAAATTAAAAGAACTCAAGGTATATACATAAAAGCAACTTTTCAACCCAAAGGGACAGTTTGTCCAAACATATACTATTAAAATATACTAATAGTGTTAATAACTTTCTAATATTATTGGTTTCTAACACTGGATGGCTGTTTGGGATTCTTTAATCATCCCCAGTTCTTTAATATACAACTTTCAATGTTTAATTCTTTGGGGAATATTTTTATTATGTTATACAAGGGTGCACTAGTCTTTGATGCTGATGAAAAGTCGTGTGCCAGATATTATACCGTACTTATCTGGCACAACTTGAACTGTCCGTATTCTTGCTGTACAACGATCACTTTGATACTGGCCCAAAAGTAACAGGGTGGACTCTGTAGACCCCTGTCACTACTGGAAATGAAAAGACTTCTCAACTGCTTTTCAATGACATCTGGCACCGGGCTAGTGCCAGATAAAAACCCTGTAACAATGAAATAATGCCTCCTTGTTGATATCATACTTAAACTGTTATTTCTACAAATTATAATACATAAGAAATAAAGATCTGGGTCATATCTAATTGACCAACCCAGCGCATCCATTACAAAGTGTACCAGTGTTGTTCACATGTCTCTCCCCTCAAGGCGGCCCTACATCTGCAATAATAATATTAATCTTTCTTTTCTTCCATACAATAGGATAGGTGAGCTGTGTCCATCTGGCCACCTAAGAAAACATTTTTATTTCACAAAACATGTGCATTTTACAAAACTGGCAATGTGTTCTAGCATAACTCTACCTCTAGTCCCTGCATATATCAGCTAGGGACCTAAATACTTACAATCGTAATGGCAGTATCTCTCACTCACATTTTTAAACAAAATATATATGAATAATTTCTGCCTTACCATAAATTCAATGAATAAACACAGGTACGTTGATTAGTAGACTTCAGATGTCCTGCTGGCTGGACTGTGATGCCCTTTATTGTTTTAGTTATATATATTTACTTTAATAAGGCAAGTCACACTTCCCAGAATTTCAACCGTCCTGTTCGAGGGACTGTATTATACAAATGGCGTCGAGACTTAGAATTTTTTCAATATTATAAAAGGCGTTGGCCAATGAGCGAACGACTACTTTTGAATTTGAAAATAAAAGCAAAAACCGACTTGATTTTTGGACCTAACAAGTTTTCTCCTCACTCATTAGATTTCTACTGCTAAAAAATATTTTTAATGTTAAGCCATCCCATAGTTTCTCTCCCCTTGTCTACCCCTCCTCCAACAGAATACATGCTTGCTTGTCTCATTTCCAACAACGCGTTCAAAATTGTAATCGTTAGTGAATGCAAAATGAATGCAAAAACCGCCAGTCTGTCCGTGTGTCTGCACGCACAAATACAGTCTTTTGTCAATAACTTTCTTATCTACTGGGGGATTTTGTCTTTTTAAACATATTATTTATCAGGAGAAGATAAGCCATCAAACTAACTAGGTTTTATGATCCTAAACCCATTAATAAAGAAATCCATATTTTTTCAGAGTTAGTTTCAATTTCCACTATCATATAAATTACGCCATCTTTTCTCCTCTCCCGCGTTTTCCAAAACTGAAACTACTAATCTGTTACGTCATAAAATTGACTCTTTTGCAGCGAAAGCGCTGTCTGTGTGTTTATATATTTTCTCAGTGTGCCTATAGTCCGAAAAAGTATTGGGTTTTGCGGGGTATTTTTAAATTCTACAAAGCTTGCGACACGTTACCGAACACCTGCCACTGTATCGTCTCGCACTGTCGTCTCGTGTAGTTAGTCCAAGAATCTAACGCTTGACAATTTGTGGCATGTGTTCGCTCTCTCTCTCTCTCTCTCTCAATCTCTCTCTCTCACTTTTATGCGTTCGTTTATGCCTCCCCTGTTTTATTCTTACTATCTTTCTTGGAACAACTAAGCTTGTCGTTTTCAAAATTTTTACCGTTAACCCTTGACAGGCGAGTTATAAAGTCCAATACCACTAGCGCGGCAACAAGGTTTCACTCTACGTTCTTATCTCAATGCGATGACTGGCGCGGGGAAAGAAGACGCGTTACAACTTTACTATTTCTATTTCTACTCATATTATTTTAACTTTTATACTTATAATTAATAATTTTATCGCTGTATCAATGTACTTTATCACAGCTGTCTGTGGGCTGAAATTTTAGCAACGGCTATTTTCACGTCTTTCTTGTGGTAACGGTTTGTTTACCTATTATTCGCATCATGCCCGATGATAGGGGGGCGAACCTGTCTGTTTAACAGAATTCTCGCGCGAGCTGACATGTCAATCATCGGGGCGTGACAGAAAGCACGTGATGAAACTGATCAGACTTAGTAGCAACGTCAAAGGCGATTATAATATTTCCCGGTCATCTTTGATGTCCGACATTTTCAGGGGAATTAAGCATTTGATCTAAAATAAAGGGGAGATAATCAAGACGGTCCACTCGCAAGAGACGGTTCTCTGATGCCGTTCGGCATAAGCGGGGGAGCGAACCGTAGAATCTTTTATCTCGTGAAGCCAAGCTCGCGATTTCTCCTGAAACGACCTAGGTGTGACTTTTGCCATCTTTCAGAGATATCACACTAAACTCTGTATATATTCTGCCGTCTCTCCTGAGTCAGTTATCAGTCTATCAGAAATTTTGGATGAATCTAAACACGCCAGACTAGGAACCATTTTATTTGCTAAATGTGTTAAATTGTCCCGTGGGGATTTAAATTTCTGATTGTGGTAATATTTTAGTTGTGCTTAAGTATTAAATGTGTTAAAAGTTTTACCATGTTATACACTGCTATTCCCGAGCGTTAAGACTAGCAAAATAGTAAAACGCACAGATATTCTCTTACCAGTGGTTTAATAAAGTAAAATCCATCAACCATTTTTCGAGGACTTAAGTATAATGTTAAACGTGACAGAGAAGTACGCGCATTATATTTCGTTGTGTGTAAATTGTTTTAAACGACTAGTGTTTATATCACGTGTTAAAACGATAGACGCCAACCATCAAATAGCTAGTAATGACCAGCGATATGTGTTAAAGGAGTATTAATTAAATTAACCCTGAAATTGTGCGCTGAGTGTTTTACTGGGCGGGAGGGGAGAGGCGCATACCTAAAACCCAACCGGACACGCTGAAGCGAAGCGCGATAGGCTAGACTAAGATATCGTGTGCCTTTTAAGTTAATTAGAGGACAGAGAGGATCAGAAATCACACTACGCGTGATAGCATAGTATTGTCATTTTGGGTTAAAAGTTTTGTTTCTTCTTAATTTAGGCTCGATTAAAAACCAGCGAACCAGCGGTCTTAAATGCTACCAGTGACATTATTGTTATTATTGGGTCTTCGGTTTTGACCTGTGCGGTCCACTTTCTTCATTCATGAGAGAGGCCAAACTATAAACAATAAAGAATAATATTAAACTGGACGTGCAAAATACCAGATTTTTTCTATCCAATTTTATCAGCCCGCATGGCAAAATATATAACAGTTTACTCGACCTATGACAGACGGTTTCCCAAGTGGATTATACCCAGGGGAATTCGCTGTTTATCATAACCGGCACTCAACTCAGAGAAAAGCCGATAGGATTTATCATTTCCAGTGTGCATAACGTAACAGTTGTCTCAACAACCAGAGGTTGGACAATACAGTAACTATGTTTTTCTTTCTATGACTGTGACAGTCCCGAATACGCCTTACTTCAACAACTATATGCGGTGATACAGAACTCATCTAGGAAAACAATTAACGCACCAATTTTGGCGATTACCTTGACATTATTATTAAGTACCAAGGCTAGTCTGGGGCCAGATTTGGCAACCAACCTGACACGATAGTTCATACTATTGTTAGTGGGTTTTTTTCCAAGAGATACCTACGCCAAGTACTGGGTAAGCGAGTATGTTTGTGGCCACAGAATGACAGATTGAAAGACAGAGAGAGAGAAAAATCTTTTCCTTTGTTTACAATCATTATACTAACTTCATTTTATTTTATCTCACTGAACTGAGTATTTACGGGATAGTTTAACTAGGAACTTGTTCTTTTCTTTACTGACTATTCCATACCCTAATGCTAACCTTTGACCTTCGGGATTAATTAACTTCTTTTGGGGATCTTTATTTCTTCACAAGAGGGGAGGGCATGTATGGTGTCATTTTCCCATGTCTGTAATATGATTTATTGATATATATGTTCGATGTTGTAAAGTTTAATTGATAATAAACTAAACAAAAAAAACTTAATTTAATGTGTTGGTCAAACCCATACCCATATCTATTACCCATAGTTTTCACGTCTTGCGTATTCGTCACATAATTGTGTGTATGTGGGTGCAGTGAAACTTATATTTGATATAAGGAGAGAGAGTTCGTCTGATTAAAATATAGTCGTATAGATAGGCTGCATTAGAGAAACTACTCACTCCAGAGACTGACCTTTCTCTTACACTATCACCTCGTGAAAATCTATTTTCTTACACCTTTATTCTCACATACTTACCACTATCAACTCTGCTCAGACCGGACCATAAATATTTTCAGACCTATCTTTAAAAATGTACGACACCATGAGAGAATTAACAATACCTAAATGAATGTTCGCTGGTTTTTAGATAAGACATACACTGAATACCCCGATAGCGTTACAAGACAGGCCTTATTCTCGAACCTCTAGGGTAAGAAAAATAGAGGCATACCAAAACCATTTGGATGAAAGAACTTGAGACAGACATGAAAGGGGGTGAAGAAGACAGGTAAAGACCTTGAACAGAGAGTACAGGACAGGCAGGCTTGGGGTGTGTTTATTGGAGGCTTGGGGTGTGTTTGTTGGAGGGTTGGGGTGTGTTTGTTGGAGGCTTGGCCTGTATTTGTTGGAGGCTTGGGGTGTGTTTGTTGGAGGCGTGTGCTTAACAGGTAGAGGAAAGGTAATGGTGATCTCTTCTCTTTTCTTTTTTGCCACGTTTGGCGAGGCGCGCCCCCGTTCAACCTAAACACAGAGTCTGTCGGTTATATTAGAGCGCATGCCCAAATATAAAAGATCTTGCTGTCTGTTTCAATGGGGGGAAATGGTGATGAAGAAATAAATGTATACAGACTAGTACAGTGCACGACATTGATGACTTGATGTGCCGTGTAAAGTTTTTTTTTGTTGGTGGCGTGCGTGCGTGTGTGTGTGTGTGTGTTTGTTGGTGGGTTCCAAACAGTATTAGTCCAGGAACAAAAGCCAAATATGTTAAGTACAGTTTTCCACTGAGAAAAGAATACGAACCTGCCATTTTTTTGTTAGAAAATTAATTGAGCATTTATTGATCAAACTAGGGCGCTTCATCTTTTTGAGCAGTGCTTCTCGCTTTGTTGCGGCCAATAACAAGTTGAAAACTCCTTGATATTATCTACACTGTAGATCTTGGATTTTTCTGTGGCATTTCCCGCCATTCTGAAACATCTTGAATTGGTCATGAGCTCCATTTTCTCCAGCTTGGCTTGCATTTAATGGATCGTCACATCTGGTCTCAAGCTAGGGATAAGAAGCGCGTGGCATACTGTGCATTACCCGCCATCCAAGGGGGCTCTCCAACTATGCAGATCTAAAATACTGTGCACTGGTTCTGGGCTCTCCCACGGAATTGTCACGTCCTGGACAGTGCCACTTCTCAGCTTCCCCTGCCTATCACTGCGTCCATAGTGAGGACCTCCTGCATGCAGTCAACCAGGTCAAAGCCAAAGAATAACATCTGTGGCTCAAGTGACTTCTCCAAGCTTAGTGTGCAATGCTGGGTTCTCAGCAGACGTAAACTGGATATGTACGGATTACGCGATAAGGCTACTGAACAGCGTCATAGAGCTGTACAGAAAAGGAGAACAATATGGACATATACAGAGTGTTTAAAAATTATGTATGCACACTTTAAACATTTATATTTCATGAACAACATATACAATTTTATTTATCACATTTTAAAGCTTAGAGATGAACACTTTTTTCAGAATGAAGTAATTTTAAAAATTATTTTTCTCCTCATGGACGATGTCATCAAGGCATGTAAGGAGAGAACAAGAAAGTATTCAGTGGAGTACTGGAAGATGAGACAGGTCTGTATTTCAGAGCTGGCATTTGCTGATGATGTTGCCCTGATTGCTAAATCAGAGGCACATCTCCAATCCAACCTGCAAGTCTGGAAAGAAGAGCTGGAGAAGAGAAGGATGGTCATAAGCAGCTCTAAAACAAAAGCCATGGTGATATCACGAGAAGAAATAAGGCATCAGATTAAGCAGGGAGAAATGGTCCTGGAGCAGGTCGACCACTTTAAATACCTCGGAGCTGTTATACAGTAGACCGGAAGGGAGGCATCAAAGAAGAGTTGGCCACTCGAAAAGCAGCAGCTGGAAGACTTTTTCAAGCCATAAATCGAGGATTCCTCAGGAAGAGAGAGGTTGGTAAGAAAACAAAGATGGCTGTATACCGCTCCACCTATGCCCCGGTTTTGACGTATGGATGCGAGTCATGGGCAATGACTACAACCGACAAAAGCCAGATCCAAACCTCAGAAATGAGGTATCTGAGGAAGGTGTTTGAAGTAACAAGAAGAGACATGGTCCGCAACCAGACGATACGTCAAGGCCTAAAATCTCACCCCCTGCAGACCCAAGCAGAACAGTCCGAACTAAGATGATTTGGCCATGTCTGCAGAATGGGAGAAGATCGGCTACTGTGACAGAATGATGCGACCCCTCTCGATCACTGTTTCACTCCGGCAGTATCGGTACATTTGTGGTACTGATTTTTATTGCGTGCTTTCAATTGTCACACTTTCTTTCTTTCTCTGCTATGTGTAGCAGATATTATGTATTTTCCTTCTCACACCCCTCTCAGGGATAAGTTATTACGTCTGTTTGTTTCCTGTCCTTTCGCTAAGCTTTGCAAGGAGCGTCAGAAATAATATTAACGACAGGCAGGCTGGTAAAACTCCTTTGTACCAAATCTTGTCCACTAAGGATTAGCCGCACGAAAATCGCCAGTGTATTTGCTAAGCGCTAATAAAGGCCAGAGTACGGGGAGACAACTGATGGACAGACACAGATAAGAGATTACGTTCTGATCAAGTAATGATTTGTTACATCCTACACACATTGTCGTGTGAGGTTATCGACGTGTTCATGAGTTGGTACACAGGGCAATCGGATGTTTACAGCCCATTTTCAGAAAAGTAATGTTTGAAATTTTGCACTAGATGAGTCATGCAAAATATTCAAATCAGATTGGCTGATTAGTTGTGCGCCATAACAACGAATGCGTGGGAAGAAAGTGAATATAACCTGACGCTTCAGTCAGTCAAAACTACTGTGAGAAATCGCTTGCCAAGACTACAGACTTTGCCAGAGTGAAGCCTAGAATTCAGAATTCCTTCTTAAAATACCGGACACGTTTTATTTGATTATTTATAAGGACTTACAAAAAATAGCACAGGAAATCTCTATCATTTTAAACAAGGAAACCGGGACTGAGGGAACTGATGGACCACACACGGAGTCAGAGAGGGAACCTATTGTTAAAACAACGACACCCCAGACGCGTCTAAGAGGCCAATTCAAGTCTCTTTTATTCATCTGAGTAAAAAGTATGTGAGCCAGGATTGGCGTAAGTTGTCATTTTACATTCTATATTTTATTACTAACATGTGAACTAACATATATAGGTGTATTGCCATGTGAATATTAATGTGTGAAAATCGCTAGTGGATGGCCAAGTTATTTGAGGCTGGCAACCTCAGCGTATAGAATGATGGTTTCATGAACCACCACTGCACGGGCTGGCGACTGCTTTAGTGCTGGTTTCTTAAAGAGAACTAAACGCATAAAGAGTCCCAGTTTCCATATGGAGCAGGGAGGGAAAGATGAAAGAAATTATGTACATTCTAAGTATAATACTTACATTTTCAAAGCAGTATAAATGTCCATATAAACATATTCACTTTAAAATTAATGTAAGTTTTCAAGCTTTAAACCAGTGTAAATGTTTATGTGAAAATATTCACTTTAAAGTTAATGGAAGTTTAAAACTTTTCAATCAGTGTAAACATAAATGGAAACATATTCAATTTATATTGTGAACACTTTTCAAATCGGTGGAAATGTAAATGTAAACATATTCTATCTGTACTATTAACCTTTTCATTTAAATATAAAGTAACTATGAAAGCTATTCAATTTAAATGTAAGGAAAGTTTTATCCCGAGGGATTAAATTTAATTCTCATCGAGGGTAAATTCTGAGTTAAATGGGATGGTGGTATGGGAAGATAGGAACCCATAACTATGGGTTGGAAAACGCAATACTCAGGAGAGCGTTTCATTTCTATTCTTTTACCATAGTTATTGGTGGTGGTACCAGCTGACGGGTACTATCTCTGGAACAATAAAGGAACAGTGGCCTGCGCTTTAAGACGAAGGACCAACTTTGCCGTTACTCCTTGACGTTCTGGGAACGTGCGTCACCTTTAACATTACCCAGCGACGAGTGTAAACAGCGAGACAGTCTACCAAGAACAAACCCAGCGGGAGAAGAAACTACCATTGGCAGCTGTGCAACATATCATCTGCCAAAAGTGACCTCCTTTATTCAGTTAAATCCCATCACAACAGTGGTGAAAACCTTTTCCCTAAAATATTATTCAATTCTTTAAACTTGTTAAAACCTAAAGTGGTTATTAAATTTTGTTATTTGTAATGTTACAAATTTAACTTCGATTGAATCCTTTTACATGTACTGCATGTTTGTCTCAATCAATTTACTACACACACTCTAAACATAGCTATACCAGAATAGTAGGAATTCCACTGAGTAAATCAGGGGTGGGGGCTTGAACGAGCTGAAATTAATAAGTGTTTAATCCTTCACAAAAGTGTCGGCAGAATCATAGAGTTAACATACTCAGCCAATGCAGTATTGTTCTCGCTTATTCTGAATATCTTGTGAACGGACTGACTGGTACTGATATCGCCATGTTTCCTCAGTGTGTGCCCCATCCATCGCCAGCATATGTCGTCCGTCACTAAACTCATTTTCCTAAAGCGGGGACAGTTTATTGTAGAGATGGCAAAAAAGAAAATTAGTTGGGACCTGCTCGCGCAGATAGAATTTTTCGTTTATCAATATGCTAAATTGAGAATGTTAGAGTTTTACTATGACTGTCTAGATAAATTTGTAGATAGGGCAGACTTTCAGTTGTGTGAGACAGACACCAACAGTCTTTACTTGGCCCTTAGTTCAGACAACCTAGCGGACGTTGTTAAGCCCGCTATGCGACAGAAGTTTTATAGTACCTACCACCAGTGGTTCCCCGCCGAAGTATGTCCCGATCATAGAGCCGACTTTGTAGCTAGCGAGGGTAGGATGCGCGTAGTTTGTCAGAAATGCCGCGAACAGAAATTATACGACAAACGGACACCGGGCCTTTTTAAATTAGAATACGAAGGCAGAGGGATGGTTTCCCTCTGTAGCAAGACTTATCACTGTTTTGGCGACTACGACAAGACAACAACAAAAGGCTTGAACAAACACCAAAACAAAGTAGACAAAAACACATTCTTAGAAGTCCTCAATACACAACACGCACAGGGCGGAAAAAATATCGAGTTCCGAACACATAACTCTGCCATATACACGTACGAGCAACACCGCAACTCTTTGTCTTACTTTTACATCAAACGACAGGTGCATCCCGACAACGTCACCACATCACCCCTCAACATCTAAAATATCTCTGTACCCAACACAGATACAACACAAATCCAATACATCTCCCTACCCAAATACTATCTCTCTACCACCCCAAAAACCATATCGCACATACACACAACATCGCACCTCTCTATTTTTACGATGACAATGTGACGACACCCCTCAAGGGCTGGTCTGCAGCTGTACCCCGGTGCTATATTTATTATAACCCCTTTGTTATGTAAATATTATATAATCCCAATCTGTGATCATATTTGAATACACACTGTCTTTCCAATATAAATGCATATATATATATATATATATATATATATATATATATATATATATATATATATATATATATATATATATATATATATATATAGATATATATATTTATATATAGATATATATATATATATATATATATATATATATATATATATATATATATATATATATATATATATGTATATATATATATATATATATACTCATATAATGTTAAAATACACTGTACATATATGTTCCTGTTTGTTACTGCTATTTGCCCCTGTCTGTTTTGTTACTACAAAACACTATTGAATATAAAATAAAACTATATTAACTAACATCTTTGTTATCTATGTCTATATACCTGTTGTAATATATGTCTAACTGTTTCTAAATATATCGTCTTCCTGTTGTGATATATATGTATAAATGTTGTAACATAAATATCGTCTTTCTATTGTATGTCTAAATATATCGTATAACTAGCTGTAATATATAACTAAATGCTGTAAAATATATATTGTGATACACAACACACAACCTACCAGGACGCCAGCTGCTCGTCAGAGGAAGTCACCCCAGCTAAAATATATCGCTATATAAAAAGTCATGCGCCTCCGCCTGAAATTCCTCCGCCTGAAATTGATCGAGTATTTTGCTATATAAAAGTCATGCCCCTCCGCCTGAATCCGCCTCGTTTTGCGCCTACTATACTACTAGCGTGTGCCCTTTCACTTAAACGTTAACATTATGTTGATTCATAAATCGTTTTCATTCCTCTTAGAATGACGTAAACGCTTTAGGGCCACTGTTGTCGTAAATAAAAAAAACTATAGTGCTCAGAGACTAAGGAAGTGGAACAACACATGCTGTCTGTTTAATTAAAATAGCAGAGGTTGTCTTAATAACTGGTACATCAGATGTTGTTTTAATAACAGAAACAGCAGAGTTTGTCTTAATAACTGGAACAACGTAAGTTATCTTTAGGTAACTGGAACAATATAGTCTGTCTCGGTAACTGGAATCACATAAGCTGTCTAAATAACTGGAAAAATATAGACTATCTAGGTAATTGGAATAACACAAGCTGTCAAGGTAACTAAAATAATAGAAGCTGTCTAGATAACTGGAATAATAAAAGCTGTCTAGAAGACTGGAATAAAAGAAGCTGTCTAGATAACTGGAACAATATAGACTGTCACGGTAACAGGTATAACAAACTGTGTAGATAGCTGGAAAAATACAGATTGTCAAGGCAACTGGAATAACATAAGCTGTTTAGATAAATGGAACAATATAGACTGTCACGGTACCTGGACTAACAGAAGCTGTCTAGGTAACTGGAAAAATATAGATTGTCAAGGCAACTGGAATAACAGAAGCTGTCTAGATAACTGGAACAATATAGACTGTCACGGTAACAAGTTCACGCTTGCTTAGGGGTTTCGCACAACCTGAAACCGCCACTGACAGTCTAGATAAATGTACCAGCAGAGGCTGCTAAGATTAGTATTTTTTTTTTTTTTAATTTTTAAAGATAACGAGAACAATAGATGCTGCTTAGATAACACTAGTCAATAAATTTTCAAAAGTTATTTGTACAAGAAATTAAATATACCATTTCTTATTGATTTTGACATGCTGATTTCAAATATCATAATGAAATTCACCAATTGGCTCTGGTTTTTTTTTTTAAATTATGAATTTACATTACAGTAATACAAATAATGTATGCTTGTTTAATTCTCTGGGGTGAACAGCTAGTCTTTCTACTTTAGCATTATAAAAATTGTGGTTACATACTCAATTAATTGATATTTCAACATAAAATAATAGAAAAAAATAAAAACATTATTTAAAGTTCACATATCATGTTTTAAAAAGGCACATTTGAACCGATTCCGTCATTATTCAGTCGCTGTTCGAGCTCTCTTTGCTTGCTTCTTGTAGTCAATCGATGAGGTGTCTCTTGTCACAGTCCAACAGTAATCAGCAAGCATTGAAGGGTTCCAATTGCCTTGATACCTTGTCTCCATAGCAGCAATGTCCTGGTGAAATCCAGATGAGAATCCAGAAAATGAATTTTCAAAGACATGTTGCAGCCAAGACTCTTATACTTCAGAAGGAGATTTTCTACAATTTCATTGTAATTATCAGATCTGTTGTTTCCAAGAAAATTGTCCACCACTGACTTAAATGCTAGCCATGCTGCTTTTTCCTTGCCATGCAACACGTAAAGAAACTCGTCATCATGAAGAAGTTTTCGAATTTGCGGACCAACAAATACTCCCTCTCTTATTTTAGCTTCACTCAGTCTTGGAAATTTTCTGATTAGGTATTTGAAAGCCTCATCTGTTTTCTCCATTGCCTTGACAAAGTTTTTCATGAGACCCAGCTTAATGTGCAAGGGTGGCAACAAAATCTTGCTGGTGTCGACAAGTGCTGGGTTCTCAACGTTCTTACTGCCAGGCTGCAATGACTGCCTGATTGGCCAATGTCTTCTGATGTAATGGTCACTTCGTACACGGCTATCCCACTCACAGAGAAAGCAACAGTACTTGGTGTATCCACCCTGTAGTCCAAGCAAAAGAGCGACCACTTTTAAGTCACCGCAAAGTGACCAATGATGATCGTAGTTTATACACTTCAAAAGCTGCTTAAGGTTTTCATAAGTTTCTTTCATATGAACTGCGTGACCAACTGGAATTGACGGTAACACATTACCATTATTCAACAAAACAGCTTTAAGAATCGTCTTGGATGAATCAATGAAAAGCCTCCACTCTTCCGGTATGTAATTGATTTTGAGGGCTGCCATTAAACCAAAAATGTTGTGGCACGCAGAAAGGTCACCCTCTTTGAAAAAGAATGTAATAACCGGCTTCTGGCGGTTCCTATACACAGAAATTGTAACATCTTCTGCCAGGAGATTCCACTGTTGCAATCTGGATCCCAAAAGCTCCGCCTTGTTCTTCGGTAAATTCAGATCTCGTACAAGATCATTCAGTTCACCTTGGGTTATTAAGTGTGGTTTAGTGGATGTAGTTTGCTCAAAATCTGGGTCGCTTGAGGTTGATGGTTCAAGACCACCAATGTCCTCTTCTTCATCAGTGGAAGCAGCTGAAAATGATTCTGGCACTTTAGGAACTGGTAAGTCATCGCCATGTGGTACCGGACGTATTGCAGAGGGGATGTTTGGATATTCCAGAGTCCATTTTTTCTTCTTTGATATGCCTTTCCCAATTGGAGGGACCATGCAAAAGTAACAGTTGTTGAGATGATCAGTGGGCTCTCTCCAAATCATTGGGACTGCAAAAGGCATAGCTTGCCTTTTGCCAGTCAACCACAGTTTAAGATGTGCTGCACATGTATTGCAGCATATGTGTGGCGCCCAGCTCTTATCTTGATCTCCTATTCTGCAGCCAAAATACAAACTGTACGCTTTCTTAATCACTTTAGTTATATTTCGTTTTTGTGATAGAAATGTCACCTCACCACATATATAACAGAAATTATTAGCACTGTTCACACATTTCCTAGGCATTTCTAATTACGATACTTTTGATAAGGACAAATGCACTAACTAATGGCAACATTTTATCAGAGATAAGATATTTATACACAAAGGTGATGTAATCATAGGTAGGATTGCATCATCAACTTCTAGTTACATTTTTATTGGTCATTAGAAAAAATTATGCAATCGCCGACAACAGTTGCGTCATATATATAAATTGATCGTAATTAAATAAACTAGCAGCATATATCTTGAAAACTAGAGCCAATCAACATTTTTTAATGTCATTTTCGTTTTCAGCATACTAAAATTAGTTAAGATCAGCTATTTTCATTTCTGGTACATTTTGGTTGTTGACTAGTGTAATTGGAAAAAATGACTAATGCTGTCGGGATAATTGGAACAATAGTGTGGTGAAGTGGGATGTTATAAATATTTATAGGGGACTTAGTGTACTGACTGAGATCAGCTGTGAAGGTATATATATCTAATAAGAGTAGTGTATTATATATAACCTTACTTGCTGCCACATATGTATACCTCAGTCAGAATTATTCTGGAATAGTGTGATGACTACGTTATATGTCTAGGGTATGTGTATGATGAAGTGTAAGTCATAACAACAACAGACAGATAAACAATTTAATTTATTCCACCACACTTGACAACACTGTGACACTCACATACATAAAACACTCTACGAGGATATCTTAAAGGAGTCACTGATAACTTTACAAATAACAATATGTATTCAGGGCTGTCATGAATGAATATGTGTCCTGATTCAAATACAAATGGAACCAGGAATCACAATCAATTTTAATTACAAGTTATATGTACAGAATTTCTCAATATGAATCTTGTAGTGACATGTATTTTTAATAGTATCCTATGTGTGTCAGTGGTGTAGTAGTAATATGAGGTAATACTGGTTTTGTTTTGTTCAAGCTCTGTTGGTATTTGTCATCATGACTTCAATAGTTTGTCTTTATTGGAACTAGTATTGGAGATGTTCTCAGTTCCTGATATTAAAACAATTAAATTCCCCTCTTAATTGTATTTTACACTGTCATTTTAAGATGGGGGTACATAATGTTGAGCTCCATGGCCACACTCTCTTATCTTGAGTGATGACTGCAGAAAAAGGCTCCTCTGCTCGATGAGTTCTGGAGCCACCCCACTGGTTGCTATATGGACCAAGGAGTATGCTGTCCACCTCTGGCTTCAGCAAAGCTCTGACCAGGTGCTGCTCAATAACTTTAAGACCACTGTCCCTGAAAACAAGAAGGATGTACCTTCTACGTCATAACTAATTTATACTCTCTTTCTACACTGAGCACAATACATCACAAACATTGAGTTCAGAGCGTTAGGCCAACTGTCAGCTTCATCTGAAATATTTTATACCAGTATTTCCCTCCCTAATGGTTACTACGCCTCTGCAATTCCAGCATTATTTCTGTCTAATCAATAATCTAGGTGTCAGTGTACTGTTTGGCCATTCCATGCAGTTTTACTTTCCTCCGACACCTTCTGTTCAGGCTGGAGCATTATAGGCTTTACATCATGTTCGCTACTGAACTACACATATATACAGGCATAAATTAACAATTTACATTCAATTTTCATTAAAAGATATTGAATATTTCAAGCTTACCACAATTCATAGAATAATAAACAGTTTCGTTGACTGGCAATGAATATAGCACAACTCCGATCTGCCGATGTTCCAGGCTTTATTTTATAACAAATATACACTGGTGCTCAACGTACTGCTTCTTAGTAGGTTTATTACAAGATGTGGCAATGAACAGACGCTCTGAATCAAGTATATTCGCAGCTCTACCCAATGAAACCACGTCCACACATCTTTTCAAAAAAGTACCCCTTCTATTCGTTTCCCATAACAACACAAGATAGTATTTATAGCCCGACCAATCGTGTTTAGTCTTATATTTGTTGCGCTCCAATCAATTTGGAGTTAACATGGTAGGCTATTTCCGTAACGTAAGGTTTTTTCAAACACGTTATAAAAAAATTTTATGAGCAGAAATGATTTCATGCTGTCAGGCACCCCCACTATTTTATTTTGGTTATAATTTGGTAATTCCTAGACTATTTGCGTAACGTTTTACATATTCTTTGTCAGCAAGCCCTAAGGAACCCAAATATACAAATTTAAAAGAGCTAAGTGGCTGCGTTCAAAATATGCAATTTCTTCTACCTCCTGTTTCGAAGATGTGCTGTCTGGGTACTGTAATGTTTTCAAACGTAAACCCATCTAATGTCATCTTTTCTAATAAGCGTTTTCCAGGTTTTTTAAAACCTAACTCTGGGAAGGTTAGTGTTTTTATCACTGTCCGTCTGAAAAAAAGTTAGTGCATGTGGCCTTACACGCGTGATAGTAGTAATTGTGTATCGCGCGACGCGAGTTTAGTGTTGCATGTGTCCTTGCTTTCATTCGCCCCTCTCTCTTTCTATTTGAGTCCATCTGTTCGTTCGTTTTGGTAACGTAGTATAATTAATGTTAGGATTAATTTAGGTCATTACGCAGTGTGCCTCTCAATGTTTTTCTTAGAAATGCAATACCCGTTTTAATGTGTTGTGGAAACGCTTGTATTTATGCAGTGGCTTATATTTAACGTGGAAACGTTACAATTTGCAGACGAAGCATAAAACAAAGGGGATTTCGAGTACAGTCATTGTGACAGCACTGTTCTTTACCATTCTTCTTCCTTTTATTAAATTTATTTGTTAGGCTTTATATTTACCTGATAATTTATATATGTGGATTAGAATATTTCACGACACCTCCCCTCTTAAAACAGACATCCCATGTCAGTCCTTTATTCTATATACACATAGATAAATGTAAGTCAACTTGACTTTACTCTGCTGTGGTGCTATCATGGTTTTATGTAGTTGGGTCCATTCAGAGTAGGCACTACTCATGAAATCTGCCTCAGACTTCTACAACCAATAATATATTTCGGTTATGTTACTGAACAGCCGCAAGTGTGAGTGCTTGTCTTAATGCTGCTTCGCAACCCGTATTCACCATTTCTCTTCTCTGAGTCTGCGCAATGACATGTCCAGAGAACATTATATTTCCCTCAAAATGTACGTTATGAGGAGATAACATATACCTGGTGATAGCAGAGTTTTCGTAGTGGATCCCATAATCTTCTTATTATCCTGTATGAAACATTCGGAATATCCTCAATCAAAGAGGCAACTCAGGGATTCATTACGTTCCTCCGAAATGTTTACATCCAACAATTTTCTCATCATTCTAGAGAAGACACTAGGCGCATTCTTCAATCCAAATGGCAATCTATTAAACTCATAGTGTCCTTCTGAGGTACTAAAAGCTAGGTATGGTCTAACCTCAGGCTTTACTGGAATCTGATAGTATCCTTTACTCAGATCCACTTTTGAGAAATATTTAGCTTTATTTAGTCTGGCAAACAGCTGATTTGTATCCGGCAATGGATCCACCTGTCCTTCTGTAATAGCATTCAGTCTCCTGTAATCTATACAGAGTCTATGTTCTCCAGAGGGCTTCCTTAAGAGTACAACACCGGAACTATACGAAGATTCACTGTGCGAAATAATTCCTTCCTTCAACAGATAGTCTATCTCTTCCTTCAAAGCTTTCTCCTTAGCAAACGGAATCGAATATGGTTTCATACAGACAGGTGTGGGGTCTATCAGTTTCATATCATATTCCAATAGGTTTGTATGCCCTGGTCGGTCTGTTAACACCTCTGCATGATTATTTAGAACCTGTTGCACTCTCTCTTTCTGAGTTTTCGTTAAATGTGTACTGATTTTCACCTGTGCTGCTGTCTCACAGGGGTGTAATGGATATTCAAATGATGAAAGTGGTTCCTTTTTCATCTCCATGGCGATGGACAAGGTCAACAAGTGTGTCTCTTCCTGATGTTCTCTTTCCAAATATTTCTTCAGGAGATTCACATGATAGATTTTTTCTTTCCCCTTCTTATCTACCTTATAATTTGTTCTAGACACCTTCTCTAAAACTGTATATGGACCCTGCCATCCAATTTGTAACTTATTCTGACTCCCGGGCAAAAGAAGCAGTACTTTCTCTCCCACAGCCAAATCTCTGTCTTTCGCCTTCCTGTTATAATAGGCAGCATGTTTCTTCCTGGCTTGTTTCAAATTTTCATTGGCAAGTTTCCAGCCAGTTTTTAAACGAGTGGTCAGCTCATTCACATATTGGTATGAAGATGTAATGTTTTCCTCTGCCTTTTCATCAGTCCACGTTCTTAACAAAGCTACATATGGACCTTTAATTTTGTGGACCTATTTGTCCATGCACCGGTATGGTCTCTTCCACTCGAAGCTCTATAGTGATGATTTTTCCTCCCAGAATTATCATTCACAAAACGACCGCTACCAATTTTTTCTTTTGGGGCTTTCTCCCCACTTAAAATTCTTGATGAGAGATTTCCTCTCTACATCCTCTTCCTCCAGTTTGTTTAAGTCCGATTGAGGGATTTTCGGCTTATCCTGGGGTAAGACATCTTTTTGCACTCTCCGCATAGTGGCCATTGTAAAACAGTTAAGTGAAGCTTGTCCGTGAAAAGGGGCTTCCCATTCCATTTGGTCCACTTTATCAAATCTATTTTTCTTTTTATTATCAGGCCTAATTTTGCCCCGTGGCGTGTCCAGGTCCTGATCAATGTTCCCACTTGTGGGTGTTCCCTCATGTGCTATGCTACACCTTTCTACAAAATTCTCAATGTCCCATCTTGCTTTGGGCCAATAATAATTGTGAGCCACCTTTTGAATGATGGTACCTATCTTCTCATGGTCCCCATCTGGTTTCACATGTAGGCTCCTTATTAAGTCTGCCCTATATCTTTTAGGAAGTACCAGCTGTCCCTGACCTTTGGATCTAGCTCCAGTCTTCCTATACATCAACTTGTTTTTCATGTAAAAATCTCCCTTGCCTGGAGTTGTATGACAAGTTGACAATTTTCTGAAACAAGGCTTGAGTGTTTTATCCCCAGCCTGTGCCTTCCTCATCTCTTCTGGAGTGGTATCCAACATAATATCCTCCTCCTGTCTTGAGGTCGACCTGACCTGAAGGGTTGCCATATACACAGGTTTCCTTCTGCAACGGTCAGTGTCATGATTGTCCATCTGACAATTCTTACACGACCTTTTTCCTTGGTTGAAAGATTTTCTTTCATCATATTTCCTTTCATCGAATTGTGGGAATTTATTTTTATTTTCATACCGTGGCCTATCAAATTGGTGCTTACCTTTATTTTGATCCCTAGGATCAAATTTATTAAAGTTCTGTGGTGCCCTAAAGTTATCCACTTGTTTCTTTTTATTACCTGTTACCTCTGCTTGAGCTGCTTGATACCTTTCAGCAACATTTAGCAACTCACCCAGCCTCTCTGCACCTTGTTCCATGAGAAACTTTCTCAGGTCTGGAGCCATGGACTCTCTTAATTGCTCTATAAGGACCATTTCCTTAAGATCTTGGGTTTTCCCCAGAGAAGTCCATTTCTCCAAGTATGTCTCTATTCGTGCAGAGAACTGGTGATAGGTTTCACCTGACAGTAGTTTAGCATTCCTAAATTTTTTCCTATAAAATTCTGCATTCTTTTCATACCTTAACAAAAGAGCCTGCTTTAGCATGTCATAATTTTCCTGATCACCTCTGCTCATTTTTGCAAAAACTTCATAAGCTGCCCCACGAAGTCCTTGAGATAACTTTAAGCTCCACCTTTCTCTCTCTAACCCATACGTGGTAGCTAATAGTTCATACCTATTTAGATAGCTCTCTATATCATCGTCTTTCTCAACAAAATGATCTAAATGAAAATTCATAGCTGAGGTTGAGGCTCCTTGGCTAGCAGTGGCATCAGAGGCAAAGGGACTGGCACCATTTTCAGGAGCATGGCCCTGAAACTCAAACTCCCTTAGTCGTAACTCATGTTCCCTTTGTAATCTCTTCTCCTCCTTTTCTGCTTCCCTTTCTGCAGCTAATTTCTTCTCTTCTCTTTCTGCAGCTAATCTTCTTTCTTCTGAATCTTCTTTCTTCTGCTTCCAATTTCTTAGCCTCAGCCTCAATCTGCAACCTCTTAGTCTCAGCCTCAGCCTCAAATTGTAACTTCTTAATTTCCCTTTCAGCCTCTAACTTTCTTTCGGCTTCAAACCTTCTTTCTTCGCGTTCAATAAATTTGTCACATTCAGTAGTGACATAGGCAACCATAACTTGCCCATCTAATCCTAACTCTTTTGCAGTCTGAACAGCAGCAGATCGAAATTTGGCTAGGTCCGCCATTGTCTATCAGGTAAGTTTATACAATGTCTAACTAACAATTCAATCTCTAAATATATATCTAATGGACAACACAGGCACCGAGAGCTCAACCTTATTTAATTCCACCCAAGGATACCTTTTTAATTCTTATTATTCCCTGAAGTGAATTACCCCCAATATTTGTAATAGGTAAAGATTCAAAATCCCAAGAGCGAGACCCCAATATATGTGGTAAAGTGGGATGTTATAAATATTTATAGGGGACTTAGTGTACTGACTGAGATCAGCTGTGAAGGTATATATATATCTAATAAGAGTAGTGTATTATATATAACCTTACTTGCTGCCACATATGTATACCTCAGTCAGAATTATTCTGGAATAGTGTGATGACTACGTTATATGTCTAGGGTATGTGTATGATGAAGTGTAAGTCATAACAACAACAGACAGATAAACAATTTAATTTATTCCACCACACTTGACAACACTGTGACACTCACATACATAAAACACTCTACGAGGATATCTTAAAGGAGTCACTGATAACTTTTCAAATAACAATATGTATTCATTGCTGTCATGAATGAATATGTGTCCTGATTCAAATACAAATGGAACCAGGAATCACAATCAATTTTAATTACAAGTTATATGTACAGAATTTCTCAATATGAATCTTGTAGTGACATGTATTTTTAATAGTATCCTATGTGTGTCAGGGGTGTAGTAGTAATATGAGGTAATACTGGTTTTGTTTTGTTCAAGCTCTGTTGGTATTTGTCATCATGACTTCAATAGTTTGTCTTTATTGGAACTAGTATTGGAGATGTTCTCAGTTCCTGATATTAAAACAATTAAATTCCCCTCTTAATTGTATTTTACACTGTCATTTTAAGATGGGGGTACATAATGTTGAGCTCCATGGCCACACTCTCTTATCTTGCGTGATGACTGCAGAAAAAGGCTCCTCTGCTCGATGAGTTCTGGAGCCACCCCACTGGTTGCTATATGGACCAAGGAGTATGCTGTCCACCTCTGGCTTCAGCAAAGCTCTGACCAGGTGCTGCTCAATAACTTTAAGACCACTGTCCCTGAAAACAAGAAGGATGTACCTTCTACGTCATAACTAATTTATACTCTCTTTCTACACTGAGCACAATACATCACAAACATTGAGTTCAGAGCGTTAGGCCAACTGTCAGCTTCATCTGAAATATTTTATACCAGTATTTCCCTCCCTAATGGTTACTACGCCTCTGCAATTCCAGCATTATTTCTGTCTAATCAATAATCTAGGTGTCAGTGTACTGTTTGGCCATTCCATGCAGTTTTACTTTCCTCCGACACCTTCTGTTCAGGCTGGAGCATTATAGGCTTTACATCATGTTCGCTACTGAACTACACATATATACAGGCATAAATTAACAATTTACATTCAATTTTCATTAAAAGATATTGAATATTTCAAGCTTACCACAATTCATAGAATAATAAACAGTTTCGTTGACTGGCAATGAATATAGCACAACTCCGATCTGCCGATGTTCCAGGCTTTATTTTATAACAAATATACACTGGTGCTCAACGTACTGCTTCTTAGTAGGTTTATTACAAGATGTGGCAATGAACAGACGCTCTGAATCAAGTATATTCGCAGCTCTACCCAATGAAACCACGTCCACACATCTTTTCAAAAAAGTACCCCTTCTATTCGTTTCCCATAACAACACAAGATAGTATTTATAGCCCGACCAATCGTGTTTAGTCTTATATTTGTTGCGCTCCAATCAATTTGGAGTTAACATGGTAGGCTATTTCCGTAACGTAAGGTTTTTTCAAACACGTTATAAAAAAATTTTATGAGCAGAAATGATTTCAGGCTGTCAGGCACCCCCACTATTTTATTTTGGTTATAATTTGGTAATTCCTAGACTATTTGCGTAACGTTTTACATATTCTTTGTCAGCAAGCCCTAAGGAACCCAAATATACAAATTTAAAAGAGCTAAGTGGCTGCGTTCAAAATATGCAATTTCTTCTACCTCCTGTTTCGAAGATGTGCTGTCTGGGTACTGTAATGTTTTCAAACGTAAACCCATCTAATGTCATCTTTTTCTAATAAGCGTTTTCCAGGTTTTTAAAACCTAACTCTGGGAAGGTTAGTGTTTTTATCACTGTCCGTCTGAAAAAAAGTTAGTGCATGTGGCCTTACACGCGTGATAGTAGTAATTGTGTATCGCGCGACGCGAGTTTAGTGTTGCATGTGTCCTTGCTTTCATTCGCCCCTCTCTCTTTCTATTTGAGTCCATCTGTTCGTTCGTTTTGGTAACGTAGTATAATTAATGTTAGGATTAATTTAGGTCATTACGCAGTGTGCCTCTCAATGTTTTTCTTAGAAATGCAATACCCGTTTTAATGTGTTGTGGAAACGCTTGTATTTATGCAGTGGCTTATATTTAACGTGGAAACGTTACAATTTGCAGACGAAGCATAAAACAAAGGGGGATTTCGAGTACAGTCATTGTGACAGCACTGTTCTTTACCATTCTTCTTCCTTTTATTAAATTTATTTGTTAGGCTTTATATTTACCTGATAATTTATATATGTGGATTAGAATATTTCACGACAAATAGATGCTGCTTAGATAATTGGAAAAATAACTAATGCTGTTGGGATAATTGGAAAAATAACTAATGCTGTCGGAATAATAGGAAAAATAACTAATGCTGTCGGGATAATTGGAACAATAGATGCTGCTTAGATAATTGGAAAAATAGCTAATGCTGTCGGGATAATTGGAAAAATAACTAATGCTGTCGGTGGAACAATAGATGCTGCTTAGATAATTGGAAAAATAGAAAATGTATAACAAACCTTAAACGACTCACCAGCTCTTTCAGTGGTGGTTTATGGGAAATTATTGTATATGACCAATATATGCAGCTGTACATCCACAAGCTATTTATATAAGTCAAATGCGAAATATCAAATGATAAAATGTACCTACGCCGATATCGGGCGAATTACAGACTTTTTTCACAGAAAACGGCCGTAATATGTGCAGCAGCTGTTTAAGATGCCGTAGACCTTCAGGTGGGTTAGATGTCAGTCAGACTATGTGCACTTGAATTAGGATCCTAGACCTTGGGGCGCAAAGTGATGACTCTGGAGTAACTCTTTTCTCTTTTTTTTTATTTCACTACCAGTCCTCTGGCGTGACCTATCCTGGGATTCTAATTATTACATGTTCTTGGCTGTCTATGGTTTCTTCTTGATAAAAGTGGAAGGCAGTGACGCAGTCTTACAATGCTCTAGGTTATAAGTGAAATTTGTGCTTTCCCACGCACATGTCTCTGCGTCAAGTTTCATTGGGTATGTCGCCGGGCGACCTACTACTATGACTATAGCATAATTCGTGCTAATTGTTAGGAAGAATAGTCACGAGTTTTTATGGAAATAGATTTAAGATAGGCGAGTATCAGATTGAAACTAGAACTAAGTAAATCGGAATAGCCGAAATACTTCCATCGGGAGACCAATAAAATAAATAGGGAAATATTAAGCCGCCCAACCGAAAGGCTGGAAAAGCCGCAATATTTTTTGGGAAGGCAAACTTCGGGATGATAAGGCAGTTGATCTCAGAATGCCGGTGTGTACAGATGTACAACCGGAGATCTTGAAGTTTTCAAGACATCGACTCGATAAAGATAATATTACTTAAATGTGTGGGAATTCTGTTGCGGTAAGTAGAACTTCAAGTGACTTATTTAATAATGCAGAAATATACAGTAGTTATAAAAGGCCACGAGATTCAGAGCTTAAAACACGGTGTTATTATTTTTGGCCTGCTCACAACACGCAGTCACGATAATGAAGGGTAACCGCACGAGTGAGAAGGTCGTAGTACTTTTCACGTGCCGTGTGATTCATAGTATCAGATTAACAACCCCAGGAGTCAACTGAATAACTTAATCATTCGTTCAGGGTGATTGGAGATTTGTGAATATTAATATGGAAGAGGAGATTTTTGAATATTAATATGGAAGATGAGATTGTGAATATTGTTATGGAAAAGGCATTTTTAAGTTTGCACGCGCAAGAAGATATAATAAGAACGGACATATGATACACAGGCTCGGAATGCCTCATTTGCACAGATAGCAAGCTGAATTATAAGGAATGAAGCAGAGCTTGTAGTGTACACAGATTTAGCTACAGAACCTGATAAGAAAATTAGAGACACTATTGTGAAAGAATAATTACTCATTTGCATAGATAGCAAGGAGAAGGCAACCCGTAAACGACTAGCACACGGATACATTGTTATGTGGATTAGTAAGAAGAAAAATGTACACATTTGAGTTTGTTTACTATGCATTGGTAGAATTACCTAAATAAAATTGTTGTTTTGGATCTGGAGAGTTTACTCTATTATCTCTCGTTGATGAAGTCTTACAGTAAAGATATATGAAGAAATACATGCAAATAATTGTCACGCCACATATAACAACACAGAGGAAGGTTGGAACGGACTAGGTCACAGATACCAACAAGAATAAAGACCTCTGGCAGTATACCAGTATTCCTGACTTGGATGATATAACAAACATCTACACTATACTAATCACCTCCCCACGGTCGCAGGTAAAGATTCTATTAGAATTAGTTTTCCAATACCGAACCAACAACAAACAGGCGTCTGATTTTGGTAGGGGTTTCCCCTACCCTCATGTTGAACATTACTACATGACACATAAGTTATATGCCCCTTACATCTTATTTTCAAAATCATCTGAACGTACGCCATGACCATACAAATTCTTGCCACTTCTATGTTACTTGTCATGTTTACCAAAATCATTACAATATCGATCTGTCCTGATCATTACATCTATACTGTAAATCTCTACCAAAGTGTTATTTTCTAATAGTTGTTTTATTGCAACAAAGTCTGGGCAGAAGCGATTACGTCGCTCCTCGTGCTCCAATATCCCGATTGTTAGCTTCTGACAATCCCTGTTTACCAACAACCTGGCTTTGCAGTATGGCAAAATTAACACATTATGTAAAATGTCATTTTGTGCAAAGTAAATCCCTGCTTATTTACCACTCGTCCATCTGGCTTAAACAATGAGTCTGGCGATTTAAAAGTCGCTGTAGGTAGACGTTTAATCCATCTGATGCTGCCAGTTGAAATAAGCACGTCAACATGGCTACAAAAATCAGGTCTGGTGGTTCGGGCAACAAGGTGGATTGACAAGATAACCGTCGGTCGATGAAAACGTAACCAATAGAAAATGAAAAGGTACACTTAGTGTTATGTTCTTTCTTTGTTTGAGCGGACTGATAATTGTAGTTTGTTTCAGGCCATGTTTATTCATCGCATCTGTCTTACATGAGTATCGATTTCTGCCACAACACTGGTTAGATTCGTTTATAAATTTCTCTGAGTCTTTGAATATCAATATTCAAACAATAAACTTTGCATGTATTTTATCTGATAGTGTTATATTGTTTCATTTCATTTGTTATTAGCTTGACAGAGGTTGTATTCTTCTGTACCGTACCTTGAAGGTCAACGGTCATTATTCATAAAACAGAACTGGAACTTTTCAAACGATGTCAATGAGTAAATCTTGCTTAGACGACTACAATACTTTAACACTCATTCATTAGTTCATCATGATTTCTCAACAATAAAATATAGTTCACATTAAAGAACACCTAATATCGTACAGTAATAGAGTTTAGTTTTCTCACTCATCACCCGTCGGTTATTTACCGTTTTAAATATCATTCATGTCTTTCACCAACAGTTTGATATACTTATTATATTGATACAGAAATACTCATTCTGTTATTAGGTCTGTTAGGTACACCGCCTAATATATTAATTTACTTTGGCATTCATAGCCAGGCTCAATCAGCCTTACATATCCTAACTGCGTTTCGCCTATCACGACTTACGTTAATAATAAATGCTTGCGGTTAATATTACCGACTTAAATCTTCGGACTCAATGGTCCTTACACATTATTTATTTGTTTATCTACTTTACCAGTTTTACATTATCATACACTATCATAATGTAAGTGGCTATACCACTGTAGCGAGATCAGTGATACAATCGCCAAATACAGTAATATTTAACCCCTACGCCAAGTAAATTTACCACCCCGCCCGTGTTTGCCCAAAGTCATCACCCACGCCTGCGATTCGCGCTGGATTTGAAAAAGCATTAACGCCAAAGTGAACGATACCAAAACCACTAGCTTTTTCGTTGCTCTGTCCAAAGACTTTAAATAACATAATACGTGTTTCGTTCTCCAAAAGAGTGATAGAAAAAAAGGAGGAGTGAAGGAGAGAGGGAGGAATGAAACCTTGACTAAAGCGTTTTTTTAAATCTATTAATAGCACACAATGCGACAGTTGACGTTAAGGACTTGCTTATGGTAACACAAAACGAAAGCGAGAGGCTGGCTTTTGAAAATCAACTAGTGCCTTAGAAAACGTTGTTAGGGCTCATTTTTTTCCCTTACCGTTAAGGTTTGAATAAAGTATTTGGATATTTGCTAATGCACGCGATGATACCACATTTCAAAACCAACCGCCTTGGTCCTTCTCCGTCTTGGAAATTAAATCTAACATAAACACGGTTGGCGACCGGCCAAAAAGCGTGTTTCATTTTCTTAGAACAAGCGAGAGAGAGAACAAATAAAGGGGGGGGGGGGGAAATTACACGGAGGACAACCTAAGCTAGAGTATGCACTGTGAAAGTAAAACTAAGTAACCAAATTGGGAAGGGTAGTGAAAACGGTGGCAAAAGAAACATACATGAAGTATCGTATTCTAATTGAATAATAAAGGAAAAGAAAGGACAGTTGACAACTGAAATGATAATACTTGGTTATTAGGAATATCATATTACTCATTATGATATAGTATCTTACCGTAGAGAAAAGTAGGTTATTTGAAAAACTGAAAGGGGTAAAATACAAAAAAGAAAACTATGATGAAGAGAGAAATAAAATCCTAAGGGCTAGATGACAGACAGTCGTCTGGTTAATAATTGCTTTTCCCCATTAAAATCGTTTAGATATTAACAACAATATCGTAGAAAATAAAAATGAAAGACAGAAAGACAGACACAGTGATATCCACTCAACTTTGAAAATCGGGGAATGTCACATTTTTTGAACGTGTATTTTTGAAAAGAGAGTCAAGTCGGCTTACCCTGATCTGATTGGTTTAGGGGAGCATAACTAACGAAGGGATATAACGAACGTTTTTCTAACGCTTAGTTGCCACTTGAAGATAAAATTTAAACAGTAAGGATATCATCAGACACAAGGAATTCATGACCCATTGCCTTTGCTGTTCTGGCCAGTGGCGATCTCAGCTTGACCCATTGATCGCCGGTTAACCTTATATGTGTAAAATATTTCATTGATTACGGTAAGATAAACATTATTATTGATATGTATATGTATTATTGATGTGTAGAGGCTAACATAGATAGGCGCCCAACCAAAAATTGGTGGTGTGCGACATTTGCCATTGTGGAAGCTTACGACAGGCATGTCTATGTATAATATGGAGCAACTGAAAGTACATGATGTTTGAAAATTGATCTACAATATTATGACTGTAAGACCAGCAAACCACTGGCCGTCTTCGGCAAGTCACAGTGTTTCACATGACTTTGAAAAAAAACTATGATTTCCTATAAAAAGGAATGTTTCAAACTGATGATATTGAGGATTACCTGAGTATGAAGCAGTCACAGAATAAGATAGGGACGATACCTATTTGTTTAGCACAAGAAGCTGATCTTAAACTGTTTAATGATGCTTAATTGTTAGTTGTGGAGAGATTTATGTATAAGTACTTAGGAGGCCTTAATCCTCTTATTGCAGGGTTACATCCTATAACACTCAGTGTGCCACAAAGTAATACTGGAGCTGCAGAGTTCGAGGCAACAGTGTTTATTTGCCTATATTCTGAAGCAAGAGTGCTGAAGCAGTCTCCAGGTCTCACTGTCGTGACGAATGTACTGTTGTTGAGAAAGTCATCAACTATTGCTCAAGGAAATTCAGTTAAGCCAAACCTTCTACGGGCTTAATGAGTGTTCATTTAACATTAACTCTCCACTATTGCAATAAAACAGTTTTAGGAAGTGATGAGAAAAGTCGTTCCTCATAATCGTGACCAGCCATAGGATCTAGTGCTTCATCGGGGAATTCCATGTTATAAACATTTACAGCTTGACAGTTAAGGACAAGTTGTCCGTTAGACTTAATTAAAACTGTAAATATATTTCCATTCCATTTTGAGTTTTAAACATTCCTGTACCAAAAAAGATTGAGGTACAGGAAATTAAAATTGTAACATACTATTCTAACTTTAACCACTGACTTGTTTAATCCCTTTTCAATGAGTTAAGTTGTGTTTGTTGTCATACACTCACCATTACATTTTGCATTACCCTAGACATCAAGCCATATAAACAAACAGACACCAGAATATAAAATAGACTCAAAATATATCGCAGATTGAGGTCGTAGGGTGGTAGCAGTCAGGTACCCTGAGAACATCATCTTCAACTATTAGACTCAGGGACTTGCATAGCTGACCTCAATCTGTAGACAAGTAATATTTATCTCTTTTAACTTCAAAACCCACAACATATATTGGGGGCTCGTCCGGGATTTTAAATTATAGCTAACATTATAGACCAAGGAAATCCTCATTTTATTCAAAATTTATAGCATTGAGCAGTGTGGAGAATTAAGTGAACTATCATTGCCCATTATTAGTTAGTTAAATAGACATAGTTGTTGGCTAATTTAGTTAGATTAATAACATTTGGTACAAGCAAAAGATGGCAGGCTTGGCCAAGTTCAGATCTGCTGCTGTGCAGTCTGCAAGGGAGATGGGCATGGAGGGGCAAGTTCTGATCCAGTATGTGACATCAGAATGTGATAAATTTATTGAAAGAGAGGATAAGAAACTAGCAGAGGAGAAAAGAATTCAATTAGAGGCTGACACGGAACTTAAGAGGGTACAGTTAGAAGGAGATAGGGAAGCTAGAAAGTTAGAGGCTGATAGGGAGGCTGAAATCAAGATGCTACAATTGGAGGAAAAGAAATTGGAGGCAGAGAAGGAAGAAAAGAGATTGGAGGCAGAGGAAAGAAGACAGGCTGCAGAACGGGAAGCAGAGGACAAACGCTTACAAAGGGAGCACGAGCTACGACTAAAAGAGTTAGAATTGCAAGGCCATGCTCCAGAAAATGGGAACAGCCCATCTACCTCTGATGTTGCTGCCAGTCAGGGGCCCTCCAATGTAGCCATGAACTTCCATTTTGACCCTTTTGTAGAAAAAGAGGATGACATTGAGTCATTCCTCTCTAGATTTGAAAGACTAGCTACAACTTATGGTTTAGAGAGGGAAAAATGGAGTTTGAAAGTATCCCAAGGGCTTAGGGGAACCTCGTATGAGGTATTTTCAAAGTTGAGTAGGGAAGATCAGGAAGACTACGACATTTTAAAGCAGGCTCTCCTGGTTAGATATGAAAAGAATAGTGAATTTTACCGGAAAAAAATTAGAAATGCAAAACTACTTTCCGGGGAGACTTACCACCAGTTATCTGCACGCCTAGAGACATACTTGGAGAAATGGACTGCTCTGGGTAAAACCCAAGATTTAAAGGAAATGATTATGATGGAGCAGTTAAGAGAGTCTATGGCTCCAGACCTGAAAAAATTTCTCACGGAACAGGGTGCTGAGAGACTGGGGGAGATTCTTAATGTGGCTGAACGGTATCAGGCAGCCCAGTTTGAGATAGCTGGAACGAAGAAGAAACAAGTAGAACATAATAAAGCCCCCCAAAACCAAAACAAATTTGATAGTAGGGATCAGAATAACAGAGGTAAACCCAACTATGATAGGCCAAAGTATGACCAAAGAGATAGAAACCCGCAATACAATGAACGGAAACCTTTCAACCCAGAAAGGAGATGGTGTAAATTTTGTAAGAGGGACAATCATAACACCAGAGACAGTAAGAGGAAACTTCCTATTGTCGCTGCATGCATGAAAACAGGAAACAAAGGGAGAAAGGAAAAACCTACTGGACAGCAGGAACCTTATCTTCCCCCTGTTTGTGAAGACGTAGTATGTAATGGGGCCACCATAAGGTGCCTTTATGATACTGGATTGGATTTTGACTCAGTCGTGAGCTCTCACTTGGTGCACCCAGATCAATACACCACAGAAACTGGAGATCCAAGGGGCAACCAAGGAAGTTGCAACCATGACACGTCCCATCGCCAGAATAAGTGTAAAAACTCGCTATGTGGAAGGAGTGATTAGAGCAGCAGTGATAAATGAACCAATCTACCCTCTGATATTAGGGTGTAGATACGTCTTCTTGGGAAATCCCAAAAGACCTGTGACCATGGCAACAGTACAGACCAAGTCACAATCAAGGAAGGAGGAAGAAAACCCAATAAATACTCATCCAGAGGAGTTAAGGAAGGCACAGGCTGAGGATAGGTCACTAAAGCCGTGTTTCAATAAACTCCCAAAATGCCATACCCCTCCAAACAAAAGAGATTTTTATATGAAGAATAAACTCATGTATAGGAAGGCTGGAACTGGTTCCAATGGTCATGGACAGCTGGTCCTTCCCACTTCATATAGGGAAAAGGTGATGGAGTTAGGACATGCGGTCCCCTTCAGTGGTCATATGGGGATCAGCGCCACAGGACAGCGTATAGCTTGTCATTACTTCTGGCCAGGGATAACGGAAGATATAAAAAGATGTCAAATCCTGCCCAGAATGCCAAAGGGTAGCTCCAAAGCATTGGACTGCACCTGCAACCTTAGGGGAGATGCCAATCGTGGGAACCCCTTTCGAAAGAGTTGCAGTGGATATTGTGGGACCTCTCACACGTACCAAGAGGAGAAACAGTTACATTCTTACTCTGGTGGACACTTGTTCTATGTGGGGAGAGGCGGTAGCCTTGTCATCAATCGACTCGAAACATGTGGCAGAGGCATTACTCACTATATTCATAAGGTTATGATTTCCCCACCAAATCTTGACTGATAATGGCTCACAGTTCAAGGGGAGACTAACTGAAGAAGTTTTCAGGATATTCCAAGCCAAGCACTTTCACTGTAGTCCGTATCACCCCTAAGGGAACGGCCAGGTGGAAAGATTCAACGGGACACTCATTTATATCCTGCGAAAGCTGGCCCATAAAAAACCTGATACGTGGGATCAATACTTACCCGCGGCCCTGTTTGCTTATCGGGAAGTACCACATTGCTCAACCGGAATGACACCGGCCACGTTGTTGTTCGGCAGGCCAATAAAAGGTCCATTAGAAGCCTTATTGAGAACATGGACAGATGAGAAGGCAGAAGAGACTGTTACCTCATCATATCAGTATGTGAACGAGCTGACCACTCGTCTAAAAACTGGCTGGAAACTCGCAAATGATAACCTAAGACAAGCCAGGAAGAAACATGCTGCATATTACAATAAGAAAGCGAAGGATAGGGAGCTAGCTGTGGGGAGAAGTGCTTCTTTTACTACCCGGCAGCAGCAACAAACTGCAAATTGGATGGCAAGGTCCATACACTGTTCTAGAAAAGGTGTCTAGAACTAACTATAAGATAGATAAAAAAGGGAAAGAAAAAATCTATCATGTGAACCGCCTAAAGAAGTATCTGGATAGACAAACCAGGAAGGGACACATTTAATGATCGGGGCCATAGCCACTGAGATGAAAAATGAACCTCTCACCTCTCACGAATACCCCCTGAGACCCTGTGAAACGCCTGCACAGGTAAAGGTCAGTAAACACCTGACAAAAGGGCAGAGGGAGCAGATTCAAAAGGTTCTGGAAGATCATACACATGGCATGGCAGCATGGGCAACAGCAGCTAAGACAAACTTCGATAAAATTAGCTGACTCCAAAATCAAGCAATGAGAATTATAACGGGAGGCATGAAGTCACACCTATAAAAGAACTCGAAAAGATTACATGCCTCCAGCCAATGACAGATAGAAGAGACTGCAGGGCTAAGCAACAGGCCGAAAAATTCAAAAGACTAACAGACCACCCAATGTGCCATAGAATAAATGCTCTTAGAAGGCAAAGACTCAAACGAAGTAATTTTGTAGAATCAACCAAACCACAAATGAAAGCAGTATCCATAGATGAAATATCCACTGTTAAACCCATCTATACTGCACACAAGCTTCCAGTTTGGAAACAAAATCGTTTCCCTAAAATGATAGAAAACATTCCTGGAATTGAAAGTAAAAAGAGCCAAACTGCAACAGATAGAAAATACATAGCGACAAAATACATAGAGAAACATTATCCACGAAACACCTGGACCCATGCATACACAGATGGATCAGCAACAAATGAAACAGAAAATGGAGGTGGGGGTGTCTTTCTGACCTTAAGCACTGGTGCAGAAAAAAGGCTATCAGTGGCGACAGGACGATTCTCCAGCAACTTCAGCGCAGAGGCAGAGGCCTTGAAAACTGCAGCAGAGGTTATATTGACAGAAGAAACGGCAGAGAGACAAGTTGCTTTCTTTACTGATGCACAGTCAGTAATTGACCTCAGCCTGATGCAAGCATAACTTTTGAGGAGGCAAAGAGTTTTATCAGAATCAGTTACAGAAACAAATGGAATGTAGAACATCCAGGGCACGCACAGAATGATGCTTACTACCAGCTCCACAGAAGAGAACAAGTGGTAATCTTCAGACTCCGCACTGGCCACAACAGATTGAGATACCATCTATTCAACAAGCTAAAGATAGGAACTACCGATCAGTGTAACTGTGGCACTGATAAAATGACTGCTGAACATCTGTTTTAAAGTTGCCCCTTATATGTGGTACAGAGAAAGTGCATATGGCCAACGCCAGCTCCTTTCGTGGAAAAGCTCTACGGGGATTCAAATAGCCTCAAACTGACTACTGCTTTCTTTGAGAACATTCAAGTGGACGTCTGAGAGTGTGCGAAGAAGAAGAAGAAGATACAGACGTGTTAACGGACAAACCGGAGCACACCAACTTGTTGGAATATGTCATGAAACTACTAGACCCAACACCCATCTGTATGAGAGCCTATACTATCCCATTCGCAAAAGAGAAAGCTTTGAAAGAGGAGATAGATTATCTGTTAAAGGAAGGGATTATTTCTCACAGTGAATCTCCTTATAGCTCTAGCGTGGTTTTGTTGAGGAAACCACCTGGGTAACATAGACTGCATAGACTACAGGAAACTGAATGCTGTCACAGAAAGTCAGGTGGATCCATTACCTGATACTAATCAACTGTTTGCCCGGCTGAATAAGGCAAAATATTTTTCTAAGGTAGATCTCAGCAAGGGATATTACCAGATTCCAGTGAAGCCTGAGATCCGACCTTATCTGGCTTTTAGCACCTCGGAAGGCCATTATGAGTTCAACATGTTGCCGTTTGGTTTGAAGAATGCCCCGAGTGTTTTTTTCCAGAATGATGCGAAAATTGTTGGATCCACTGAAAAATTCATGTATTACGAATTTCATGGATGATATCCTCATTGTTACGGAAACATTTGAAGAACACGTTAACTCTTTGATTATGCTATTTGATAGACTCAGAGAGGCAAACTTGACTGCTAGACCAACAAAATGTTGTATTGGATGTAAGGAATTAGAATTCTTGGGACATAATGAATATCAGGGTAGCATGACCCCTGACCCCAAGAACTTGGAGTAATTGCAGAGAGCACCTAGACCACAGATTAAGAAGGATGTGCGATCATTTGTGTCACTGTGGGGTTTTTACCAAAAGTATATTAAAAATTTTAACTCCGTATGTGCTCCTCTGACGGATTTAACTCGTAAGGGTAAACCTGATAAAATTGAATGGTCGGCACAGTGCGAGTTGGCATATAATGAGTTAAAGGAAAAACTCATCAGTAAGCCTATATTGAAATTACCTGATTTGAGTCAGGAATTCGTGGTAAGAACGGATGCTGGTAACGTGGGATTAGAGGCCACATTGTTACAAAGGTCCACTTCACCAGATGGGGAATTGAACCCATTCGCTTATGCCAGTCGCAAGTTAAACAGGGCGGAGCAAAACTACTCAACGAGTGAAAAAGAATGTTTGGCTTTAGTCTGGGCGATCAAGAAGTACCATATCTATCTTTATGGTAGAACATTCGTTGTCCAAAGCGATCATCAGCCATTGGTATTTCTGGCTCCGGCAAAACATGGCAATGCACGTTTATTAAGGTGGTCTTTGCTCATTCAACCTTATTCGTTTACCATCGAATACATTCCTGGTTCGCAAAATGTTGGGGCAGATTTCTTGAGTAGGCACCCTCTCGAAGAAAACCAGGATATTCATAAAGCATAGTTGAGTTCATTTGATCGAATTTGTATCACAGATTATAAACCTGCATTAGAATGCATGTTTTTAACAGGGAAGATGTGTAGCGAGATCAGTGATACAATCGCCAAATACAGTAATATTTAACCCCTACGCCAAGTAAATTTACCACCCCACCCGTGTTTGCTCAAAGTCATCACCCACGCCTGCGATTCGCGCTGGATTTGAAAAAGCATTAACGCCAAAGTGAACGATACCAAAACCACTAGCTTTTTCGTTGCTCTGTCCAAAGACTTTAAATAACATAACACGTGTTTCGTTCTCCAAAAGAGTGATAGAAAAAAGGAGGAGTGAAGGAGAGAGGGAGGAATGAAACCTTGACTAAAGCGTTTTTTTTAATCTATTAATAGCACACAATGCGACAGTTGACGTTAAGGACTTGCTTGTGGTAACACAAAACGAAAGCGAGAGGCTGGCTTTTGAAAATCAACTAGTGCCTTAGAAACCGTTGTTAGGGCTCATTTTTTTCCTTACCGTTAAGGTTTGAATAAAGTATTTGGATATTTGCTAATGCACGCGATGATACCACATTTCAAAACCAACCGCCTTGGTCCTTCTCCGTCTTGGAAATTAAATCTAACATAAACACGGTTGGGGACCGGCCAAAAAGCGTGTTTCATTTTCTTAGAACAAGCGAGAGAGAGAGAACAAATAAGGGGGGGGGGGGGAAATTACACGGAGGACAACCTAAGCTAGAGTATGCATTGTGAAAGTGAAACTAAGTAACCAAATTGGGAAGGGTAGCGAAAACGGTGGCAAAAGAAACCTAGATGAAGTATCGTAGTCTAATTGAATAATAAAGGAAAATAAAGGACAGTTGACAACTGAAATGATAATACTTGGTTATTAGGAATATCATATTACTCATTATGATATAGTACCTTACCGTAGAGAAAAGTATGTTATTTGAAAAACTAAAGAGGAAAAATACAAAAATGAAAATATGATAAAGAGAGAAATAAAATCCTAAGGGCTAGATGACAGACACTCGTCTGGTTAATAATTGCTTTTCTCCATTAAAATCGTTTAGATATTAACAAAAATATTGTAGACAATAAAAATGAAAGACAGAAAGACAGACACAGTGATATCCACTCAACTTTGAAAATCGGGGGATGTCACATTTTTTTAACGTGTATTTTTGAAAAGAGAGTCAAGTCGGCTTACCCTGATCTGATTGGTTTAGGGGAGCATAACTAACGAGGGGATATAACGAACGTTTTGCTAACGCTTAGTTGCCACTTGGAGATAAAATTTAAACAGTAAGGTTATCATCAGACACAAGGAATTCATGACCCATTGCCTTTGCTGTTCTGGCCAGTGGCGATCTCAGCTTGACCCATTGATCGCCGGTTAACCTTATATGTGTACAATATTTCATTGATTGCGGTAAGATAAACATTATTATTGATATGTATATGTATTATTGATGTGTAGAGGCTAACATAGATAGGCGCCCAACCAAAAATTGGTGGTGTGCGACATTTGCCATTGTGGAAGCTTACGACAGGCATGTCTATGTATAATATGGAGCAACTGAAAGTACATGATGTTTGAAAATTGATCTATAATATTATGACTGTAAGACCAGCAAACCACTGGCCGTCTTCGGCAAGTCACAGTGTTTCACATGACTTTGAAAAATAACTATGATTTCCTATAAAAAGGAATGTATCAAACTGATGATATTGCGGATTACCTGAGTATGAAGCAGTCACAGAATAAGATAGGGACGATAGCTATTTGTTTAGCACAGGAAGCTGATCTTAAACTGTTTAATGATGCTTAATTGTTAGTTGTGGAGAGATTTATGTATAAGTACTTAGGAGGCCTTAATCCTCTTATTGTAGGGTTACATCCTATAACACGCAGTGTGCCACAAAGTAATACTGGAGCTGCAGAGTTCGAGGCAACAGAGTTTATTTGCCTATATTCTGAAGCAAGAGTGCTGAAGCAGTCTCCACGTCTCACTGTCGTGACGAATGGACTGTTGTTGAGAAAGTCATCAACTATTGCTCAAGGAAATTCAGTTAAGCCAAACCTTCTACGGGCTTAATGAGTGTTCATTTAACATTAACTCTCCATTATTGCAATAAAACAGTTTTTAGAAGTGATGAAAAAAGTCGTTCCTCATAATCGTGACCAGTCATAGGATCTAGTGCTTCATCAGGGAATTCCATGTTATAAACATTTACAGCTTGACAGTTAAGGACAAGTTGTCCGTTAGACTTAATTAAAACTGTAAATATATTTCCATTCCATTTTGAGTTTTAAACATTCCTGTACCAAAAAAGATTGAGGTACAGGAAATTAAAATTGTAACATACTATTCTAACTTCAACCACTGACTTGTTTAATCCCTTTTAAATGAGTTAAGTTGTGTTTGTTGTCATACACTCACCATTACCTTTTGCATTACCCTAGACATCAAGCCATATAAACAAACAGAAACCAGAATATAAAATAGACTCAAAATATATCGCAAATTGAGATCGTAGGGTGGTAGCAGTCAGGTACCCTGAGAACATCATCTTCAACTATTAGACTCAGGGACTTGCATAGCTGACCTCAATCTGTAGATAAGTAATATTTATCCCTTTTAACATCAAAACCCACCAGAACCTCATATTCGAAACACTTTGGATAAGTGGCCATGCCACACATTTGAAACACTGCCATTTGGCTCGAAAGCCACACAACGACTGTTCTTGCCAACCTAACGCGTCATGCATCGCCACACGCGACCTATAACATGTTCATTCAATGGATGTGTTGCATGGTGCGACCAACGAATCAGGTTCAAACCAAAATGCTCGCCGACCATGCAACAATCCTCAACACTTAGAAGGGATGGTCGAGTAAGTACGGCCGTGGAACAGAAAAAGAGAACGAAAGAATTTAGACGAGAATTTCGTCACAGGCGGTCATGGCCAAGCCAGCGTAGTCTGCGCTATCAAAGCAGATAATATCCAACGTGTTTCCATACAGCTGCAGACACATTAAAATATAACTCTTTTTAATGTAACCCGCATAAAAATTATAAACTCTTTAGTTAATGTTTTGAGTGCATCGTATTAATTGAATTCACATTGTCACTGTTCTATTTTGTACAAAAACATTTGAGTTTTGCATGTAATATTGTGTTTATAATGATTCGTCGTCTAAAATATCTAGCATGTCTTACACCCCCAGAAGCCAGATCACGCTTCCTCCGGAAGTACATGCACACCTGGTCATAAGAAGTACTAACCTAACGTCTTATTTCCTTTACTTAACCGCTCTGCACCACAATTTATCCTCAACCTGCTAACCATCTTTCTAACGCAAACGCTTTCATCTCCTTACTAACAGCATCCCATAGTCCAAAAACGAGAAGAAAAAAGCTAACTGTCCGAATGAAAAGTTTTTCACTGGACATGCCAGACCCACCCAAGCAGCTCCTGGGCGTTGATGAACTACCCAAGAAGAGTTCTTCCTTCACAAACAGCTCTTGTGGTAAGTTGAACTCCCTAGTATTAAGTGGGCTATTGTTAATATTAAGAGAATAACAATATTGGTTGGGTGGAAGAGACATGGTAGAGAAAGATGTCTCGCCTACACGAATTTTGTGAAATAAATATTGTTATTATTAATGATCCTGAAAAGAGCATCTCAGAGAACGGAAGCTGGAGGAGGAAGTTGCTGTGAAAGAATACGGTAAGAAAAAGAAGGAAAAAAGAGTCAAGAGAACTATACAAGGAAAGTTTATAAAGAGGTGTGAATCAGTAAGCAAATATTTGTGAGAGATAACGAGAAATGTGAAGTATTAATAAACAGCTGGGGTCACAGGTTGCCTCCCTTAGCTCTGCAGTAGTGGTCCAACAGTGGCCAAACCTCAAGAGTAACTCAAGATAGAAGGATAATGATGCTTCTACCTCAAGGGAATATTCACAAGATATTCAGAAAGCGAGAACCATGCTGCATTGTTATATGCCGTCAACTTGTGTGAAGTATTATGTAATCTTATAATTCGTTAGCTTGTTCAAGATTAGTTAATTCAGCGAATTTCCTCTTATTAATATTTATCTCTGTTTACGTATATTTAAGAAATGGCCTGAGACATACGGTTGTAGTACATTCAAAATGATTAAATCAACTTTAGATTTGCCTTTATAAAAGTAACAAATTTAACAATCAATTATGTTTAACAGTTATAAAAATGAATAATTGTTTAGAAAAAGTATTCATCACAGTGTGATGTTATGGTTTTTCGAAAGTGGACAGTTCACTTGGCAGCTTTTAAGTTTTACTTAGCTGCCAATAGTTGTTTCTGCTCCCGCTGATGTTTGGGTTTTTGCAGATAGATGACTGGATCACTCGTGTCCCTGATCAAGATTTAAGAGTTACAGCACGTTCCAAGTAGAATCAGGAGTAACTGCAAAGCTGGTCCCGAGTCTCTAAGACCCGTCTGATGATGGTGTCTAGCGTCGACTTCAGGCCACTTATACCCTCACTTGTTCCAGTAATAGTACCCTCAACTGGTACCACCAAGCCAATCTTTAGGCTCACACACTGCTGGCTGAGAGAAATAGTTTAAGGCAGCTTGACGATGTCTTTTACACGCGGTCTGGGGTGTTGTTATTTAGCAATAAGTTCCCACTTTTGATTTTGCGTTACAGTTTCCTCAGATTTGGTTTTCCTCGTTAATAATGGTAGTGTTTTCATGGGTTCTTAAATCCTCAAGCATTTCTAACAAGTCCGGTCTGATAAATGAAATCTGCTGCTATTCTTAACTCTGGCAAGGTCTGGTAGTCTTCTTGGCGCGAGTCAATTTTCACAGTGCTTTGACCTGGCTAAAGTGTCAGGTTATATTGCCTGTCTTCCCCCGCATTTGTTTGTTGCGATGTTAAGCAGGGCTTCAATCGGAAGGGATGTTGTGTCTTCATTCCGAATGTCTGCCAATCATTTCACGCATGTGTTCTGTGGGGTAATTCAAATTATTTCCACATGGAAATGTCTGCGCGTTACTGCAGAGGTCATGTCTCCCAGATATGGAAAACATCCGATCCTCTCTCGGCAATGTTTTCTCACATACATCTCACTCTCATTAAAAGTAATGTCTTTGTAACAAGGTGTACCGGAAACGATTATGTTATTCTTGTCTGTCCAGAAATGTGTCGCGCAGGCGAGTAATCTAACTACCCGTCACTCGCGCAAACAAAATTCTTCGGTTACCCATCTGATCGAGGAAGGCACATCAGCCTTATCAGCGATTAAACAAATTCGCTGGGCAATTTTAGTGCTAATCCGTAGACTGTTGTCGGGCACACCCGAAATTTTCCACATGATTGTCGGTTAATATTATCTCATCCGTCTCTTTTTCCAGCATGGATTATCGGGTAAACAAACAAACATGACGACTTATCACTGAGAGGATTGTAAGATGATTTGAAAGTTCTAAATATCTGCTTGATAGCAGGGAAAAAATGTGCCGAGCACAGAAAAGCACGTAACTTAGTCCACTCAAAAAATGTAACTAAATACTGCCGGAGAGGAAAATAGATCGACCCAATATCTCTGTGACAGCTGGAAAGTGGATGAAGAAATATAGCACTTGGTAAGGCTTACATAAAGCAAACGATAAGTATGAACTAACAGAGCCAGCATATTAGCGAGCGAACGAACGAACGAATGAATTAATATATATATATACACACACAGTTTATCTTGCTACTCTGCTGTCAGTCTGGTGGTAGGGTATATGACCAATGGAAATACTTCTTTTAATCCTTCATCTCTCGGCTGAATTCCTTTGCCCCGCTACTCTAGAATTCTCTGTGTTTGAATATTCATGTTTGTGTCGTTTATTTTCAAATAAGGTCAGACAAGCAATGGTCCTCCTGCCAGCAAAAAAAGACTTGCCTTTAGTAGCAGGTCTACATCGTTAGAGACAGAGGAGTCGAATGAGAGGAGTAGAAGTTCCTCACCACAGTCGTCTCCCGTAAGTGTATTTCTTTCTCTTTCTCTCTCTGTCTCTCTGTCTCTCTCTTTCACTCTCTCTCTCTCCCTCCCTCCCTCTTCCTTCCTTTTTTCCTTCCTTTCTTCCTGTCTCTGTCTGTCTCTCTTTCTATCTCTCCCTTCCTCTCTCTCGATTTAAAAATAAATTGGTGTTCATGTTTGTCCATAATCTCAGAATTTCGTGGACCAAGAAGAAGAAATATATAGACATCCTACACGACCTGAACATCGAGGAAAACTGGCTCATAAACAATATCATGTCTCGGAAACTGAAATATTTTGGCCACATTAAACGCCATAGTGGCTTAGAGAGAGCTGTGATGGAGGGTATGGTACCTGGAAGGCGAGGCAGGGGCCGACCAACACGACGGTGGACACAGGACATTGAAGACACCTTGAACATGACAATGGAGGAGGCAAGGAGGGCTGGCTAGAGATCGAGAGTCGTTCAGGCGGGCTGTGATGAGAGCGACGTTCTGCAAAGGACATGCTACATGATGATGATTGTTAATGTTGAACTTGATTTTCTGCCCGTGTAATCCCCGGGGGGTCTCTGAGGAGACAAAGAAATAATAAAACTACTACCACCTCGGGCATGTAATATGAGCCGGCAAATTACGAGGTTGTGTATGAGGCTGGCAGTTTCAACATATAAACCAAATGACTATTGAAACCACAACTACAAGACCAAATGAATGCAACTGGGTCAGCTTTGCTGCGATGGAGGCCAATTGCAGTGGTGTTTCAAACCTCCATAGTTAGCAAATAGGAAAAAAAACAAGCTCCCACCCTAAAAATAAGAATCGTCAACTCAAATGTCAAGGTAATCTTGTTGTATAGCGATTCTTCTTCTTCTTTCGTTCGCTTGAAATATATTGTCTATATCTGCAATGTTGTTTCTTGTATAAACTTCACTGTCGTTTGTAGTTCATACAGAGGTCTGTATAGTTTTGCTTCCAGTGTTGTTTCTCTGGGCCAGTGGATTTGCCTCAATATATCATATTCGGGGCATTCTTGAAGTATGTGCTCTGCAGTCTGGGGTGCCCGTCCACATGTAAACATGGCTGAATTGCCAATCTTAAATTTTTTATACATGTGGCTGCGGAGTCGGTTGTGTCCTGTTCTGAGGCGCAGAATGACAATTTATTCTGATCTGTTCATAGCTTGGTAGTCGTCCTGCGTTGGTGTTGTTGGCTTTCTGTTGATTTAATCATCTTTTTCTTCTGATGGTACGGTTGCTCGTCTGCAGCACCTTTTTTTAGCCAGTCGGTCTGCTCTCTCGTTTCCTGGTATTTCACAGGTGAGATGGTATCCACTGCATGGCGACCTTGCGCTGGTTGCACAGTTCAGAAAGTAAGGCTTGTATACCTGGTAATTTTCTGGACTGAAGTGCTTGAAGTGCTGATCTTTCATCTGTCAGGAATACCACAGGCTGTGGACCGAGACTGATGTTCAACAGTGTCTCGGTTGCCACCATGATTGCCTGGATTTCTGCATCATAGTTGTTACAGAATTTCCCCGTTAGTACTCTGACCGTATCCCTAGTGTTGTTTGGGTATTCTATGTACACTCCTGTTCCTCCATTCTTTACTGCATTCTGTGCTGACCTATCCGTGTATAGTTGTATAGCGATGAAACGTCGAGAACTGCAAAACAAAAACAAACAAAAAAAGACTGTGCTCAAGATACTGTATGTCATGCATGGGCAGCTTTATCACAATCAAATGATTGACATAGTATAACAAGATCATGAATGTAGAAATGATGAAAAGAATCAGAAAAGCACAAGATGTCAAGAAAAGGCGCTGACGTTCGATATGACGCGTAATGAGAAAACCAGTTGATAGCATTACAAGGCAGTGCCTGCTCTGGAATCCTCAAGGGTTAGATGAACAGGGGTACACTAAAAACACACGGAGGAGGGGATTATGGACATACATGAAAGTGGTAAAGAAGACATGTAAAGATTTTGACCAGATGACACAAGACACAAGACAGAACGACTTGCGTATGTTGAAGGCCGGAGGGTAATAATACTTACTTACTTACTTAGTCGTTCCCCTTCTACCGTGAGGTGTAGAGGTTTGGAAGAGAGAGCGCCAGACTATCCTATCGGCTGTCTTCCTCCTGGCCTGGTTCCATTCTAGTCCTCGGTCCTTCAAAGATTGTCTAATGTTGTCCTCCCAGCGGACTCTGGGTCGTCCTCGGGGTCTGGATCCTTGGCTCTTTGTTTCCCATGCTTGTCGTGGTATCCGATCTTCTCCCATTCTGCAGACATGGCCAAAGCATCTTAATTGGGACTTTTCTACTTGGGTCTGCAGGGGGTAGGATTTAAGGCCTTGACGTATCGTCTGGTTGCGTACCATGTCTCTTCTTGTTACTTCAACCACCTTTCTCAGATACCTCATTTCTGAGGTTTGGATCTGGTTTCTATGGGTTGTAGTCATTGCCCATGACTCGCATCCATATGTCAAGACTGGGACATAGGTAGAGCGGTATACAGCCATCTTCGTTTTCTTACCAACCTCTCTCTTGCTGAGGAATCCACGATTTATGGCCTGAAAAAGTCTCCCAGCTGCTGCTTTTCGAGTGGCCAACTCTTCTTTGATGCCTCCCTTTCGGTCTATAATAGCTCCGAGGTATTTAAAGTGGTCGACCTTCTCCAGGACCTGTTCTCCCAGCTTAATCTGATGTCTTCTTTTTTCTCGTGATATCACCATGGATTTTATTTTAGAGCTGCTTTTGACCATCCCTCTCTTCTCCAGCTCTTCCTTCCAGACTTGCAGGTTGGATTGGAGATGTGCCTCTGATTTAGCAATCAGGGCAACATCATCAGCAAATGCCAGCTCCGAAATATAGACCTGTCTCATCTTCCAGTACCCCACTGAATACGTTCTTGTTCTCTCCTTACATGCCTTGATGACATCGTCCATAAGGAGTATGAAGAGGTAAGGTGATAGGATATCACCTTGTCTTACACCAGTGGTGGTCCTGAACTCTTCTGACTTATGGTTTGCTGTCCTCACATAATTTTTGCAAGACTTGTAGAAGCTCTGTATAGCATGAATCAGAGGTGCTGGAATATTCTTCCTTGCCAAACAGTCCCAAAGTTTGCTCCAGGGGACCCTATCAAACGCCTTTTCCAGATCTATGAAACAAAGATGCATCTCACTCTTATACTCAAGGGCCTTTTCACTCAGCTGTCTGAGTGTGAAGATTAGGTCTTGAGTACTTCGGTTTGCTCGGAATCCGCACTGGACCTCATCCAATTGTGGCTCAGCTAGGCGTCGGAGTCTCTGCTCTAGGATTCTAGAGTAGATTTTACCAGGGACACTGAGAAGGGATATGCCTCTATGGTTTCCACACTGTCGTTTGTCACCCTTTTTGAAAATTGGTGTTATGATGGCAATCTCCCAATCCTTTGGTATGGTCTTGTTGTACCACGCTGCCTGTAAAACCCTTAAGAGTAATAGGTCGCCTGATGCTCCCATGAACTTAACCATTTCTGGTGTTATACTATCATGCCCTGCTGCTTTGCCCATCTTGATTTTCTCCAGTGCTGCCTTCAGTTCTTCCATCTTTATGTCATCTTCACCATCATTGGTTTTCTCTTCTGTGCTAGTGTTTATCATTTCTGATGCTTCACCATGCTCCCCAACCAGGAGTTCTGAGAAATAGTCTTTCCATCTTTCCATTACTTCCTTCGGGGCAGTAAGCTATTTGCCTTGCTTGTCCTTTATAAATTTGAGAGGGCATTGTCTTTCCTTCCTCGTGTTCTTTAGGGTCTTATAGAACAATTTCTGGTTTTCTTGTGCATCTTTTTCTAGCTTTTCTCCAAATTCTTCCCAGGACTTCTGTTTTGCTGCTAATACTTTGTTCTTTGCTTCTGTTCTGAGTGTCACATATTCTCTATATTTTTCCATTTGTCCTGTTGTGTTTTTAGCTCCTAAGTATTGTTTCCATGCCATTTTCTTCTCTCTTATTTTCTCTTTGACTTCCTCTGTCCACCAAGGTGTCCTCTTTCTCTTGTTCCCAAGTCGGACTTCACCGCATGCTTCTGCAGCAGCTGTCTTTATGATATCCTTGAATTTATTCCAGAGGGTTTCCAAGTCATCGGAGGGTAATAATAATGATTCTTATTTGCCTTACATACAGATATCTGAAAAAAGAACATACACTCTTTTATTAGCTCTAATTCATTATTTTCTATACTTTTCAGGAAATTCTTCTTCTTCGTTCACTTTCAGACGTCAACTTGAATTAGTTCAATGAAAGTAGTTGTCAGTTTGAGGTTATTGGCATATCCATAGAGTATTTTTTTCCAGGAATGGTGCCAGCAATGGTCATATGCACTTTCTATGTTCTTCATATGTTGGGCAACTTTGAAGCAGATCTTCAGCAGTCATTTTATCGGCCTATCTTTAGCTTGTTGAACAGATGGTTTCCCAATCTGTTGTGATGTGTGCGAAGTCTGAAGATTACCACTTGTTCAGTGCTTCTGAGCTGGTAATACGCATTATTTTTCTAGTGGCCTGGATGCTGTGCTACCTACTGGCTTCTGTGTCTGTTCTTGATAAAACTCTTGGCCTCTTCATAAGTTATACTTGTGTCAAGTTGAGGTAACTTTCCACCTTCCTTTGCCAATCTGTCAGCCCCTTAATTTCCAGGGATGCTGCAGTGAGGTGGGATCCACTATATCACGACTCTTTTGAATTGCTGAGATAGTTTCTGGAGTGTTACCCTTGGGCCATCCAGGTCTGCTTTATTATGACTCTTCAGAGTTGCAATTACTGACAGGGCTTCTGTGAAGAGAGCTACTTGTCTGTCTGTGCTTTCTACTGTCATTAGAGCTTCTGCTGCAGTTTTTTTTCCTTCTTCTTCGTACACTCTCAACTTGAATATGTTCACAGACAGAACTGGTCAGCTTGTGGCTATTTCTATCTCCATAGAGCTTTTCCTGGAATGGTACTGGTGAAGGAAATATTTTAAAAACATTTTAAGCAAATAGCTCTTTGTATCATTTTGACAACTTGGGTTAATTATTTCAAGAGCACCCATAGAAGGTGCATTGGACATGGATAAGAGAGAAATATTGAATGCAGTTCATGATCGCCTATTAGAGAATGACACTGCAATCGATGAATCATCAAGGCTAAGACTGCTAGTATTTGGCATCAAACGTGAGACCAGCAGGGATGGACGTATGAGAGGACGCATCCGGCGTGTATACAACCAGTGCGCAACAGGAACAATTAGCATTCATACCCTTCGACATTTACTGAGGGAAACTGGGCACGTATGGGTTTGCCCGAGTGCAGTGACGTCGATTCTCATTAACATTAACTTAACCTTCATAAGCAACTGCTACATTATATACTTTATTCGTCCTTTTGAAGTTATAATAAATATCACACTAAAATATGCGTAGAACACGTTTGAGACACCTTTTATATATGCATTACTTTTTTCTGCTTGTAGTCTGTCTATATTTACAGCTGTAATTATTTCTTATGTTTCTATTTATTTGTCTACCACTATGTCAAGATGTCCTAATGTGTTCTAACTGCTATCTGCTTTTTTTTTCACAACCATCTAGTAATTTCCTGCTAATTAGAAGTATGCTGACATAAAGTACAGTAGGTTCTCTCAATAATCTGAACTAATGAGACCAGAAGTAGTACTAATTTCCGATTTTTTCCTCAGCATACTTGAGCCATCCATCAGAATCAAGTTTTGATAACTTTTTTTTTTTTAATTTTTTTTTTTTTAAACTTGTTTTTGTTCTTTTTTTTCCTGTTTTTTAAATATCTGTTATGACTGACTTTCGAGCCTCGCAAAGTATGACTATAACGAAGAGCTGCTTTCTCTCTTTGACAGTATGTTTAAAATCTAGTCGATAGACTCGGACTGAAGTCACCACAGTAACTCCATTCGAGAGTCCGCGAGTTTGTTTTATTTTATTAGCGACTCGACTCGAGAATTAGTCACAGTTTGGCGAATCGACTTCGCCGTCCTCATTCATAACGCATTCATAGATAGAAACCCACCGCGGTTTTGTTTAAATCTATAAAATATATGCACCAACACAGTTTGATCAAATTAAAAGCTGTCAGCAAAGAAAATATTAAAAATTGATATTTTTTTATTTGTTATTATTCTATAGATTGGTGTGATGGCTCGAGTATAAGCGATTGTAACTGTAAACCGTTTTAGATGTAAAAAAAAAAAAACGAGACTCGACTTTAGACCCGGCTTGAAAGCAACTGTTAGGGTCTTGAGACTTGTACTAAGAGACTTAAGACTCGACTTGAGACTTGTTCCACAAGACTTGAAGACAAACTTTGTTAAAATCTCAATCTTCGATTTTTAACTGTTAAAAATGTCTGCTTCCTTTTAGAAGACGAAGAATACGCCTAACTGCAGTATGGTACAATAAAACTATGTAAACACTATATAATCACACTCGCACTAAGCAGTCTGACGAACGGACCGAATTTCTGAGAGTTAAAAATGAATACTCCTCTGTACTATAACTCTCGATGTCAAGGACACGTTATGTTTAGCTCTGGCACACTCCTCACTTTCTGTACCAAAATTTTTTTTTTAAGTATCTATTTTTCTAGTTCGGATTTTAGACGTTCGGGTTATCAAGTTTCTACTGTAACTGATAAAGAAAGATACCGAAAGTAGAAAATTACTTTTGAGATTAAAACAATTTACTTTAGATTACTTTTACAATTCTCCTCTTGTACACACACACACATAAGGAAGGAGATATGAGAGCAAGAATCACGTGACATAATTTGATGTTATCTCAATTTCAGAAATCAAAAAAGAAAGAAGAAAACGTGTACGTCTCGTTGTATCACTTCCGAGGCAAAGAGAAAGACGAGATGGATCTACGGTAAATATTAATGTTAAACCCAATCTTTGAGTTCTTTCTAACTTGTGGAAACAACACAGAAATGTCAGACAAACGTTAAGACAATCACAAATAAGAGAACAAACAGCGTCTCGGTGAACAAGGCCTTCCTCGAGACAAAAGAAAAATATAGAAGGAAGAAGTATGTGAATATTTAAACATTTTAAAAAAGGGACAGAGACAAAGAACAAATGTGCCTACTGTTCCTTCATGTATGTCGTAAGTGACGACTAACATTAGTTTGTGCGTAGTAGGGCTGGGAACTTCATCATGTAAAACATATTGCTTCAAAAACCACTACTGCAAGAGCGCGTGAATGCATTGGTTCACGCTCCCTGCAATGGCACTAGCTACAGTAGTTTATCCATGCTCCATACGGAGCCAACATTGAAATAACCAACAATAACAACAACACAAAAACTAATCTTAACTTCACGGGTCGAATTACGTCACACTGTTTCGTTAGGCTTGTGACTCAATGCATTTCTCTTTATCGAGCATTTTTATCCGAGCTGCCTTCCTTAGCCCTTGGCTGACCCAATCCTGCATGCAAGGCCGTAAATTAATATTAGACAAACATAAAGGTATGTTTTCAGGCACTCGTAAGAAATAAAGAAGTAGAACACTTGGACAACAGAAAAACAACAGACGTGAGTGGCTTATCCAGGGTTCGAACCCCGTACCTTCCGTACGACAACTCCGCCTAGCTATCAAGCGAATCACACTGACCCCACGGCCAGCTAGGCATCCCCAAAAAAGATGCTTTGCTGGCTATTTATCAGTACGAAACACACAAGATAACACCGGAAGTATACAGTGGGCAACTCAGCCCTTAAATGACGCAATCACTTCTGTTGTTCTCCTATTAACAGTATGTGTCAGTCCAAACAAGACAAAGACCTTGATACTGGGTCCAGTAAATAGTAGAAGACTTAAGGACATTAGTATAGAACAGAGGGTAGGTTTCTGGTATTGTATAAACATAAATAACACATAAGGAAGGGAAACCCGAGGCCTGTAAACAGTAAATTCATATTAGACAAACATAAAGGTATGTTTTCAGGCACTCGTAAGAAATAAAGAAGTAGAACACTTGGACAACAGAAAAACAACAGACGTGAGTGGCTTACCCAGGGTTCGAACCCCGTACCTTCCGTACGACAACTCCGCCTAGCTATCAAGCGAATCACACTGACCCCACGGCCAGCTAGGCATCCCCCACAAAAAGATGCTTTGCTGGCTATTTATCAGTACGAAACACACAAGATAACACCGGAAGTATACAGTGGGCAACTCAGCCCTTAAATGACGCAATCACTTCTGTTGTTCTCCTATTAACAGTATGTGTCAGTCCAAACAAGACAAAGACCTTGATACTGGGTCCAGTAAATAGTAGAAGACTTAAGGACATTAGTATAGAACAGAGGGTAGGTTTCTGGTATTGTATAAACATAAATAACACATAAGGAAGGGAAACCCGAGGCCTGTAAACAGTAAATTAATATTAGACAAACATAAAGGTATGTTTTCAGGCACTCGTAAGAAATAAAGAAGTATAAAACTTGGACAACAGAAAAACAACAGACGTGAGTGGCTTACCCAGGGTTCGAACCCCGTACCTTCCGTACGACAACTCCGCCTAGCTATCAAGCGAATCACACTGACCCCACGGCCAGCTAGGCATCCCCAAAAAAGATGCTTTGCTGGCTATTTATCAGTACGAAACACACAAGATAACACCGGAAGTATACAGTGGGCAACTCAGCCCTTAAATGACGCAATCACTTCTGTTGTTCTCCTATTAACAGTATGTGTCAGTCCAAACAAGACAAAGACCTTGATACTCGGTCCAGTAAATAGTAGAAGACTTAAGGACATTAGTATAGAACAGAGGGTAGGTTTCTGGTATTGTATAAACATAAATAACACATAAGGAAGGGAAACCCGAGGCCTGTAAACAGTAAATTAATATTAGACAAACATAAAGGTATGTTTTCAGGCACTCGTAAGAAATAAAGAAGTAAACACTTGGACAACAGAAAAACAACAGACGTGAGTGGCTTACCCAGGGTTCGAACCCCGTACCTTCCGTACGACAACTCCGCCTAGCTATCAAGCGAATCACACTGACCCCACGGCCAGCTAGGCATCCCAAAAAAGATGCTTTGCTGGCTATTTATCAGTACGAAACACACAAGATAACACCGGAAGTATACAGTGGGCAACTCAGCCCTTAAATGACGCAATCACTTCTGTTGTTCTCCTATTAACAGTATGTGTCAGTCCAAACAAGACAAAGACCTTGATACTGGTCCAGTAAATAGTAGAAGACTTAAGGACATTAGTATAGAACAGAGGGTAGGTTTCTGGTATTGTATAAACATAAATAACACATAAGGAAGGGAAACCCGAGGCCTGTAAACAGTAAATTAATATTAGACAAACATAAAGGTATGTTTTCAGGCACTCGTAAGAAATAAAGAAGTAGAACACTTGGACAACAGAAAAACAACAGACGTGAGTGGCTTACCCAGGGTTCGAACCCCGTACCTTCCGTACGACAACTCCGCCTAGCTATCAAGCGAATCACACTGACCCCACGGCCAGCTAGGCATCCCCAAAAAAGATGCTTTGCTGGCTATTTATCAGTACGAAACACACCAGATAACACCGGAAGTATACAGTGGGCAACTCAGCCCTTAAATGACGCAATCACTTCTGTTGTTCTCCTATTAACAGTATGTGTCAGTCCAAACAAGACAAAGACCTTGATACTGGGTCCAGTAAATAGTAGAAGACTTAAGGACATTAGTATAGAACAGAGGGTAGGTTTCTGGTATTGTATAAACATAAATAACACATAAGGAAGGGAAACCCGAGGCCTGTAAACAGTAAATTAATATTAGACAAACATAAAGGTATGTTTTCAGGCACTCGTAGAAATAAAGAAGTAGAACACTTGGACAACAGAAAAACAACAGACGTGAGTGGCTTACCCAGGGTTCGAACCCCGTACCTTCCGTACGACAACTCCGCCTAGCTATCAAGCGAATCACACTGACCCCACGGCCAGCTAGGCATCCCCAAAAAAGATGCTTTGCTGGCTATTTATCAGTACGAAACACACAAGATAACACCGGAAGTATACAGTGGGCAACTCAGCCCTTAAATGACGCAATCACTTCTGTTGTTCTCCTATTAACAGTATGTGTCAGTCCAAACAAGATAAAGACCTTGATACTGGGTCCAGTAAATAGTAGAAGACTTAAGGACATTAGTATAGAACAGAGGGTAGGTTTCTGGTATTGTATAAACATAAATAACACATAAGGAAGGGAAACCCGAGGCCTGTAAACAGTAAATTAATATTAGACAAACATAAAGGTATGTTTTCAGGCACTCGTAAGAAAATATTGCTAACCCTGGTAGGCCTATTGTTTCAGCCTGCTCTTGTCCCACTGAACGTATTTCTGAATTCCTTGATAGTATTTTCCAGCCTTTGGTCGCCAATCTGCCTTCTTATTTGAAAGACACTACTCATGCTATCACTACCTTTGATTCTATCAGATTCACGCCTGATCGTACTTACCGTCTTTTCCTTCTAGATGTTTGTTCCCTTCATACTTCTATTCCACATGCTGATGGTCTTAAGGCACTCCAATTTTTTCTCGACCAGCGTACTGATCTTACTATAAGCACAGGTCCGCTTCTTCGCCTTGCTGAGTTGGTTCTTAATCTCAACTCTTTTGAGTTTAATGGCCAATTCTTCAACCAAATCAGTGGCGTTGCTATGGGTACTAAGATGGGCCCTAGTTACGCTTGCCTTTTTATGGGCCACTTTGAGTATTTGGTCTTTCAAAATTATGATGGGCCAATACCTGAGTTTTACCGCCGCTACATTGATGATGGTATTGGCATTACTGACATGTCTGAGGTAGACCTCCGTCGATTTATCGACTATGTTGGTAATTTCAATCCTGCCATCAAATTCACTTCTGAAATTTCTACGACCTCAGTGAACTTCCTCGACATCACTGTGACTATTAGCCCTATTGGTCTTAAAACGTCTGTCTATTATAAGGCTACTGACGCTCATGGCTTCCTTCTTTATACTTCATCGCATCCTCTTAGCTGTAAAAAATTCCATTCCCTTTTCTCAACTTCTTCGCTTGCGTCGGTTATGTCACGATGACGATGATTTTTATCAGCGAGCTCAAGAGATGCTTGAGTTCTTTCGCCGACGTCTTTATCCAGAACATGTGTTATCTGATGCCCTTAATCGTATCACACGCGTCACTCGTCAGATGGCACTCACTACTAAACCTTCTGTTCAATCTGACAGACTCAAACTGGTTCTAACTTTCCATCCTCACTGCCTGGCGGTAAAGAGAATTCTGTTTCGACATCTGCCTATTCTCAACTCTGATCCTGATACCAAAGAGTTATTTCGTGATACACCTTTGGTAGCTTATCGTAGGGATAGGAATTTTAGGGATATTCTTGTACACAGTCGCTTGCGACATTCTAGCCCATCTTACTTTGGTACTAAACCGTGCCAACGCCGGATATGCAAGACCTGTCCGTTTGTACTCCAAACTCAGACAGTCACTTTTCCTAAAGGAAAATTTATCATTAGAGAGTCTTTTACGTGCGAATCCAGAAACCTGATTTATGCTATCATCTGCAAGAGATGTGGCATGACCTATATTGGTGAAACTGGTAGGCGTTTGGCAGACAGGTTTCGTGAGCACTTGAATGACATCTATCAGGACAAACATTTACCGGTGGCCCTTCATTTCAATAGACCTGACCATTCAGGTAATTCCGATATACATGTCACTGCCCTGCGTTCATGTGCCGGTAATGACAAGACTCGCTTTTCGTTGGAGAATCGACTTATTTTTAAAATGGGCGTTCTAGCTCCCGGCGGTTTAAATATACAACATCATTTTGCATAAATTCTGGTAGCTTTTCTCTTTTTCATTCTTTATTCGTTGTCTTTATGATCCATCTTCTTATGTTTTTGCTTTGGTTCGTTTCGTATCTTGTTATATCTCTTGTTTTGTCGCTATCGCGCGTCACTTCCTTGCGAATTCTGTGACAAGAGACTACCGCTTTCTTCCACGGATTTTTTGCATCGAGCTAAGCTAACTTTAACTAGTTCCACAGTTTTGTTTATTCTTCTTTTTTCGTTTCGTTGGATTAATTTCTTTCTTGTTTCAGTATTTCTTTTAGATTTTACGGTTTTCTTGTATTGTTATTTACTTTTTCCATCTGCTTGTATCGCCCATTTTTTGTATGTTTCTCATCATCGTATAGTTTTGTAGTACCTATATGTAATTTTGGTCTTTGTCACCTGTTTGTGGCTGACGAAGGGTAAAACCCGAAACGTCCCTTGTCTCATGTGAACTGTTATTAGTAAAAACTGATTCAATACCGTTTTATTAGTTTATAAACTTATATTCCTTACCAGTTTTACTGCAGCCCCTTATTTTATTTACTTATACTATACTACACACTTATTGCTGCTACCCTGTTTCCGTTTCGTGACTACTATATTTTGTGTGCATTCTCTTGTTTCATATTTTTACATTTGTTCATTATGCCTTATCAGAAACATTTGATTTTTCTTCTCTTCATTCTTTTATCACCCATTCATTTTCTCTCATGCCTTCTGATATATCTCGTACTGCTTGTGACTTAGCCTTTACTATATACAAGAAGACACGCTGTACATGTCACATTAATTTTCTCAAGAACTGTCTCCATGCTAAAGTTATTCCCAAAGGGTTTGTCTCTAGCTTCCATCTATCGGCGGGACTTCCTCATCTTGCCGACCAGCATCGCTTACAACAAGTTGAGAAGAAATGTTCCTTCCAACGTATGAGGTGCGTCATTGCTATACATAAACGCCAGCTGACTGAGTTTGAACTTTCGAAATCCAACCTTACACAACAGCTACGTCTACTGACTTCTTTGTGCCCGGCAGCGTTCCCTCTTATTCGCACTATAATCCATGACACGAATAGGGAGCTGTATACTCGTTTGTGCACGCATAAAAAAGAGAAATTGCGCCGCCTCCGTCCGCAACCTCCTTTGGGGTCCTCTATTCAGTCTTCTACCCAAGCTAAAGTTATTTGCATTCCTCCAGATTTGCATCTGTCTCCTGATGAATTGTCTGTCCTGAGTAAGGGTCTTAAGTTTGTTCCTCTTCGTTCTAATTTTGACAATGATTCTCTGCTTCAGGATGTTCACAGCTTCCATCGCCGCATGCGTCTCAAATATTACCATCGTAATGGTAATGATTCTACCAGGGTTTCCGATACAGATGATATCTTTCGTCGTTTCGGAAAACGTAAACTAGACTGGACTCCAGCTCCAGGAGCTTCTCGTGCTCTGGATGTATATATTGCCAATACTTTACACGACATTGACCCAGCTCAATCTACGCCGTCTCCGTCGATCTAACCTCACGTCTTCTGAATGGCGGGCATTGTCACGCCTTAAAAACCGTGATGATATTGTTATCAAGCCGGCAGACAAAGGGGCAGCTGGGGTTGTATGGAGTAAGGTCTTATATATTCACGAAGGAGTTACACAGCTAGGTAACACCACCTTTTACTCACCTTGTTCTGGTGATGCTACAGTCCGGAATAATCTTACTGTTCATGAGACTATCCGGGGCCTTGTCCATGATGATCATCTCCCTTCTGGTGCTTTATCTCTCCATATTTTTGATAGTAGTCTTGGTAAGCCTTCCTTCTACATGCTTCCTAAGGTGCATAAAATTGCTAACCCTGGTAGGCCTATTGTTTCAGCCTGCTCTTGTCCCACTGAACGTATTTCTGAATTCCTTGATAGTATTTTCCAGCCTTTGGTCGCCAATCTGCCTTCTTATTTGAAAGACACTACTCATGCTATCACTACCTTTGATTCTATCAGATTCACGCCTGATCGTACTTACCGTCTTTTCCTTCTAGATGTTTGTTCCCTTTATACTTCTATTCCACATGCTGATGGTCTTAAGGCACTCCAATTTTTTCTCGACCAGCGTACTGATCTTACTATAAGCACAGGTCCGCTTCTTCGCCTTGCTGAGTTGGTTCTTAATCTCAACTCTTTTGAGTTTAATGGCCAATTCTTCAACCAAATCAGTGGCGTTGCTATGGGTACTAAGATGGGCCCTAGTTACGCTTGCCTTTTTATGGGCCACTTTGAGTATTTGGTCTTTCAAAATTATGATGGGCCAATACCTGAGTTTTACCGCCGCTACATTGATGATGGTATTGGCATTACTGACATGTCTGAGGTAGACCTCCGTCGATTTATCGACTATGTTGGTAATTTCAATCCTGCCATCAAATTCACTTCTGAAATTTCTACGACCTCAGTGAACTTCCTCGACATCACTGTGACTATTAGCCCTATTGGTCTTAAAACGTCTGTCTATTATAAGGCTACTGACGCTCATGGCTTCCTTCTTTATACTTCATCGCATCCTCTTAGCTGTAAAAATTCCATTCCCTTTTCTCAACTTCTTCGCTTGCGTCGGTTATGTCACGATGACGATGATTTTTATCAGCGAGCTCAAGAGATGCTTGAGTTCTTTCGCCGACGTCTTTATCCAGAACATGTGTTATCTGATGCCCTTAATCGTATCACACGCGTCACTCGTCAGATGGCACTCACTACTAAACCTTCTGTTCAATCTGACAGACTCAAACTGGTTCTAACTTTCCATCCTCACTGCCTGGCGGTAAAGAGAATTCTGTTTCGACATCTGCCTATTCTCAACTCTGATCCTGATACCAAAGAGTTATTTCGTGATACACCTTTGGTAGCTTATCGTAGGGATAGGAATTTTAGGGATATTCTTGTACACAGTCGCTTGCGACATTCTAGCCCATCTTACTTTGGTACTAAACCGTGCCAACGCCGGATATGCAAGACCTGTCCGTTTGTACTCCAAACTCAGACAGTCACTTTTCCTAAAGGAAAATTTATCATTAGAGAGTCTTTTACGTGCGAATCCAGAAACCTGATTTATGCTATCATCTGCAAGAGATGTGGCATGACCTATATTGGTGAAACTGGTAGGCGTTTGGCAGACAGGTTTCGTGAGCACTTGAATGACATCTATCAGGACAAACATTTACCGGTGGCCCTTCATTTCAATAGACCTGACCATTCAGGTAATTCCGATATACATGTCACTGCCCTGCGTTCATGTGCCGGTAATGACAAGACTCGCTTTTCGTTGGAGAATCGACTTATTTTTAAAATGGGCGTTCTAGCTCCCGGCGGTTTAAATATACAACATCATTTTGCATAAATTCTGGTAGCTTTTCTCTTTTTCATTCTTTATTCGTTGTCTTTATGATCCATCTTCTTATGTTTTTGCTTTGGTTCGTTTCGTATCTTGTTATATCTCTTGTTTTGTCGCTATCGCGCGTCACTTCCTTGCGAATTCTGTGACAAGAGACTACCGCTTTCTTCCACGGATTTTTTGCATCGAGCTAAGCTAACTTTAACTAGTTCCACAGTTTTGTTTATTCTTCTTTTTTCGTTTCGTTGGATTAATTTCTTTCTTGTTTCAGTATTTCTTTTAGATTTTACGGTTTTCTTGTATTGTTATTTACTTTTTCCATCTGCTTGTATCGCCCATTTTTTGTATGTTTCTCATCATCGTATAGTTTTGTAGTACCTATATGTAATTTTGGTCTTTGTCACCTGTTTGTGGCTGACGAAGGGTAAAACCCGAAACGTCCGTTGTCTCATGTGAACTGTTATTAGTAAAACTGATTCAATACCGTTTTATTAGTTTATAAACTTATATTCCTTACCAGTTTTACTGCAGCCCCTTAATTTATTTACTTAAAGAAGTAGAACACTTGGACAACAGAAAAACAACAGACGTGAGTGGCTTACCCAGGGTTCGAACCCCGTACCTTCCGTACGACAACTCCGCCTAGCTATCAAGCGAATCACACTGACCCCACGGCCAGCTAGGCATCCCCAAAAAAGATGCTTTGCTGGCTATTTATCAGTACGAAACACACAAGATAACACCGGAAGTATACAGTGGGCAACTCAGCCCTTAAATGACGCAATCACTTCTGTTGTTCTCCTATTAACAGTATGTGTCAGTCCAAACAAGACAAAGACCTTGATACTAATGTCCTTAAGTCTTCTACTATTTACTGGACCCAGTATCAAGGTCTTTGTCTTGTTTGGACTGACACATACTGTTAATAGGAGAACAACAGAAGTGATTGCGTCATTTAAGGGCTGAGTTGCCCACTGTATACTTCCGGTGTTATCTTGTGTGTTTCGTACTGATAAATAGCCAGCAAAGCATCTTTTTTGGGGATGCCTAGCTGGCCGTGGGGTCAGTGTGATTCGCTTGATAGCTAGGCGGAGTTGTCGTACGGAAGGTACGGGGTTCGAACCCTGGGTAAGCCACTCACGTCTGTTGTTTTTTTGTTGTCCAAGTGTTCTACTTCTTTATTTCTTACGAGTGCCTGAAAACATACCTTTATGTTTGTCTAATATTAATTTACTGTTTACAGGCCTCGGGTTTCCCTTCCTTATGTGTTATTTATGTTTATGCAAGGCCGTACGTGATTTGAATTCAAAGTTTTCCTTCTCCCAGATAAATGCTTCCGAAGACTTTACAGGCAGGGCTGGATTAAGCCAAGAAGGGCCTCTAGGCTTTTTGGTGCTTGAACCTTCTCTCCCTCCCCCCTCACCTAATAGGCAAAAATTTTAATATTTCTTTTCAAACCCCTTAGCATGCTGATGTATATACTAGTATTATTAATAGACTGGTATGTCTGTTTGTTAGCATTACTTACCTCTTTTATAAAGTAATTATTTTTATTATTGTTTATTAATATTGTTTTTATCATTATTGTTAAAGTAAATACAATAATCAATTTTATTTAAAAAATTGTCTTGATTTTCTTTCAACAATTTCTCCTTCTTCTTCTTCCTTCCTCGTTCGTCCTGAAAAGGACGTTGGTTGCGTTGTGTCTGTTTACACCGGAGCTGCGATATCTACGCCTTTCGGCCGACACATCCGACTTCAGCACGGCATTTTTTGGGACCGGGTTTGCCTTCCCTCTTCGATCCCTACTCTCTCAGCCAGACTGCAGTGATGCAGACTGTTTCCAGGACCACCACGTGGAGGTGGAGTAGAGTCTTGGTCAGCTCTGGTTCGCTGACCCTGACGCAAGCAGTCAAGCTATGGGTCGCTGACTGCATTCTCTATTGCTGCATCTTTGGGTCCCAACAATTTCTCCAATAACTGGCAAGAAATCAGTTTTGTCTAATAATAGAAGATTCTATGCGCATCAATGCTAACATTGTCTTTTTGTACATAAATCAATATGCATTTTTAAATATTTTTTTTAACTTATGCACGGGCCCCAAAGAGCTTCGGGCCCCAAAGAGCTTGGGGCCCCTAGCTTTCAGCCTACTTAGCCTAATGGATAATCATGCCCTGCTTACAAGTCTCACATATCCTGAGCATCCCGGTTTTACGGTGCCAGATACTCACCTGTGTTCCGCCCATGTTCCGCCTATGTTCCGCCCATGTTCTGCCTATGATAATATTTGCCCCGTGTAATTCCTCGGGTTCTCTTATGGGACAAATAAAGAATAGAACTGCTGCTTCCTCAGGCTTTATTACACGGCAGCTAATGTTAGCGTGTGTCTGGGGTTTGAAACTTTATAATGGAAAACTAATTGCTACAGAAAACCCCTGCTGCACGAGCATGTGAATGCTTTTAACTCTTGGTCTCCGGAACAACGCTCAGAGCGTTGGTCAGATTTGACACCCGCGCTGAAACAACTCTCTGAGCGTTGTTTTTTTTTTTTTTAGTCTATCACGAATTAAAATTACGGCACAGGGTGGAAAATAATTGCGAAGTCATAGAGTTAAGCAGGCTTCCCGTAAGGGGGCCAGGCACTCGTGCTCCATAGGGAGCGAAAATGACAATGATGAAGATGATGATAAAGCAGCGTTAAGGACCACATCAAGCAGCGTTAAGGACCACATCAAGCAGATTTAGGACCACATCAAGCAGGTACAGAAACAGGTTAGGAAACAAAACATCTAGTAAATAGTCATCTGTCAACAATCTCAACGCCAAACCTACTTTTTTCCTTCCACTATTGCTGCCAAGTGTGTCGCCATGTCTGCTATGAGCCCGTGTTGTTATAAGATTTTTGTGATGTTGTCAATGAGCCCGTGTTGTTATAAGATTTCTGTGATGTTGTCTGTGAGCCCGTGTTGTTATAAGATTTCTGTGATGTTGTCTATGAGCCCGTGTTGTTATAAGATTTCTGTGATGTTGTCAATGAGCCCGTGTTGTTATAAGATGTCTGTGATGTTGTCTGTGAGCCCGTGTTGTTATAAGATGTCTGTGATGTTGTCAATGAGCCCGTGTTGTTATAAGATTTCTGTGATGTTGTCTGTGAGCCCGTGTTGTTATAAGATTTCTGTGATGTTGTCAATGAGCCCGTGTTGTTATAAGATGTCTGTGATGTTGTCTGTGAGCCCGTGTTGTTATAAGATGTCTGTGATGTTGTCTATCCATCTGCCTCTTGGTCTTCCCCGTGCTCTGAACCCAGACCTTCTAGTGTTGTAGGCGAGTAGTGATAATTTATTGGGCTCCATTCTCATGAGATGACCAAACCACTTGATTTTCTGTATCTTATACTTGAAGCAGGATGTAGTTCCTACAAATTTTCTTATGTCATCATTTCTCATTTTGTCCCTCCTTGTAGCTTTTCTTAAACATTTAATCTCACAAGATGTGATTCTGCCCTCTTGTGCTTTGGTCTGGGACCATGTTTGACACTAATAGCAAAGAGTTGGTAAGAATATACTGTTTATCATCTGTCGTTTAGTTTCCATACTGATATTCTGATGTTTGAATAGTGGTGGCTGTAGTTTAGTCACTTGTGACGAGTCAGATCTTCGATCGTTACATTTTTCTGTGACCGCCTTTAACTTTCTCTTGTCCTATTCCTTTTCTTTTTTCTCACCCGCTCCTTGTCACATTTTTTTTGCTCCCATCCACCAAGGCTATCTTATTACATCTTGTCACAACTCTCACCCACCCCTATCTCTTGGTTATTTTCTCCTTTGTTATAGGCGACGCGTACCGAAGGAGTGAACTTGCCACATTGACGTTTTTGCTTATCGCCAGCTCTAGACGGGGTAAGAGTCTACTCTGAGCGACATTCCTATTGTTAACCCAGACTTTCTGCCAGGGAAGATACACGAAACTGTGTTGTCGCATGAGAAGGTGCTAGTTTGCAAACATGACATGCCTAAATACACGGTCGATCTCACTGGGATGGAGGATAACAATCTTGGTAACGATTAAAACACGGACAGTGATGTAATACTTCTGGCAGAATGACTTTGTTGTGATAAACAATTATAAGAAAATAACATCTTTTATTAGATTATAATGTTAGATCTGTGAAGTAGTGAATTGTAAACATGACAAATACCTACGGAAGTGGGAAGACCTTATATGGTAATGGAGTTTAAAAATCACACTTTATCTTATGCTGTCATGTAGTAATGTTCTACATAAGAGGAGGGTCGTGGGGGAATAGACCCTTACCACAATCAAACACTAATTTGCAATTGGTTTGGCATTTAAGATGATATGATAGGCTGCTGTTTATCGGATATTTCCTCAAAGAAGCAACCTGGGTGCGTTTGTGAACAATTTCGCTTATATGCTGCAGCGTTGTAAGACTACTTCACTTCCAATTTCTTAAGAAGAAATCATAGACAGCCAGGACATGAAATATTAGGACCCAAATATAGGAGAGGCCATAGGACTGGACGTGAATGCAAAGATTAAAAGAGAGTAACCCCAGAAACATCTCTTTGCGCCTTAAGTTCTAGGATCCCTCTTCAAGTGCTCTAAGTTAGATACCAGTTCAAAACGTCTGTGTTCGCCCGAAAGAAACTCGGGGTATGTTGTAATATGTACATGTATTTTTGCATTTTGACATGTGTACTTTGCTTGTGTATGTACAGTTGCATATGAGGCTTGCTACCTCATCACTGCAAATAACGTGACATAAACAACACTGCAAGAGCTGGTGACTGCTTTGTGTGGGTATCTTCACAAGGATTCAAGAGCAGAGGCGGCCACGGGCTACATAGAGAGCAGGGAGTAAGTGATGATATCATGGGGCACACATTTATTATAGAAGCAGTCCAAAAGCACTTTCACTCGACTCACTGAGGTTAAAATAAACGCTCAGAGAGGGTAAAGAGTCTGAGGAAGATGGAAGTGGTGGATGGAAGCGGAAGTCTCCTGAGGATGTCAGGAGACCCAATACGTAGCAGAGACATTTGTCTCCTTTCAGTTTGTGGTACAAGTTTGCAATCCAAGTTGCCAGCAGTAGACGCTAGATACCTCATCAGACGGTCTTGAAGATACTTGACTTGACAACCTAAGCAGTTACCTCGCCCTTGTGCAAGGGACGTGCTGCTGCCACAATATTTGACTTGTAGGGAAGTACAGTCCAAAGCTCCTGTGGGAACTGTTAGATGCTCGCTTTTTAGGAGCTTGGGTTCTCAATGTTGCAAAACCTGGTTTATTGATTTGCTTCTTCGGATTCACGAAAGCTGTTAGTATTATTGTCGTCATCATTTTTCATTAATAAAATCTATTGTTTCTTGCTTCAAGTTTTCGTATTAGATTATTTTGGGTTCAGCTAGTCATTTCAATTGTTCTGTTAGTCGTATAATCTTACGCCAAGTAACACTAGGATTTGCTCATTGTCAAATATTAAACACCAAAGTGAAGGTCAAAGAATAATGGTGACAGTTCTCAATACTTGCAACGGATGAAACTTCATCAAGAAGAAAAACCATCATGGACGACTGTTCATATTTATTAGCGCATATAGTTATTTACAATAAATCTCAGAACTTCACACTGTCAATAGACTTTGAACATTTTTATAAACTCGCACATACCCTTGTGCATTAATCACAGATTATATGTCTTTTATATCACAGCGTTGGACATTTTCAGTATATTATATTATTTCACATTTCTCTGTTTGCGTCTGCATAATCATTACAGCTTTTCTAACCTCGATTCAATTCTAAATTCATATTTATACTCATTTGGCTTGTCACGCCAATTTTATTGCTAACACGTCAATTATTGATTACTCTGGCACGATGGCCGTTACAAATGTCATTCGACGACTATTTAATTGTGTAATCTCTTTGCTACACATTGTAGGGTGGTTAAAACCACATCACCAAAAATACATTACCGATGGACCCGAAGGGCATAACGCAGACTTTTGCTACACATATATTAGTGGCCAAGCCACAAATTCTGAAACACGTTCGTTAGGCACGCCGGCTACAAGCAGACTCCTTTGTAACTATGTATTTCGCGTCATCATCCTTTACGCGGTACTTCTAAATGTGCCGCTAGTTGGGATGCTACATGGTGCAATCATCCCGACCGAAAATAAGCCAGCCTAGATGATTACTCCCCATGGAGCAGTCCTCAACAGGAACCAACAGCGGCTGAAGCAGACGTCAAACGACCCCACACCGGAAGCTAAGTACCATATGTCGCGCCGTTATCCCAAACTGGACATTAATTGTCACAGCACAGTTGGATAAGATAGATGTAAATTAAGAAATGTAAGAAAGATATATAGGATCTCATAAGTGGCTCGTTAAATGTTAGAATCCTATATAATTGAGGGGTGAAAAGGAAGGCGAATATTCTCACAAAGAGATAATGTCTCGGAAGGGCACTTGAGAATGGATTATGTTTCCTTGCGACAAGTCTCCCCTTTTATTCTTACTGAATATTATAATTATTATTAAGCCCCCATCCTCTCATACTGAGGACATGACACATATATGGATTTAAAAGACAGTACATGTAAGAAACTCACTCGACCACTTGGTAAGGGTATAACTTATGTACATATATTTAACCCCTAAACCCCATCTACGACACAAAGAAAAATGAAAAGGTAATAGAAAACAATAAATTGGTCATAAACACTGAATGACTAAATGTCCTGGTATGTCCTACTAATCATCATTAGCACTGGTGTGACTATCATGAAAGTTGCCTACGTTATGGATTGTAAAGTTGACTTTTGATAATCTGGAAGGCACTTTAAATAGAGTTCCGTTATTATTTTGGTGAAAGTTATGTTTGAAATTCTGAGTAAGATCTCTGAGTTATCTGGAGGAAAAATAATCCTTATGCTTTACGGACAGCTGTAATCCTTTGTTGTCAGCCCTGGCGCAGGTTGTTATGTGCTGTCATCCAGCAGCGATATGACGTTACACGTGTGAGCGTTGCTCTATGCCCCTTTATGTTTAGGAGTTGACGAGATCTCTGGCTTTAGGTTCTGCTGATCGGTCAAAAGACTGACTGTCTGTTACCGTCAGGCGCCGGACACTGAATTCTGCAACTGCGAATGTTGTCCGCTCAGAAACCTAAAAGTCTGAACAATGTGAAATCATATTATACCGCTTGGTTAACACCAAACAGTTTGTAATGTGGACTTCCTCGTCATTTAGATGCACTCGGTCCACGGGTTGTGGGTGTAAGTGGCATTTGGATCTAAGCTTCTGGCTTTTATGGATGTCTTCTCACATGTTCTAGATCGTTCGTTGGTTTTTCACCGTTCCTGACGTTACTGAATTGTGAGTGGTGGGTAATGGGTGTTCCGACGTAATTACACGTACATTCTTTCCCCGGCCTCTGAGCCATAGTGACGCAATCTTGACCAGCGTATCGCATGGGAAAGGTTCCCCGCGCGGTAATTACTGGTTACTCAGCAGGCACACACGTGCTGGCCTATACAATAAAGTTTGACACGGGATCGTTTTCTGTCAGATCCATGAAACAGGATACAATAAAGCAATGGAGGCTTCCAGACTATAAGACGCCTTGATACTCTTAACAAAGGTATATTCTCTGGCCATGTGTTATTACCTGGGGCCTACGCATTTGCGATATTTGCTCAGTGACCATTAGTAAGCGCCGTGATGTCTGAGAAAGAAAAACGCTGACTACATCGTCGAAAAGACCGTAGCGTAACATGAAAATTACTGAGAATAAAGAAGAGAGGAAGGGAAGGGAGACAAAGATGGAGAGAGAGGAATAGACCATGTTACGACACCATAACAGCGCAACCACAGGACAATTTCAAAATGTTCATACGTTCCACCACAATTTAAATCATCCGATATTTATCATCGCTTCATTTTTATAAATAACTTTATTTTACATTGTTAACCCATGTGTGATTATTAAACCTGTTTATCTGTAACTTTAAAGTTATAGTTGAATTAATTACTCTTGAGTGAATTTTTTGTATACATAAACATAGAATGCTATAATATTAATAGTGTTACCGGTAGCTTGGGACTTTAAGAATGAGAGAGAGTACGGAAAAATGGTTTAAGAAAGTTAAATAGAGTTGTTAATAGACTATTTGTCTTTGCAAAGGGGAAGTTAAATGAGCAGACGCGTGTTTTGAGGGAAGGGAGGTAACTCCGTAGGTACCCTTTTGGGAGATGTAGCTTGGTGTTTTGGGTTTAGTATATCAGGTGAGGTATGGTGTGACTGATTTGCATGGTAATGTTTTGGTAGTGAGATTAAAGAAGATTGTATGGGTTTTGAGTTTAATCAGCAAAGGGAGATGACTTTAAATTACGTCCCTTGAAAGGTTTTGGTGAGCGATCAAAAATAAACACGCACGAGAAAGTGTTGCGAGGGTGAACACATTTTTAGCAGAGAACGGTGAAAATGTTAAATCGGGGAGAAGATGAAAAAATTCTGATTTGAGAACGCGCTTAGCGTAGGATAGCAAGTTTGTTATGTATTAAAGTTGTGTAGTGGCGAGCGATGTTTGATGGTTCATATTTCTGGCGAACAAGCCACTGAAGGTGGTTGGTTGCTGTGGTCACAGTATTGTATCAAATTATTTTGCCGCACCAACAAGACGCTCTAACGCCACCTTTAATAGATGATAGATAAAGGCAAGAAAGACAATGTCGCCAGTTCAAGATTTGTGTTAACAAGTTGTCAAGACTACAAGACGAACAGGTATGTTGTGTTAGATGCAGAGACAATAGACAGTAGCTAGGGGCAGCGTGGAACAAATGACTAGTGATACAAATAAACAGCCCTGGTAGTTAGACCAGTCTTATATAGAAAGATACCTCAACTAGTTCCACCAGACCTACATGCCTCATCATGAGTTTAAAAACCAGAAGAACATAAATTTTAGACGAGCTACTAATCTTAGAGACAGCGTCAGAATATATATAAGAAAAAAATGATGGAGCGAGAGATTTATTTTAAAAGTTGCCTATGAACATTTTATGTATAATGAGATGGCCGGCCTCGGTAGAAGGTTGGGCATGAATTATGATTTCAGCGGATTTGATGACTAGCTGTAAATAAACATCATCTTTGTTGTTCACCGCTGTTTGAGGTCAGTACTTTTCGCCAGATGTTCTCCATCCCATCATCTGTATGTCGTGTGATGTTATATCGTCAAGATTTTGTTTTAACATAGCATCATCAACACCTAGCTGCCTACTGTCGGGTAGTGAGACGAGTCCCACTATACGACAAGTATCATCAACTCTAAGTATATAAACCAATAAAACGGTATTGAATCAGTTTTACAAATAACGGTTCACATGAAACAAGGGACGTTTCGGGTTTTACCCTTCGTCAGCCACAAACAGGTGACAAAGACAAGAATTACATATAGGTATTACAAAAACATACCATGATGAGAAACATTCACTAAATGAGCGATACAAGCAGATGGAAAAAGTAAACACCCACAGTGATGAGCGAAAAAAAGAACAATAATAATGCAAGAAAATCGTAAAACCTAAAAGAAATACCGAAACAAGAAAGTAAATAATCAACGAAACGAAAAAAAAGAATGAACAAAACTTCGGAACAAGTAAAAGTTCACTTAGCTTATCATCAACTTATCAACTCTAACATCATCCGCTGTAACGGCCACAATATTTACTGAATCACCTTCAGCTGGGGACTCAGAATTCGAGCGAAAATATATTATATCACAGAAGTGGCGGGAGAATACTAAAGTTCATGACAGCTTAGATGATCTCAGTTGTTATGCTTGCTTTTCTTTAAATTCCTGTGAGGCTCCCTAGAGTAGAAGCATCATACTTTTATTTATATCTCTGCCAAGAGTAATCTTGAGCGAAGGTTGATACCTTTGAAGCCCCTCATCATTATACTCTTATGTTTGGCCATTGTTTGACCACTAACGCGGAGCAGGAAATACCGTCACATCACTGAACTGGCTTCTTGACATCTTGTTTCAATTTCTCTGTCAAGTCTTCCATTTTCAGGTAAACTACTTCCAAGGCATTTGAACTTAGGAGCCTCTTAAGCTTGGCATTCTTGTCATGTTTGTTACGTGGGCTTGCCGATCTGCTAATCTTCATAGTTTCTGTCTTTGATATGTTGTTCTTCATGTTGTATCATCCACAGGTTGAGTTAATTACATCTGTATGTTTTTGCTAAGTGTTTTCATCTTCATACATTAGACTTTGGTCACCTGTACAAAGTAACTCATTCGGTGATCTGTATTCTTCACTTTCTGTGTTTTCTTTGACTTCTGGGTTTGCTTCTATATTAGCTTCTTGTATTGTTTTTTTTTTTTGGTCTATATTAAAAACAGCGCAAAACAACAGGTAATAGTGCTCTGGCTTCGCACAGGCTACACCTGTTTAAAAAGCTAAAAACTGCCGGTAGGTGCACATGTAGCACTGATTAAATTGCAGCTGTACATGTCCTGCAGAAGTGCTCCACAAATCAGGAAGACAGAAAGCGCATGTAAACGTCTGCAAGTACCAGTTCAGGAAAATAACTCTTTAGAATCTGCAAAACCAGAGGCTGACATAGCTTTCTTCGAGCATATGTGGATTATTGTTATTATTTCAAAGTTCACTCCTTATGGAACAACCACTGTAGCTAATCTGTTTGTAGGAATCCATGCAGCAAGGCATTCACGCGCTCTTACAACTAGGGTTTCACTAGCAATTAGTTTTACGTGAGGAAGTTCCCAGGCCCACGCACAATCTCATCATCATCATCATCTTTTTCTTCTCCCTCTTCTCCTCCTCCTTCTCCGCCTCTTCTTCTTCGTTCGCCCTCCGACTTCTACACTAATGACTCTAATAACGGCAGTAGTCAGCTCAAGGTTCCTGACATCTCCAAACAGTTTTTCGTTGAGAAAAGTGGGTTGTTGTTGCCATATACCACTCCGTTCACTGCTGTAAGTTGGGCAGGACTGGAGCAGACGTTCAGCTGTCATGGATCATATTATTCTCCTCTTGCGACGTGCCTGAAGAAGCAGGAGACATATTCTTTCTCTGGCTCTCTTTCTGTTATATTTTTATATTCACAAACTTCTACCGTCTATGTTTCTTTGTTTTTTTCTCGAGGTAGGCTTTGCTGACTTGAACTTTGAAAGTATTCTTCTTCTGGTGACTGTGTTAACGTTATACCGATATTTATGTGTGTTGCTAATTACCTAAATCAAACGTCCTATAACGAACAATGAAATAGTCCCATCAGCTTTTTTGGGAAAGTACGGAAAACGTGCGCATTGCACAGTGGAAACTAATTTAAACACCTATTAAAAGATCATGCATGGCTTTCAATTTTTTTCGTGGTGCATAAGTCGTGAGACATTTGACTACAAAGATCCGATGAGATCATACGTCATAGCCTCGAACATCAGCCCCTTGCAGACCAACAGGTCTCGTAATTGTTCGTGCATATTTTAAAATCTTGCCCTGCTCGACTTACTGCCTTTGAGAAGCCATGGTCGACTTACTGCCTCTGAGAACAACGTTTGAAGTTTGACGAAACTCCAGTTCATATACTGGTTATCAATTGTGTTGTTGGCTTCTTTCCATAATCAAACAGTTCATGCACACCGTCATTTGCGCACTTTTCTATTTTCGGGAGAGTACATATATAGGAAACACTACAATTACCACAGTTGCACCCCTTAGCTGTGGTTGAAAGTTAATGTACTCTCTCGAAAATAGAAAAGTGCGCAAATGACGGTGTGCATGATGTGACAACCGCCAAAATTGGCAGGTTTTTAATTATAGTGTGTTTCTATTACACGTATTACATTGCTGCTTCTTCTATAGTCTCGCTTGCTCGCTGTGAATGACGCGATCGTCTCTTCCTTTTAGACATCTTATCATTTTGATCCATAATAATAAGTCTGCAATACTTTAAATTACAATTTTGTCTTGAAGAAACAATAAAAAAAACTTACATTTTTAAGAAAAATGATGAGTTAAATCCGTTTCCTGAATGAAACTGGACAGAAGAGTATCTAAATTGTCTGTTGATTTAATCTGCATCTCCGCACCTTCCTGTCTCCTGTTCAAGTTGTTGGCTTCTTTCCATAATCAAACTGTTTGCTCGCTGTGAATGACGCGATCGTCTCTTCCTTTTAGCCATCTTATAATTTTGATCCATAATAATAAGTCTGCAATACTTTAAATTAAAATTTTGTCTTGAAGAAACAATCAGAAACTTAAAATGAGGAGTTAAATCCGTTTCCCGAATGAAACTGGACAGAAGAGTATCTTGATTGTCTGTTGATTTAATGCACACCGTCACACTTTTTCTATTTTCGGGAGAGTACATATAAGGGAAAACAATACAATGTTATTGTCTAACTTTCAACCACAGTTGCACCCCCTTAGCTGTGCTTGAAAGTTAATGCACTCTCTCGAAAATAGAAAAAGTGCGCAAGCGACGGTGTGCAACGTGTGACAAACCGACAGACCGAAGTATTTACGGCGGTAATTATTACACTACTAGCAACAACCCGCCAAAATTGGCTTGTGGTATCGTCTCTCTTCGACATTTATTTTGTTTAAGCTACATGAAAATGACTAATTGTGTGTCATTGTGTTGTATTTTTGCCGTTCTTTTTAAACTATGCTTTCACTAGGTAGGCGCATGTGGCTAGCTACATCACCATGCAAAATATTAACTGCTACAGAGGTACTATCGCTAGAGACATGCACTCTCTCGAAAATAGAAAACGTGCAACGTGTGACAGACCGACAGACCGAAGTATTTACGGCGGTAATTATTACACTACTAGCAACAACCCGCCAAAATTGGCAGGTTTTTAATTATAGTGTGTTGTTTCTGTTACACGCATTACATTGCTGCTTCTTCTATAGTCTCGCTTGCTCGCTGTGAATGACGCGATCGTCTCTTCCTTTTAGCCATCTCATCATTTTGATCCATAATAATAAATCTGCAATACTTTAAATTAAAATTTTGTATTGCAGAAACAATCAGAAAACTTACATTTTAAGGTTATTTTTAAGAAAAACGATGAGTTAAATCCGTTTCCCGAATGAAACTGGACAGAAGAGTATCTTGATTGTCTGTTGATTTAATGCACACCGTCACACTTTGCTATTTTCGTGAGAGTACATAAAAGGGGAAACAATACAATTATTGTCTAACTTTCAAACACAGTTGCACCACCTTAGCTGTGCTCGAAAGTTAATGTACTCTCTCGAAAATAGAGACAAAAGTGCGCAAATGACGGTCCGACAGAACGAAGTACCTTATGGCGGGAATTATGATATTGGAATATATCCTAATTATAACCCATCGAGGGTGGACGGGATAATTTGTTTTAAAAAAAAAAAAACTAGCGGAATGACTGAATTATATAGGCATAAGACCAACTCATTGTTGTAGAGTTCAGATTTGGGTTTACACCGGTTTCTTTGATGCAATATGAATGATGCTTAATAACGCGTATACGTGGTAAGCACACATGAAGGGCTGGTGAACATCATATTTACATGTATTATAATATAATATTAAATAGATAGTGAGAAAGAAACAGAAAAACTGTTCCCTATTAAGCATGTCATGAAAGGCGACAGTGGATTGTTTTTTTTTAAATTAATTACGAACGATATCCTGTTAAACCCATAATGGGCTATAATTAAAATACTCGTATATAGTGTCTACATTTTTAGATAGTATAGAGTATTGCCGCAAAATGCTTGTGGTATCGTCTCTCTTCGACATTTATTGTGTTTAAGCTACATGAAAATGACTAATTGTGTGTCATTGTGTTGTATTTTTGCCGTTCTTTTTAAACTATGCTTTCACTAGGTAGACGCATGTGGCTAGCTACATCACCATGCAAAATATTAACTGCTACAGAGGTACTATCGCTAGAGACATAACAACGTGCTGTAACTCAAGCTTGCTGTAATCTCAAGCTTGCTGTAACTCAAGCTTGCTGTAACTCTAGCTTGCTGTAACTCTAGCTTGCTGTAAGGAGACTAACCTGTTGTAGGAGTGGCCCCATTTGCTTATTAAGCAACAACAAAAAATAAAAGATTCTTCAAGAAGTATGAAAAAAAACACATTCGTTTTATATTCTTTCAAAGGCAGTTTATTTATTGGTCAACATTGCCTCTTCCACAGACCAGGTTCGCGTGTAACGGTCAAAAATACCTCAAATCCAGACTGGTGGAAGGTGAGTATAATCATCGTCATCATCATCATCATAATTGCCTGCCAGTTGTCCAAGGAAAATAACTATTGAACAAATTCATTCCAATCCTCTCAGAAGTAATATTCTTTTCACCCTTGTGTTACATGGGCCTGGAAGGGGAGCAAAGAATAGTAACACTGTTCCCTACCATGCATGTCGTAAAGAGCCACTAAGGAGGGTTGGGCATGGGACAGGTTCTCCCATCCTGTAAAAAATGTTAAACCACAAAAACTTCCTCCAACAAACATGGCAGTCAACTAAGGAAAATAAAACCCAGCCAACTAAGACAGGAGAAAGTCGTGAAAATGATGAGGAAAACATGGAAAGAACTTGAACTGATGGCACGTGACAGGAAGACTTGGCATGTGTTTGTTGAAGGCCTATGCTCCTTGGGGAGCTAATGGGTATTGATTATTCATCTTCAGTATTTGATATTCTTGGCTGGTATAATAGCTCTATCGTCTGATTGTTAGAGTGGCAAAGGTGCCGGGTTCGATTCAAGGTATCGACACGCTCCGGTCTACCCAGCTGTAAGTGGGTACCTGACTTTGTTCTTGAGTTAGGGAAGGAAAAGGCAGCGAGGAAGGGGACTGGTCATCCCACCTCTCGATGCTCGACCTAGTATAGTGAAGTCTCTAACACTTCACTCCCTACGACAGTATGTGCTGTAGGCCTATCTTTACCATATAATAGCTCTACATTGGTTATGTTGGTGCATATGTGCAGTGCTTATGGAACAGGGCCTGACGTGGACCTGTGTAGCAAGGACGGAAGGAAAGGATCTTGTTACACGCCCATTGAGGCATATTGGGAAAATTAAGTTAGGCCCATATTTTCTTGACCATCGGCACACTAGGGTTGATTTGGTCAGCACCACGCCGGCCGCCTTAACCTTCCCAATTCATTAGACTGGGTCGACTCCGGAGCCGTTTGCGGTCTAAAAAAAATCCCACCTCAACTGGGATCGAACTATGGACCACTGAGCAGGTAAGCCAGAGCACTAACCACTGAGCCACCGCGGCTGTGTAGCAAGATGCCAGGAAAAGATGCTGACGCTGGATCAAACACACATTGAGAAACCCAGTTGATGGCATTACAGGGCAATCCCTGTTCTTAAATCCTCAGGGTGGGAGAAAAAGAGTGTGACAGGAAACACATGGGGTAGAGAACTGGTGACACACATGGAGTAGACAACTGGTGACACACATGGAGTAGAGAACTGGTGACACACATGGAGTAGAGAACTGGTGACACACATGGAGTAGAGAACTGGTGACACACATGGAGTAGAGAACTGGTGACACACATGGAGTAGAGAACTGGTGACACACATGGAGTAGACAACTGGTGACACACATGGAGTAGACAACTGGTGACACACATGGAGTAGAGAACTGGTGACACACATGGAGTAGAGAACTGGTGACACACATGGAGTAGAGAACTGGTGACACACATGGAGTAGAGAACTGGTGACACACATGGAGTAGAGAACTGGTGACACACATGGAGTAGACAACTGGTGACACACATGGAGTAGACAACTGGTGACACACATGGAGTAGACAACTGGTGACACACATGGAGTAGAGAACTGGTGACACACATGGAGTAGAGAACTGGTGACACACATGAAAGGGGTAAAGATAACATGGAAAAACCTTGAAGGAATGGCACAGGACAGGTGGACTTTGGGTGTATTTATTACAGGCATGTGCTGCACAGGGAGGTGAAAGTTCATGATGATGATTGTCCTGTTGTTGGCAAATTCAGAGTGTGCAGCTAGTTACTGATACATTTGATCACCCTTCAGCTCCCTAACGATCCATCGGCCTTCAACAAACTTATGACAAGTCTTCCTGTCCCGTGCCATCAACAAACTTATGACAAGTCTTCCTGTCCCGTGCCATCAACACACTTATGACAAATCTTCCTGTCCCGTGCCATCAACAAACTTATGACAAGTCTTCCTGTCCCGTGCCATCAACAAACTTATGACAAGTCTTCTTGTCCCGTGCCATCAACAAACTTATGACAAGTCTTCCTGTCACGTGCCATCAACAAACTTATGACAAGTCATCCTGTCCGTGCCATCAACAAACTTATGACAAGTCTTCCTGTCACGTGCCATCAACAAACTTATGACAAGTCTTCCTGTCACGTGCCATCAATAAACTTATGACAAGTCTTCCTGTCACGTGCCATCAATAAACTTATGACAAGTCTTCCTGTCACGTGCCATCAATAAACTTATGACAAGTCTTCCTGTCACGTGCCATCCGCTCAAAGTCTTTCCCTGTCTCCTTCATGCCCTTTATGTCTTGTCTCCAGTTCTCTATTTTCCGTGTTCCTTGGTCTCCCTCTAACTCTCTTAACCTGGAGATTCCAGAATAAGGACTGACTTGTACTGCTATCAACAGGTTTCCTCTATATATGTCCTATCCATCGCCATCTTCTTTTTCTCATCTTTTGTTTCGGTGGCACTTGTCTGGCTTTTTCATCAGTTGCATATTAGTGATCTGGTCATACCTCTTCAATTAGTCTATTCTACGCAAGTCTGTAGCTTTTTGGTTGTTGTTTTTGCTGTTCTCCATGTTTCACAGCCATACAATAAGACTGATTTGACACTTGAATTGAAGCATTACTGCAACATTTATTATGATTTCTTGTCAATTTTGTGCAGGGAAAGTGTAATGGCAAATCTGGCTACTTCCCAGCCAAGTACTTGGTGAAGTTACAGAAGTATCAGCGTGTGTACCAAGTCACCCAGACCTTGAACCTGACAGAGATTGATGGACTGGGTGGTTTTAAACTACACAGAGATCAGGTAGATTTTCTGTTGTTTAATCAGATACCAAGTTGCCACAGACTTTCAATGCTCATCCATTTATTCATCATTTTCCCCCTCAACTCCCTGTAGTTGTTGTTGTTTAACTAGGGCTACTGAGCTTCTCGCTCTTTAGCAGCCAATACCAAGTTGAAGATTCCATGGTATTATCTACACTGTAGATCTAGACTTTTCCTGTGGCTTTCCTGCCATTCCGAAATGCGTTGAGTTGAAGTCATGAGCTCCAGTTTCTCTCGCTCGACTGGTATTTAAAGGATCATCACATCTGGTCCCTAGCTAGGAGGAAGAAGCGCGTGGCATACCGTGCGTTACCCGCCATCCAAGAAGGCTCTCCAAATATTCACAGCTAAAAGTGTGCTCCGGTTCTGGGCTCTCACAAGGAATTGTCTTGTCTTACACAGAGCCACTTCTCAGCTCCCTTTGCCCATCATGGGCATGCAGCCAACCAGGTAAAAAGCCAGAATCACGTCTGGGGCTCAAGTGACTCCTCCAAGCTTAGTGTGCAATGCTGGGTTCTCAACTTGTTTCACCACAGGGGGAATCCCTGGAAGTGTGCGGATGATTTCAAGTGTCAGTGGAGGTATAATCAGCCTCACAGACAGAGGTTCACTTTCACATCTGTATATTATAGCATTGTGCTTAGCTGGTGGTCATATAAGAATGACTCCAGATATGCATCCAGGCATAACTCCCTGTGATATGCAGACCTTCCACAAGCTCACACCAAGCATTCCTGCCCTGTGTTAATTCCTGCAATGAGAAAAGAAATAAAAGAACCATTGCTCCCTCAAGCATGTCATACAAGGCACCTAAAATGAGGTTGTGCAGGGGGCTGGCAATTTCATCATGTAAAACAAATTCTCCAGAAACCACTGCTGCAAGAGGCTGTGAATGCTTGTTGGTGGCTTCCTACAAGGAGACCAGCTGCAGGGGCGGCTCCCTGCACCAGAAGTATAAACAGGAGAATGATCATGTGCCATCCTGATAAGGGTGGATTTGAGCTGAAGTGGTAACTTGCCACCCTTATCGACACCTGGTATTAAAGTGCAAGATGTAGGTGTCTTCTCTGATTTAGGATGTTGCTGTGTATGTGGTAGTGGAACAGTTCACAGGGTTATCACACAGGCAACATGACGTGTAGAGTCATAGAAAGGGTAACTTCGTTGTATAAGTTTCTTCCATTTATTGCACGCCACAAAACAGTCATGATACTTATGACATCAACATAGTTAACGAGTTCAGCAAGATGATATGGCACATTGAAAACAATCTCTGTAGTCAGCAATGACAGCTGTTGTATATATGCGTCATAAGACATCACAGTTCAATAGATTCAGAAATTCATAAATCATAGAGTTCTAGTTCGTGAAGCTGTATAAATAATAATAATTTCTGCAACAGTGTCAACTGCAGGTTATCACTGTTCCTAGACAATAATAATATCTGACTTATTCCCTAAGCGTTAAGAAAGGTTTCAGACATCTACCATAGTTGACTGGTACTACCAAATAAGGAGATGTGGTCACGCTTCGTTCAAGAAATTATAGACCGAACGTGTCTCTATACAAGAGAAGGCAAACTCCTAAAAAATTGTAGTTTCGATAACTCGGATTATGTCCCTTTGACCATAGAAAACATAATACACACTTCAGTCAAAAAAATGATCATACATATGAAAAATGTTTATACAAACGAAAAATAATAATGATCCGTGCGTAACATTACCGCACCCTCCCGGGAAAAAAAAAATGACACATTTTTTTTTTTTAAATCCTGGAGCCGGAAAAAAATCTAGGCTCCTAACGCACGTATGATGCGTGGATATATACCTAACAAATTAGCTCAACGCATGGAGCGACACTGAGATCATATCTCAGATCCTTAGAGAAAAAATTTATCTAAGTATACGCTGATATATTCCAGGAAGGTGCCACCAACACACGCCACAATGATGGCAACAACATAATAATGACAATCAAATTATTCTCATACCAATATATGAAATTAAATATATTATGTGTTATCATACAATGTGTTGCAAATAGCGGTGTAATTTACTAATATACCGCACTATATTATTACATTATATAAAGTAACAGTAATTAATAAGTAATACATGTGTTGATCTTCGGTGACATAAAACATTCAATAGAAGAAGATGTGGACATCATCCGCTCCCAATGTAGGACAGGACTTGATATCCTCAAAGTTCCACAATGGACATAAACTCGCAGACTTCAATGATGTGCTGCGAAAATATCAATAACACAAATCTTAAAGACAACTGGTAAATTTCTTAATACAATCCTGAAAATAATTTATTTAAATGTGGCCGAGTGATCTTTTGGCCCGTATATCACTAACTAAGCCTTCTTAGATAATTACATGGTACAATGTTATAAATTTCCCTCAAAAAAAAAAAAAAAAAAAAAGTGAGACAAAATCTACTAACATGTCATTATAACATTGGACTGTATATCAGGAAATATATATATATGACAGAAGAATCATGTGGAATCGTGTGGACATCCCCACACTGGCCACCAAAAATGATAAGGGTGGATTTGAGCTGAAGTGGTAACTTGCCACCCTTATCGACACCTGGTATTAAAGTGCAAGATGTAGGTGTCTTCTCTGATTTAGGATGTTGCTGTGTATGTGGTAGTGGAACAGTTCACAGGGGTATCACACAGGCAACATGACGTGTAGAGTCATAGAAAGGGTAACTTCGTTGTATAAGTTTCTTCCATTTATTGCACGCCACAAAACAGTCATGATACTTATGACATCAACATAGTTAACGAGTTCAGCAAGATGATATGGCACATTGAAAACAATCTCTGTAGTCAGCAATGACAGCTGTTGTATATGCGTCATAAGACATCACAGTTCAATAGATTCAGAAATTCATAAATCATAGAGTTCTAGTTCGTGAAGCTGTATAAATAATAATAATTTCTGCAACAGTGTCAACTGCAGGTTATCACTGTTCATAGACAATAATAATAATATTCCCTTCCTGATGCTAGCAGATCAGATGTATACAATCAGTCCGTTTACTGTCTGCACGTGAATAGCATACATGGGCTACAGGTCAGCTCGACCTTTATAATGTTCCTAAGTCTAACCATCTGACTTGGACGTGATCTCTGATATAACGAATCCTGGCACACAGACAATAGTCTTGTTGGTCTAGAGCGACCCATATATATTTAACTAGTTCAGGTATAAAGATACCGGTGACTTAATCCTAGTCAAAGTACCTCTCCATTTTGAATCACACAGGCGAGCAAATAGGCGACAAAATGACGAACCTCTAGATGTTAGCATAAAGTTCGATACAAGAGGAATTACCTTATTTCGGAAAATCAACCATGAACATATGCCTCCAGGCAGGCGTGAATAATACTGGGAAATAGTCTAGTTAGCTAACTAACTCACAACGATAGAATGTATTTCCCTCAGAGAATCACAAGACGCAGGTCGCGTCTGCTCGCTTCTTAAACCATTTCTCAACTACCGAACTGGGCGGAACACACAGAACGAACTCCCAGCTTTTGACATGCGCAGAACGACAATCTCTGAGTTGCCGTTCACAATAAGACGATTCTAAGAACATTCGAGATAAAAGTCTTACACAGTCGCGCCTTTTATGGTCATGAAAAGAAGCGTTAAGAAAGGTTTCAGACATCTACCATAGTTGACTGGTACTACCAAATAAGGAGATGTGGTCACGCTTCGTTCAAGAAATTATAGACCGAACGTGTCTCTATACAAGAGAAGGCAAACTCCTAAAAAATTGTAGTTTCGATAACTCGGATTATGTCCCTTTGACCATAGAAAACATAATACACACTTCAGTCAAAAAAATGATCATACATATGAAAAATGTTTATACAAACGAAAAATAATAATGATCCGTGCGTAACACATCCATTACCAAGGTCTTTGCCTGTCTTCTTTCTCCTGTATGTGAGTGTCTCCGGTTTGTTTCTCCATGTGTTTTTCTACATCTGTTGCTGTTACCCTTGGGATTCTAGAACATGGACTGCCTGACAGTGCCATTTGAATCAAAATGAGATAAGTAACATGCTTTCTAAATGGTCAAATATAATGACCTGGTCACGGAACTCAGACAATGAAATGTTTCCAGTAAAAGTCAAATCTGTGGAAGCAGGCACAAGGGGTCAGCAGGCACAAGGGGTCAGCAGGCACAAGGGGTCAGCAGGCTACCTCAGAGTTAGAGTTTTAAACAAATGGGCCTGAGAGGCTGAAAGGACAGCCAAGGACAACTGCACTTGAAAGACTTGGCAGACCTGCTGAGTAGACCTCATGCTGGCAATGGAAAAGCTGTAGTGGGCATTGGAATTCAGGACAGTAAGTTTATGAACAACAACATTATTACTTTAATAACTGCCTCGTGTTGGCAGAGAAGATGCAACCGCGATTGAAACCGTGATTGAACAACTGTTGCAGGAAATGTGAACAAGGTGGAGCAGGTTCATTTCCTAGAGCAACCAGAAAAATATCCAGAGAATGACACTTGGCAGTCATGACACTTGGCAGTCATGACACAAATGGCTCCCCATTAGATTATAGGGAATGTAAAAGGGCTAAAGCACTTGTCTGATGGTGGAACCTGCTTCTGGTGATCAGATTTCATTGTGTTATAATGCTCTGTTTTGAGTTTTCTATAACTATTACAGTGTTCAATTCCTAATATTCTTCTTTGGTCCTTGGCCACTGGCTGACAAAGCAATCTGTAACCATCATACCTGGTGGCGTCTTGTAGGGCGGCAACAGCCTGTCTCCACTTTGCTCGATTGGCAGCCATCCTTTTTGTGGTGCCCCAGCTCTGGTTCATGCTTTGCATCTCTGCCTCCACAGTCCTCCACCAGGTAGCTTTTGGCCAGCCTCTCTTTTGCTTTTGGCCAGCCTCTCTTTTGCTTTTGGCCAGCCTCTCTTTTGCTTTCCTTCTGGAGTCCATAGCATAGCAGTTCTGATGATGGTGTTAGGGTCTCTTCTAAGTTCCTAATGAATAAAGTTGTATCCCTGTGCTATTATTTTCTACTGCTGCAAATTTCATTGCACCAGGATATACAGAATGTCTTTCTTGTGTACACCTTTCTGCCTCTTACCGGAAGCACTATTCTTTGGTGTGGTTTGGTTTTAAGGACTATCTTCATTGCACACGGACAACTCCATCAGTGCTCTGGGATCTCCTATTTTTCACCCTTATCCAAGAAGGCAAGGCATCCAATCTCACTACCCAGAAGACCATGGGGGAGTATGACATCATTAGGACCACTGATTCTGAGAAAAAAAATGTCAATAAATTATATTCCCTGTACTGGGAATCAAACCCGGTACCTCTAGAATTTGAGGCAGACGCCACATCTCTTAGCCACTCCAACCCATATTCTTAAGAAGAGTTCACACATTCTCCTCCTTTTGATATATACTGGCCATCATATACTCAAGTTCCATTTTGACAATTGTCTGGCACTATGAAGACTTTGGTCTTCAGCTCATCTTCACTTTTGTGTGGCTGTTTCTTTCTTTGCTTATTGTTTAGCCTTTCCCACAGTTCAATGAACCGGCATGATGCTGACCACATCACCCCTAGTGTGCCGACGGTCAAGAAAATATGGGCCTAACACCATATTCCCAATATGCCTCAATGGGCGTGTAACGGGATCCTTTACCTTTTACCTTACAGTTCAATGTTAGAGGCAAGTGAGACAATGGTTAGAGTGCTTGCTTCTCTAGACCAAGTTACTGAGTTTGAAACCTTGCAGCATCAGTCTGCACTGCACCAAGCTGTAAATGGGTACCTGGCTGCCCTTGAGTTAGGGAGGACAAAGGCAGCGAGGAAGGGTATCTTATAATGCTGAGACATTGTATTGTGAAGCCTCTAACACTTCACTCTCCTACAGTAGTGTCACGTAGGGTTTATATTCATTTAATTTCCTACATCTTCTTCCTATTCTTTCACCCGAATTCTCTCTTTTATTATCTCTGTTTTTCCTTTTTCCTGTATATTTTTCATCCATTCGTTTTGCGAATATTATTTTCATATAATTTGCAAACTTTACCTGTTTTCCTTTCTCTAAAACTGAGAATCGCACCTGGGTGGTATTGCGTACATGTCAGTCGCGCTGGTCGGACGATAGGCGTGAATTTACAGCATTCGCTAGACATTCGTCTGAGGGTCTCTGGCCTGGGGCGTGAAAATTCACCCGAGGGACATGGAAAGTAGACAGAGAGTCTACATTTCAGTAAACGCATGAGGTTTTTCGTCAGGAAAAACCCGGCTTAGCGTGAAAATCCACTCCGCACTGCAGACGGTGGTCTGAGATTTGCAACTCATGCAAGCCCTCGGCCACTGATGGCTGTTACGTCACGCGATAAGCGGACGAAGGTGTTATACGGACAGGGGAGACTATTTCGCTTGGCGAAATAAGATTAGGATCCTGTGTCCGATTTTAAAGATATTGGCCAAGTTTGAAACTTTAATTTCATTCTCGCTCATAGACTCACAGTAGATAGGTTGCTCGTAAACAGAAGAGCTGTTAGCGAAGATCTCAGTTTGTTTCGGCAATTTGTCGAACTTCTAGACTTCCAGAAATATTTTCAGCATTTTTATTCTTAAGTTGTGCGACTACCTGTAATTCTGTGGTTGAGGTAATTAATATGATAGATATATAGATTTTGTGAGTGTTAAAGTGTTAAATCGCTTAATTCATTTTTAATCTATTTCTTTAGCGCAGAAGAGAAATAAAGTGGTAGGCTATTATATTTTCTAGGGAAGCATTCAGTGGAAAGCAGAATAAAAATTAAAATTTCTAGCTTATAACGGCAATTGTAGCTATTTATGAATTTAATTTAACTGCTAATACTCAGTCGAGTGTATTTTTCTAAACTAACGTATAAACTCTAGAATCGAGCCTCATGAATGGTGACGGAATACGCACGTGTTCTTAATTCATGAGGATTGCTGATTTTTAAATATAACTTACGTCACGGGAAGTTTAAATGATAAGCAAAGCTCTCTGCTTGCAAGTTTAAATGTAAGTTATAACCAGTACAGATTCTGTTTATTATATTATATGTGTTATTTTTCCTCCACACAGTGAAAGTTTTGGGGTGACCCTAACTTTACCAGCACCTAGTAGTAGTTTCCATACTTGTGAAGAAATAGACAGTCCTTATTTTGAACCACGTGGGTTTCTTAAGTACCACTGGTCTAACAGTGCAGATGCAACCCGAGTTAGCCAGAAATACTATCTCCCAATAACGGGTTTTCAAAGACTGTAATGATAAATACTGGACCTTGGAGCCAGATCTTAATTTCTTCTAGAAAACTCTACGTAATCTTTCTGCCTGGTGGCGCGAAATACTTCAAGTATTAACTAACATTTCCCGACTATATATATATTTTTTGTGGACAAATCTGTGGTGTGACTAAAGTGAATCCTATACTGAGGGAAGGCACCGACCTGACATTCATCATTTCTAGAAACCTACGCTATTGACACTGTGCTCTGCTAACTCCCGCGCCTGGAATAATTGTTAGGTGACTTAATCAGACATTTGAACAAATTTGCACACCCAAGTAGTCGTTCCCGGAGACTCCGAGTTAAATACGTCTTTTGGAACTGGGGACTTCTTGGCAGAAGACTGCATTTTTTTGAGTCTGTGTGAAAATCTAAAATCAGTGTGTTCCAAGAGGCAGCGAGCAAAGTCGTGAGTACATGTATGAGAGGCCATGGCGGAATGAATGAGTGTACGCTGGTTTGAGTGATATTTTCACTATTATATCTTTGACACCCTGTTGCTGTCCTAATTTTTTTTTTTTTTCAATCTGCATAATTTGTTGCTAAGGCTAGAGTTCTTGTGTTTTTGTCTTAGGTTAAATCAGATTTTTTTCAAACTCTGTGCATATAATTACGAGATAAAACAAAGAAAACTCTTAGACTCAAACCCTATGTATCTGTGACTCGGGCGCCATCAACTGTTCTCTTAACGGGGCTGGGCTAAACCTAGAGTTAACACTATAAGGGGGCTATCATCCTTGCAACATTTCCTTGAATTTTTATGACTATGTGTATATGTATTCTCCTTGATGTACTTTCTTTGATGTTGTGAGCCGATTTTTTCCTGATATTAAAATCGCTCTTGAACTTAAAAATAGTGTTTGGTCAGCTCGTTCTAGATAATATATATATCATTGTTATAGTTTTCCCACGTCTGTGTGTTTACCTGTCATCACGTGTATGTGCGTGCCTGTGAGTGATAGAAATATACTTAATATGTATATTGGTGTAGTCTGTCTGACGCTGTAACAACTGTTGTAGAAGATAGGTGAGAGAGAGAAGAATTCTTTTCGCTTTCAGAGACAGTCACTATATCAAAATCTATCATCTCACGTGTGTGGAAATTCTATTACCTTTCACTAACTCTCACTGAGTCTATCACCTATTCAAACCTATTCAGAAGGGACCAAACCTAGTCTTAATTCTCCTATCGAAAATCTACGACAAATGGGTTCTCGTCCGTAGGATTTTTGAACTTAGAATAGGAAGACGAGTACGACAAATGGGTTCTCGTCCGTAGGATTTTTTGAACTTAGAATAGGAAGACGAGTACGACAAATGTGGACTCGTCTATCTGGATTTTGAACTTAAGATTCTGTATTCTGATATAGAGTAAGAGTGTGATGTCTTGTGACTGTGTATCTTTTAAAAAAAATAATTATCCCCTAGACTAGCGATCTGTTTACGGGCGTGCTGACCACACAAACTAATAAGTTTTTTTTTCCACAGCATCTTTGAATAATATACATTTTGGTTACAGGTTGATTTTGTCGGGATATATGTTAACTGCTGATTGTAATACTAAATGCTGGTAAAGTGGTGAGTGTATAACATTCACTGGGTACTGAGGCAGAACGGCGTTTGAACTAAGTTAAGGAGTGTGTTTCGGACTTTTTGTCCAGATTAATTCCCTCCCTTACCCGATCTGACTTCAGGGGCGAACTTATAGTGGATTTTTAAAAATTAAGGGATTATTTTTCTCTTTAATTTTTGCAATATTCTTTTGCTTTTCCACTGTAGCAACTTATTTTTCAGTGTAATCTTAACTACCATTTATTTGGCGTAGTCGTGTTTTGCATTGAGTGCTTTATTGCCGATTAATAGCAGCGATAGTTAGATTTTAATTTGGAGGAGGTATCCCAGGGTTAAGGATATCATCTTTTGATTTTTGGAAATTTTTTTTCTCGTAAGTGGTAGGAACCAGTGTATCCTTTTTCCTATTTTCGTTCTCCACTAGTCTCAGTCACTGACATAATATGGCCGAGAGGGCAAAGCTTAGACAACTTCTCAGGGACGAAGCGAGAGAGGAGGGACTGGAAGGCGAAGAAGCGAAAGCATTTGTCAGAGACGAACTCGAGAGATATGATGCGGAGAGGAAAGCAGCTGAAGCTAGAGAGCAGAGGAAGATGGACGAGGAAATGGAAATTCGCAGGGCGAACGAAAGAGAGAAGGAGAGACAACAGGAGGAAAGAGAGAAGGAGAGACAGCATGAGGAAAAAGAGAAACAGAGACAGCATGAGTTAGCTCTTAAAACTCTGGAATTCCAAAGTCGTGGTGCCGCCTCTACCTCCAGCAATGGAGAGTCTTCTCCTCATTCTTCCTTAACTGACCCTGCTAACACTCAATCTCTTCAACTAAATGCTATGTCTTTCACTCTTGAATCTTTTCCTTGTCCAAATGAGAAGATTGACACATGGTTAGAAAAATTTGAGAAAATTGCAACTCTGTACGGGTTAGAGAGGTCGCGTTGGAATATGAAACTTTCCCAGGCCCTAAAAGGTTCTGCTTATGATGTTTATTCTAAGCTGGAAAGTAGCCAACAAGACGACTACGATGTGTTGAAGAAAGCGTTACTGGAGCGCTTTGAAATGAACGCTCGCAAGTTTTTGCAACTGTTTCGCAACAGCCGGAAAGAGAATTCTGAAACTTTTCACCAGTTCTCATCTCGTCTTAAGGGATATCTAACAAAGTGCCTTGAGCTTTCGCAGCTCCCCTCTACCTATGAAGGTCTTGGGGAACTTGTTCTAACTGAACAAATAAAGAACACTTTGTCTGCTGATACCCGGAGATTTCTCGCTGAGCAGGGGGCAGAAAAACTTGAAGACATTTTGGAAAAGTCTGAGCGTTATCACAATGCGCTGGCTGAACTACCGGCTACAAAGCGGAAACCGACAGAGGAGCATTTTCGAAAACATAACCTAGAGCAATCTTCTCAGGCTTCTAACCAAAATAACCACAGAGAAACTGGACCTCAAAACCCCCCTCCTGAAAAATCCAAGTTCTACAAAAACAAGTACCCCAACCACCCCAAACAGTCTGATCAACCCGACCGCCCTACATGGCAGCGCAGCCAGAAAGGACAAGGTGGCAAAGGGAGAACCCCTGAGCACGGGACATATGATCAGACCGAGCACACCGAGCCGAAACGCATCGGATGCTTATTGACAGTCTCGCAAGGCGGAATTATTGACAGTGATTCCCAACCTGTTGGGGATAGACCCTCAACGCGAGGTACTGTTACTTTGAACGGTTCTCAAACTTCTTGCTTATTTGACACGGGGCTTTCTTATGATTGCATTGTTGCCAGAAAGCTGGTTAAACCCGGTCAAGAGACAGGAGAGACCGTCAAACTTTGTGGAGTTCGTAAGAGTGATGCACCTACAGCGCTTCCCATTGCATTGGTGGAGATACACTCTGATTTTGTCAGAGGCATGATCAAAGCAGCTGTTATGGATGATCCCATCTACCCAGTCATACTCGGCGGGAGATACGTGTGTATTGGGAAACCGGAAGAGCCGATTGTGGCAGCAGTAACTACAAGAGGGCAAACCAAGAAGGAACGGGAGCCTGCGCCTAATTTGCTACCTATGGAACTTAAAGAAGCGCAATACAAGGACCCTACTTTGGCACCCTGCTTTAGGAAACTGCCCATGGCTAAGGAACCCAAACAGCACGGGGACATTTTTTCTAAGGATGGCGTACTTTATCGGAGAACGGGCAAGCCTGACCAAGGTTACAACCAGCTCCTAGTACCGAAACAGTACAGATGCCAAATCCTAGAAATGGGGCACTCTCTTCCCTTTAGCGGACATATGGGACAGAACGCCACAAACCAACGTATAACCACTCATTATTGGTGGCCAGGAGTGAATACTGATATTATCAGGTACGTCAAATCCTGTGCCCAGTGCCAACGTGTACCACCCAAGCAACGGACACCCCCAGTCCACATGGGTGAAATGCCAATAATGGGAACACCATTCGAACGGGTTGTGATCGACATTTTAGGGCCTTTCGAAAGGACTAAAAGAAGGAACAGGTTCATCCTGACCTTAGTCGATACATGCACTTTATGGGCAGAAGCTATCCCGCTAACATGCGCAGATGCCAAGCATGTCGCAGAAGCCCTCGTGCAGATTTTCACTCGGTTGGGATTCCCTCAGCAAGTGTTGACGGATAATGGATCTCCATACCGAAACCTGTTGATGGATGAGATCGTTAAGATCTTGAGGACCCAGCACATCCACACTAAGCCATATACTCCGGCCGGAAATGGGCTTGTGGAACGTGCTAATGGAAACCTCACCATGATGCTAAGTAAGCTGGCACAAGTGAAACCTGAAGATTGGGATCTCTGTATTCCTGCAGCATTATTTGGCTACAGAGAATCTCCTCATACTTCCACAGGATTTCCGCCAGCTACACTCTTATTCGGCAGACCCATTAAGGGCCCGCTTGAAGCCTTACTTCAGTCTCTGACAGACGAGAAGGCTGATGAGACAGTTGTCTCAGCCAGTAAATATGTGTCGGTTTTAAAGGAACGGTTGAAACTAGGGTGGGACCTAGCAACGACTAACTTTAAGCGAGCACGCACCAAGCACGCTAACCGATACAGGAAAGTCGCGGAAGAGAGAGAACTGGAAGCAGGAGAGAAAGTTTTGGTGTTGCTCCCTACCGAGAACAACCAACTGAAGATCGGATGGCAAGGGCCGTTTACCGTCCTGAAAAATATTTCTAAGGCTAACTACCAGATCTCTATTGAAGGAAAGGAGAAGGTTTTCCATTTAAATCTCTTAAAGAGATACTTGGAAAAACCAGTGCCAACCTCCGACCATCTCCTGACGATCGCCAAAACTGACGAAGATGACGATAGTGGCAGGGATATTCCACCGCTATCACAGGAAATCTTTCAAAAATGTCAGAAGCGGCGACGCTCTTTCAAGCGCGCATATGAGACATTCCAGGGGAAGGAAACTTTGAGGAGTGGACTTGAGTAGGAATTGGACAGAGATGGAGGGGGAAGAGGAGAGGGAAGAAGACAGACACCCCGAAGCTACGGTTATAGAAAATTAAACTCCATAACGTAGACATGGAGTGCTTCCATATCTTAAAGGGGGGAGGCTCTGTCACGTAGGGTTTATATTCATTTAATTTCCTACATCTTCTTCCTATTCTTTCACCCGAATTCTCTCTTTTATTATCTCTGTTTTTCCTTTTTCCTGTATATTTTTCATCCATTCGTTTTTGCGAATATTATTTTCATATAATTCGCAAACTTTACCTGTTTTCCTTTCTCTAAAACTGAGAATCGCACCTGGGTGGTATTGCGTACATGTCAGTCGCGCTGGTCGGACGATAGGCGTGAATTTACAGCATTCGCTAGACATTCGTCTGAGGGTCTCTGGCCTGGGGCGTGAAAATTCACCCGAGGGACATGGAAAGTAGACAGAGAGTCTACATTTCAGTAAACGCATGAGGTTTTTCGTCAGGAAAAACCCGGCTTAGCGTGAAAATCCACTCCGCACTGCAGACGGTGGTCTGAGATTTGCAACTCATGCAAGCCCTCGGCCACTGATGGCTGTTACGTCACGCGATAAGCGGACGAAGGTGTTATACGGACAGGGGAGACTATTTCGCTTGGCGAAATAAGATTAGGATCCTGTGTCCGATTTTAAAGATATTGGCCAAGTTTGAAACTTTAATTTCATTCTCGCTCATAGACTCACAGTAGATAGGTTGCTCGTAAACAGAAGAGCTGTTAGCGAAGATCTCAGTTTGTTTCGGCAATCGCCCACGGCGACCGTTGCCTCAATTGGCTGTGTGTGGTGTACCCGGAAACGGGGCCTCCCAGTACTGAGACACAGTTAAGTCCCCGATGTCACTTATCGGTGCAGAGTTGAGAGAGATGGCTGAGCATCACAATCCCCCCTGTGTTGCAGCATGATGAGAACCCAGAATTGCACACTGAGCTTGGGGGGATCACTTGGGCACCAGACTTAATACTGGCTCTTGACTGGATGGCCGCATGCAGGAGATTTCTACAATGGGGGGTTGGCAGGTGGTGGGTATCTGGAAGTGGCTCTGTGCAGGACGTGAGGATTCCTTGGGTGAGCCCAGAACCAGAGCACAGCATCGTGCAAGCTCTGCATAGTTGGAGAGCCCCCTGGATGACGGGGAATGCACAGTGTGCTACCCCACCTATCCCCAACTGCTAACTTAGAACCAGAAGTGGGGTCCTCTGTATGCGTGCCAGGCCAGGATAAAATGCCTGGGAAAGAGACTGGAGCTCAGAACTCCCTAACTCAAAGTTGCAGGATGGCAGGAAAGACAGGGCTATTTTGAAGATAATGCAACCATATTTTCACCATACGAGCTCGGACGCCGCCTCGGTAAACAAGGTCCGCGCAGAGCAGTGACACCCCCAGGCTGCTTGCGAATAGTCTACTACTGGGAACATAAACAGATTAGGGATGAGCCCACTCCCGTTGAACAGGTGCTAAAGTCATAGATACTGGGCCAGAAGGCGCACCGGAAACCACAGTATCATGCAACTCGCTTTTTTTTTTCTATGGAGAGTACACCGTCAAATAAATCTCGTACTGGTGCTCGCCCTGTGGAGCTCCACCAGGCAGGTGCAGTGCCGGGCTCTGAGCCTCGACAGAGCCCACCCTCAGCTACTGGAGGACCCTCTAGACCGTCTTGTGGAGTCAGCAGACGGCGGAGGAGAACTACTGACCAAAACAAAACAGAAAAAGAGAAACCCAGAGTGCCACTTGTCATGATGCACTGGAATGCAGAGGGAGTGACAGCAAGCAGGCTGGATACAGCAAAAAGACAGAGCTGGAAAACATCTTGTATGAGAAGCAAGTCAGTGTTTGCTGTATCCAAGAGACTCACTTGAAAGCAGATCAAACCTTTAAAATAAGGGGATATCAATGCTTCAGATCCGACAGAAAAGATAGACGAAAAGGAGGAGTACTTACTCTTGTAAGGAATAACATTCCTGCACACGAAAGGAAAACCTTCATGGATGGAGCAGAATATCAGCTGTTGCAGATAAAGGTAGACAAGATGGAAATAGAACTCCTGAACTATTACTGTCCGAACAACAAACCCCTGAGTCTCAGCTCTATACAGGTACCAGCCACCAACTTTATAGCAGTTGGAGACTTTAATAGCCACTCCCAGAGCTGGGGCTATAACCATCTGGATCACAGAGGTGAAGATGTTGAAACTTGGCAAGATGATCACTCCCTAATCCTAGTCAATAATGCCACAGATACTCCTACCTTCTACTCCAGAGGATGGCACACAACTTCAACACCAGATCTTGCCTTCTCCACACCAGATATAGCTGGATCTATTAGTAGAGAAGTAGGAGACCAACTAGGGGGAAGCGACCATCGCCCAATCTTTCTTACTGTCCAGAGTGCAACTCTCAGTACAGGCCCAGCCATTACAAGATGGAACTACAAAAAAGCCAACTGGGGTTTATTCAGGCATCAGGTGAACACGCTGCTGTCTACCCTCAAGGTACAGAACAGAGACATTAATGAAGTGGTAAAAGACTTCAACAGATGCATACTACAAGCTGCAAAAGAAACCATTCCCAAAGGATGCCGGCGTAACTACATACCATACTGGTCCAGCACACTCAAGAACGTCAGGAAGCTATGGACAGGGCTAGAAAGGACGCAGAGTCTCAGCTTTCACTTGAAACTCACAACAAATGGAAAAAGGCTGTAGCAGAGTTTCAGAGAACAAAGCTAGAAGAAAAACGGAAAAGCTGGAGAACTAAAACGGCATCGCTGAACCTTGAGAAAGACGGCAGGAAACTTTGGAGATTAGTCAAGTCTCTAAATGAAGAGCGTTCCTCACCTAGGCAGACTATCACATTGGATGAAGGTGGCAAACTTTTCAGAGGAAAACAAGCTGCAGACTTGTTTGCTAGAAGATACAGTTCAGAAAGCAACTTACCCATTAACATAGATCATCAGAGAGAGATAAGAAAGGAAATACTGGCAACCATGGGACAGACAGATACTCCTGCCCCAATGAGGGAACCCATCACACTAGGAGAACTACAGAAGGCTATTTCCAAGCTTAAGTTTCAAAAGTCACCCGGCCCAGATAAAATCAGCAACGAAATGCTAGTAAATCTGAGCTCAGCAGCAAAGACAAAACTGCTTGAGATATTCAACCACAGCTGGTTGAAAGGAACGGTACCCCAAGTATGGAGAGAAGCCATCACAATACCATACTAAAGAAAGAGAAAATGTAAGACCGAGGCTGCAAGTTACCGGCCAATCAGTCTCACAAGCTGTGTTGGGAAGACTATGGAGCGAATAGTCAACCACAGATTGAAATGGTATTTAGAGTCTGAGCAGATCCTGGTGCCGGAACAAGCTGGATTTAGAGAATGCTACAGTATAGAAGACCAAGTTACTTACTTGTCTCAAGCAATAGAAGATGCCTTCCAGGAGAAGAAAAAGGTCCTAACGATCTGGGTCGACTTCAAGCAGGCCTTTGACAAGGTGTGGAAAGATGGCCTCATTGCAAAACTTAGGAGAAGTGGAATCCAAGGCAACATGATGAAATGGATCCAGTCATACTTGCATAACAGGAGAACTAGAGTCACTCTTGACGGTCTGCAGAGCAGAAAAGTGTTGCTCCATCAGGGGGTACCTCAAGGAGGAGTAATTTCCCCAACACTCTTCCTTGTTTACATCAATGACCTGGTGAAAGATCTCCCTGCAGGAGTTAAAGCAGCCTTATATGCAGATGAACCTAGTACTCTGGTGCGCTGATGAAAATGTCACCACAGCAAATTATAGAATGCAGCGGGCAGCAGACATGCTAGTGTCATGGGCAGAGAAATGGCTTATCACAATAAACACAGACAAAACCTCCACAACACTGTTCTCCATCGCCCCCAAGGACAAATCAGCTAACATACACCTAGGGACAACCGTGATCAAGGAAGAAAGCTACCCCACCTATCTTGGGGTGACATTTGACCAAAGGCTTACATGGAATAAGCATATTGAAAACGCAGAAGGAAAGGCCCGAAGACGACTAGGCATACTCAGAAAATTAGCAGGTACCAACTGGGGAGCAAATGAACGAAATCTAAAGAAGATTTATAATGGAGTAATAAGACCACACTTAGAGTTTAGCTCAGCAGCAGGGTCATCAGCTGCTAACTCACATCTGCAGTCTTTGGACAAGGTGCAAAATCAAGCTCTCAGGCTCATTACAGGAGCCATGAAAACTACACCAATAACAGAGATGCAGAAGGTTGCTGGATTACAGACATTGTCCCATAGAAGAGACACAAAAACCATGATCCAGATGGAAAAGTACAACAGTATGCCAATGCACCCAATGAAGGCAAGACTAGATGATCTGGCATTGGGACGTCTAAAGCGTAGCAGCTTTGTGCATCGGGGGAAAAGACTTATAAGACAGCATCAAGAAGACCTATCCATGAAGACAACACCACTGAAGCCCACCCTATACCCTGTACCATGGGAGCAGGCCAGCAGTGCCCTCCAAATTAATACATCAGTCAGTGGTCTCACAAGTGGATGTGAGTATAATGATCTGCAAAAACGAACTGCTACATTGAGTATGATCCAAGAAAGCTATCCCGATCAATCATGGATACATGCCTATACAGATGGATCAGCAACTAATGCTGTTTAGGAATGGAGGTGCCGGTATCTTTATCTCATATCCTGACAACCACTATGAGACTAGGCACATTCCCACTGGTAAATTCTGTTCCAACTATACAGCTGAGGTTCAAGCTCTAGAGCAAGCTGCAAATATGATTTATAACACCAACTCTGACTGCCACCAGGTAGTCATCCTCACAGATGCACTGTCTGTCCTGCAAGCTCTCAAGAGTGGTAAACTCCCGCATCTGAGAAATGAACTAAACAAGGTAGCTGCCAAAAAGAGAACCATACTTCAGTGGGTACCATCTCATTGTGGTGTACCCGGAAATGAAAAGGCAGATAAACTTGCAAAAAAGGGAGGAGAATGTGAACAAGAAGATAATGAAGTCACATACTTTGAGAAAAAGAGAGCTATCCAGACTATCAGAAGAGAACAGAACCAACCCAAAGACGACTATCACACTCTCGACCGGCAGGGACAGATAACTATTTTTCGACTCAGGACAGGGCATAACAAACTGAATAAACACATGCACAAGCTACGACTGTCTGCTTCACCACTGTGCACATGTGGATTAAACGAACAAACTGCTGAGCATGTTCTACAGGACTGTCCTCTGTATGACCAGTTAAGAAAGATATACTGGCCGAATGACTCAACACTAAACTCAAAGCTATATGGAGTTAAAGAGGAACTTCAAACAACAGTCGAATTCATCATGAGAACTCGTCTGACGGTGTAATCATCAAAGATGCGATCGCAAGAAGAAGAAGAAGAAGTTTCGGCAATTTGTCGAACTTCTAGACTTCCAGAAATATTTTCAGCATTTTTATTCTTAAGTTGTGCGACTACCTGTAATTCTGTGGTTGAGGTAATTAATATGATAGATATATAGATTTTGTGAGTGTTAAAGTGTTAAATCGCTTAATTCATTTTTAATCTATTTCTTTAGCGCAGAAGAGAAATAAAGTGGTAGGCTATTATATTTTCTAGGGAAGCATTCAGTGGAAAGCAGAATAAAATTAAAATTTCTAGCTTATAACGGCAATTGTAGCTATTTATGAATTTAATTTAACCGCTAATACTCAGTCGAGTGTATTTTTCTAAACTAACGTATAAACTCTAGAATCGAGCCTCATGAATGGTGACGGAATACGCACGTGTTCTTAATTCATGAGGATTGCTGATTTTTAAATATAACTTACGTCACGGGAAGTTTAAATGATAAGCAAAGCTCTCTGCTTGCAAGTTTAAATAAAAGTTATAACCAGTACAGATTCTGTTTATTATATTATATGTGTTATTTTTCCTCCACACAGTGAAAGTTTTGGGGTGACCCTAACTTTACCAGCACCTAGTAGTAGTTTCCATACTTGTGAAGAAATAGACAGTCCTTATTTTGAACCACGTGGGTTTCTTAAGTACCACTGGTCTAACAGTGCAGATGCAACCCGAGTTAGCCAGAAATACTATCTCCCAATAACGGGTTTTCAAAGACTGTAATGATAAATACTGGACCTTGGAGCCAGATCTTAATTTCTTCTAGAAAACTCTACGTAATCTTTCTGCCTGGTGGCGCGAAATACTTCAAGTATTAACTAACATTTCCCGACTATATATATATTTTTTTGTGGACAAATCTGTGGTGTGACTAAAGTGAATCCTATACTGAGGGAAGGCACCGACCTGACATTCATCATTTCTAGAAACCTACGCTATTGACACTGTGCTCTGCTAACTCCCGCGCCTGGAATAATTGTTAGGTGACTTAATCAGACATTTGAACAAATTTGCACACCCAAGTAGTCGTTCCCGGAGACTCCGAGTTAAATACGTCTTTTGGAACTGGGGACTTCTTGGCAGAAGACTGCATTTTTTTGAGTCTGTGTGAAAATCTAAAATCAGTGTGTTCCAAGAGGCAGCGAGCAAAGTCGTGAGTACATGTATGAGAGGCCATGGCGGAATGAATGAGTGTACGCTGGTTTGAGTGATATTTTTCACTATTATATCTTTGACACCCTGTTGCTGTCCTAATTTTTTTTTTTCAATCTGCATAATTTGTTGCTAAGGCTAGAGTTCTTGTGTTTTTGTCTTAGGTTAAATCAGATTTTTTTTCAAACTCTGTGCATATAATTACGAGATAAAACAAAGAAAACTCTTAGACTCAAACCCTATGTATCTGTGACTCGGGCGCCATCAACTGTTCTCTTAACGGGGCTGGGCTAAACCTAGAGTTAACACTATAAGGGGGCTATCATCCTTGCAACATTTCCTTGAATTTTTATGACTATGTGTATATGTATTCTCCTTGATGTACTTTCTTTGATGTTGTGAGCCGATTTTTTCCTGATATTAAAATCGCTCTTGAACTTAAAAATAGTGTTTGGTCAGCTCGTTCTAGATAATATATATATCATTGTTATAGTTTTCCCACGTCTGTGTGTTTACCTGTCATCACGTGTATGTGCGTGCCTGTGAGTGATAGAAATATACTTAATATGTATATTGGTGTAGTCTGTCTGACGCTGTAACAACTGTTGTAGAAGATAGGTGAGAGAGAGAAGAATTCTTTTCGCTTTCAGAGACAGTCACTATATCAAAATCTATCATCTCACGTGTGTGGAAATTCTATTACCTTTCACTAACTCTCACTGAGTCTATCACCTATTCAAACCTATTCAGAAGGGACCAAACCTAGTCTTAATTCTCCTATCGAAAATCTACGACAAATGGGTTCTCGTCCGTAGGATTTTTGAACTTAGAATAGGAAGACGAGTACGACAAATGGGTTCTCGTCCGTAGGATTTTTGAACTTAGAATAGGAAGACGAGTACGACAAATGTGGACTCGTCTATCTGGATTTTGAACTTAAGATTCTGTATTCTGATATAGAGTAAGAGTGTGATGTCTTGTGACTGTGTATCTTTTAAAAAAAATAATTATCCCCTAGACTAGCGATCTGTTTACGGGCGTGCTGACCACACAAACTAATAAGTTTTTTTTTCCACAGCATCTTTGAATAATATACATTTTGGTTACAGGTTGATTTTGTCGGGATATATGTTAACTGCTGATTGTAATACTAAATGCTGGTAAAGTGGTGAGTGTATAACATTCACTGGGTACTGAGGCAGAACGGCGTTTGAACTAAGTTAAGGAGTGTGTTTCGGACTTTTTGTCCAGATTAATTCCCTCCCTTACCCGATCTGACTTCAGGGGCGAACTTATAGTGGATTTTTAAAAATTAAGGGATTATTTTTCTCTTTAATTTTTGCAATATTCTTTTGTTTTTCCACTGTAGCAACTTATTTTTCAGTGTAATCTTAACTACCATTTATTTGGCGTAGTCGTGTTTTGCATTGAGTGCTTTATTGCCGATTAATAGCAGCGATAGTTAGATTTTAATTTGGAGGAGGTATCCCAGGGTTAAGGATATCATCTTTTGATTTTTGGAAATTTTTTTTTCTCGTAAGTGGTAGGAACCAGTGTATCCTTTTTCCTATTTTCGTTCTCCACTAGTCTCAGTCACTGACATAATATGGCCGAGAGGGCAAAGCTTAGACAACTTCTCAGGGACGAAGCGAGAGAGGAGGGACTGGAAGGCGAAGAAGCGAAAGCATTTGTCAGAGACGAACTCGAGAGATATGATGCGGAGAGGAAAGCAGCTAAAGCTAGAGAGCAGAGGAAGATGGACGAGGAAATGGAAATTCGCAGGGCGAACGAAAGAGAGAAGGAGAGACAACAGGAGGAAAGAGAGAAGGAGAGACAGCATGAGGAAAAAGAGAAACAGAGACAGCATGAGTTAGCTCTTAAAACTCTGGAATTCCAAAGTCGTGGTGCCGCCTCTACCTCCAGCAATGGAGAGTCTTCTCCTCATTCTTCCTTAACTGACCCTGCTAACACTCAATCTCTTCAACTAAATGCTATGTCTTTCACTCTTGAATCTTTTCCTTGTCCAAATGAGAAGATTGACACATGGTTAGAAAAATTTGAGAAAATTGCAACTCTGTACGGGTTAGAGAGGTCGCGTTGGAATATGAAACTTTCCCAGGCCCTAAAAGGTTCTGCTTATGATGTTTATTCTAAGCTGGAAAGTAGCCAACAAGACGACTACGATGTGTTGAAGAAAGCGTTACTGGAGCGCTTTGAAATGAACGCTCGCAAGTTTTTGCAACTGTTTCGCAACAGCCGGAAAGAGAATTCTGAAACTTTTCACCAGTTCTCATCTCGTCTTAAGGGATATCTAACAAAGTGCCTTGAGCTTTCGCAGCTCCCCTCTACCTATGAAGGTCTTGAGGAACTTGTTCTAACTGAACAAATAAAAAACACTTTGTCTGCTGATACCCGGAGATTTCTCGCTGAGCAGGGGGCAGAAAAACTTGAAGACATTTTGGAAAAGTCTGAGCGTTATCACAATGCGCTGGCTGAACTACCGGCTACAAAGCGGAAACCGACAGAGGAGCATTTTCGAAAACATAACCTAGAGCAATCTTCTCAGGCTTCTAACCAAAATAACCACAGAGAAACTGGACCTCAAAACCCCCCTCCTGAAAAATCCAAGTTCTACAAAAAACAAGTACCCCAACCACCCCAAACAGTCTGATCAACCCGACCGCCCTACATGGCAGCGCAGCCAGAAAGGACAAGGTGGCAAAGGGAGAACCCCTGAGCACGGGACATATGATCAGACCGAGCACACCGAGCCGAAACGCATCGGATGCTTATTGACAGTCTCGCAAGGCGGAATTATTGACAGTGATTCCCAACCTGTTGGGGATAGACCCTCAACGCGAGGTACTGTTACTTTGAACGGTTCTCAAACTTCTTGCTTATTTGACACGGGGCTTTCTTATGATTGCATTGTTGCCAGAAAGCTGGTTAAACCCGGTCAAGAGACAGGAGAGACCGTCAAACTTTGTGGAGTTCGTAAGAGTGATGCACCTACAGCGCTTCCCATTGCATTGGTGGAGATACACTCTGATTTTGTCAGAGGCATGATCAAAGCAGCTGTTATGGATGATCCCATCTACCCAGTCATACTTGGCGGGAGATACGTGTGTATTGGGAAACCGGAAGAGCCGATTGTGGCAGCAGTAACTACAGAGGGCAAACCAAGAAGGAACGGGAGCCTGCGCCTAATTTGCTACCTATGGAACTTAAAGAAGCGCAATACAAGGACCCTACTTTGGCACCCTGCTTTAGGAAACTGCCCATGGCTAAGGAACCCAAACAGCACGGGGACATTTTTTCTAAGGATGGCGTACTTTATCGGAGAACGGGCAAGCCTGACCAAGGTTACAACCAGCTCCTAGTACCGAAACAGTACAGATGCCAAATCCTAGAAATGGGGCACTCTCTTCCCTTTAGCGGACATATGGGACAGAACGCCACAAACCAACGTATAACCACTCATTATTGGTGGCCAGGAGTGAATACTGATATTATCAGGTACGTCAAATCCTGTGCCCAGTGCCAACGTGTACCACCCAAGCAACGGACACCCCCAGTCCACATGGGTGAAATGCCAATAATGGGAACACCATTCGAACGGGTTGTGATCGACATTTTAGGGCCTTTCGAAAGGACTAAAAGAAGGAACAGGTTCATCCTGACCTTAGTCGATACATGCACTTTATGGGCAGAAGCTATCCCGCTAACATGCGCAGATGCCAAGCATGTCGCAGAAGCCCTCGTGCAGATTTTCACTCGGTTGGGATTCCCTCAGCAAGTGTTGACGGATAATGGATCTCCATACCGAAACCTGTTGATGGATGAGATCGTTAAGATCTTGAGGACCCAGCACATCCACACTAAGCCAAATACTCCGGCCGGAAATGGGCTTGTGGAACGTGCTAATGGAAACCTCACCATGATGCTAAGTAAGCTGGCACAAGTGAAACCTGAAGATTGGGATCTCTGTATTCCTGCAGCATTATTTGGCTACAGAGAATCTCCTCATACTTCCACAGGATTTCCGCCAGCTACACTCTTATTCGGCAGACCCATTAAGGGCCCGCTTGAAGCCTTACTTCAGTCTCTGACAGACGAGAAGGCTGATGAGACAGTTGTCTCAGCCAGTAAATATGTGTCGGTTTTAAAGGAACGGTTGAAACTAGGGTGGGACCTAGCAACGACTAACTTTAAGCGAGCACGCACCAAGCACGCTAACCGATACAGGAAAGTCGCGGAAGAGAGAGAACTGGAAGCAGGAGAGAAAGTTTTGGTGTTGCTCCCTACCGAGAACAACCAACTGAAGATCGGATGGCAAGGGCCGTTTACCGTCCTGAAAAATATTTCTAAGGCTAACTACCAGATCTCTATTGAAGGAAAGGAGAAGGTTTTCCATTTAAATCTCTTAAAGAGATACTTGGAAAAACCAGTGCCAACCTCCGACCATCTCCTGACGATCGCCAAAACTGACGAAGATGACGATAGTGGCAGGGATATTCCACCGCTATCACAGGAAATCTTTCAAAAATGTCAGAAGCGGCGACGCTCTTTCAAGCGCGCATATGAGACATTCCAGGGGAAGGAAACTTTGAGGAGTGGACTTGAGTAGGAATTGGACAGAGATGGAGGGGGAAGAGGAGAGGGAAGAAGACAGACACCCCGAAGCTACGGTTATAGGAAATTAAACTCCATAACGTAGACATGGAGTGCTTCCATATCTTAAAGGGGGGAGGCTCTGTCACGTAGGGTTTATATTCATTTAATTTCCTACATCTTCTTCCTATTCTTTCACCCGAATTCTCTCTTTTATTATCTCTGTTTTTCCTTTTTCCTGTATATTTTTCATCCATTCGTTTTGCAAATATTATTTTCATATAATTCGCAAACTTTACCTGTTTTCCTTTCTCTAAAACTGAGAATCGCACCTGGGTGGTATTGCGTACATGTCAGTCGCGCTGGTCGGACGATAGGCGTGAATTTACAGCATTCGCTAGACATTCGTCTGAGGGTCTCTGGCCTGGGGCGTGAAAATTCACCCGAGGGACATGGAAAGTAGACAGAGAGTCTACATTTCAGTAAACGCATGAGGTTTTTCGTCAGGAAAAACCCGGCTTAGCGTGAAAATCCACTCCGCACTGCAGACGGTGGTCTGAGATTTGCAACTCATGCAAGCCCTCGGCCACTGATGGCTGTTACGTCACGCGATAAGCGGACGAAGGTGTTATACGGACAGGGGAGACTATTTCGCTTGGCGAAATAAGATTAGGATCCTGTGTCCGATTTTAAAGATATTGGCCAAATTTGAAACTTTAATTTCATTCTCGCTCATAGACTCACAGTAGATAGGTTGCTCGTAAACAGAAGAGCTGTTAGCGAAGATCTCAGTTTGTTTCGGCAATTTGTCGAACTTCTAGACTTCCAGAAATATTTTCAGCATTTTTATTCTTAAGTTGTGCGACTACCTGTAATTCTGTGGTTGAGGTAATTAATATGATAGATATATAGATTTTGTGAGTGTTAAAGTGTTAAATCGCTTAATTCATTTTTAATCTATTTCTTTAGCGCAGAAGAGAAATAAAGTGGTAGGCTATTATATTTTCTAGGGAAGCATTCAGTGGAAAGCAGAATAAAATTAAAATTTCTAGCTTATAACGGCAATTGTAGCTATTTATGAATTTAATTTAACCGCTAATACTCAGTCGAGTGTATTTTTCTAAACTAACGTATAAACTCTAGAATCGAGCCTCATGAATGGTGACGGAATACGCACGTGTTCTTAATTCATGAGGATTGCTGATTTTTAAATATAACTTACGTCACGGGAAGTTTAAATGATAAGCAAAGCTCTCTGCTTGCAAGTTTAAATGTAAGTTATAACCAGTACAGATTCTGTTTATTATATTATATGTGTTATTTTTCCTCCACACAGTGAAAGTTTTGGGGTGACCCTAACTTTACCAGCACCTAGTAGTAGTTTCCATACTTGTGAAGAAATAGACAGTCCTTATTTTGAACCACGTGGGTTTCTTAAGTACCACTGGTCTAACAGTGCAGATGCAACCCGAGTTAGCCAGAAATACTATCTCCCAATAACGGGTTTTCAAAGACTGTAATGATAAATACTGGACCTTGGAGCCAGATCTTAATTTCTTCTAGAAAACTCTACGTAATCTTTCTGCCTGGTGGCGCGAAATACTTCAAGTATTAACTAACATTTCCCGACTATATATATTTTTTGTGGACAAATCTGTGGTGTGACTAAAGTGAATCCTATACTGAGGGAAGGCACCGACCTGACATTCATCATTTCTAGAAACCTACGCTATTGACACTGTGCTCTGCTAACTCCCGCGCCTGGAATAATTGTTAGGTGACTTAATCAGACATTTGAACAAATTTGCACACCCAAGTAGTCGTTCCCGGAGACTCCGAGTTAAATACGTCTTTTGGAACTGGGGACTTCTTGGCAGAAGACTGCATTTTTTTGAGTCTGTGTGAAAATCTAAAATCAGTGTGTTCCAAGAGGCAGCGAGCAAAGTCGTGAGTACATGTATGAGAGGCCATGGCGGAATGAATGAGTGTACGCTGGTTTGAGTGATATTTTCACTATTATATCTTTGACACCCTGTTGCTGTCCTAATTTTTTTTTTCAATCTGCATAATTTGTTGCTAAGGCTAGAGTTCTTGTGTTTTTGTCTTAGGTTAAATCAGATTTTTTTCAAACTCTGTGCATATAATTACGAGATAAAACAAAGAAAACTCTTAGACTCAAACCCTATGTATCTGTGACTCGGGCGCCATCAACTGTTCTCTTAACGGGGCTGGGCTAAACCTAGAGTTAACACTATAAGGGGGCTATCATCCTTGCAACATTTCCTTGAATTTTTATGACTATGTGTATATGTATTCTCCTTGATGTACTTTCTTTGATGTTGTGAGCCGATTTTTTCCTGATATTAAAAATCGCTCTTGAACTTAATAATCGTGTTTGGTCAGCTCGTTCTAGATAATATATATATCATTGTTATAGTTTTCCCACGTCTGTGTGTTTACCTGTCATCACGTGTATGTGCGTGCCTGTGAGTGATAGAAATATACTTAATATGTATATTGGTGTAGTCTGTCTGACGCTGTAACAACTGTTGTAGAAGATAGGTGAGAGAGAGAAGAATTCTTTTCGCTTTCAGAGACAGTCACTATATCAAAATCTATCATCTCACGTGTGTGGAAATTCTATTACCTTTCACTAACTCTCACTGAGTCTATCACCTATTCAAACCTATTCAGAAGGGACCAAACCTAGTCTTAATTCTCCTATCGAAAATCTACGACAAGTAGTAACTGCCATGGGACAACCTTCACCTAACACTTCGGTGTGTTAATGGTTATTTTAGTATTTACAGTTGTTGTCGCCAGTTGTTGCATTACACGAAATGCAAGAGAGAAAACTGGACTGATCTTAAAGGCAATGAAATTGAACGACCTACGGACTACAACTTATGGATGAGGAGTATAAATTGGAAAGAAGAGGAGCTGGTGAAGGTGATGAGGAAAGCAAAACCAGGAGAAGATCGGCTACCTCGACAAGTATGGGAAACTAAGAGCCAGGGATCCAGATCTCCAGGAGGACCCAGAGTCTGCTAGGAGGACAACATTAGCCAATCTCTGAAGGACCGAGGACTAGAATGAAACCAGGCCAGGAGGAAGACAGCCGATAGGATAGTATGGCGCCCTCTCTTCCAAACCTCTACACCTCACGGTAGAAGGGGAATGACTAAGTAAGTAATTAAGTCACCAGAATATCTTTAGCACGCTTTCAAAGTCTTGAGGAGTGAACATAACACCTAGAATAATTATGTTTCTAAGTCTGCATTTTTTGTTTAGAAGTTAATTCAGCTCTTTAACTATATCAGAGGTCCCCAAACTTTTTTATTGAGTCTCGACCTCTCCATGGAATCCTTTATCCTTAATTGATCCCCAGCAAAAAAGTATGTAAATAAAATAAGGAAGTAATTATAGAGGTATAATAAATTAACATTACCTTTTTTATTGAACATGTTAAATGCATTAATGGGAAGGATGTGTCTGATGAGCACTAACAAGTACATTGATATTTGGTTGAAGATCGCGGATATTTAGTTGAAAATCACCACGCACGCTCTTCTTGATTCAATCTGTTCCTTTGCTTTGATAAAACTGCATTTGCCTGGCTAAAAAACACCTTCAGCCATGGACTTGGGAATGTAAGTAGAATGGCTAAACTGCCTCACAAAGCTTGGGATATTGTGTAGCAGTATTTCCAAATATAAAATTGAGTCACAGCAGGCATATTTATTTCTTACATGTTTTGTCAACTTTCAACCCCAAAAGTTCAATCAACCCCGATCAACCCTCTGGGGTCTATCAACCCCGTGGATGCCGATATTGATCACTTTGGAGGCCTCTGGTTTATATTGATAATTTTAGGAAGTTGGCAGATAATTTAATGCTGATATAAATATTAATTTATGCTCCTGAATTTGCACCTTAATGCAAGGTGATTAGATGAATGATTGGCAGCTATTTTAGGACAGATATTTTGAACTAACGGCCACTTAACTCTTACTTTCTTTTGCCACAGATTGTCTTAGAAGTTGGAGAGACAGAACATGATGCCATAGTCATTCACATTAGAGCAGCCAACAACAGGGAGGCCATGTGTCCTGCCCAGTTTCTGGCCGAGATCTGACAAAAGCCTGAAAGTTATGTACATATGATGTTCCTGCAAATTTGTTTAGTACATGTACACACACTGGAGAAATGTACGGCTCACATGTGATAACCTTTCTATTGAAGAGTGCTTTCCATTCTGGTGACTTCTTGTAGTTATGTGTTCTTTTGAACACAGTTACATACATTCATTAAACTTAAACACACCAGACCATAGGTCCTTTGTATTTGGATGTATAACCATAACATAACTGATGGATTACGTCTAGGTTGAACAGTGTGTGTCACGCCAGAACTGCTATTTGAAAAAAACATACATTCAGTAGTACATCCAGGCAGCTGGCATGTTAAGAAGAATATACAGTAAACTTAACCTGGAAGAATGTGACAGACAGAACAGAATAGAATAGATTACTCAAGTATGTTGCAGAAGTTCCAAAGGGAACTAACTGAGATCAGTAAGTTGCATTGAGTACTATAACACAAGTTTCTATTGTGAGGTCATGTGCTGATTCTAAGTTTCATTCTCATAAAGTTTTCAAACTGACATGTTCTTTGTGTATTGTTGTCTAATTTACCAAAACGAAGAATTATTTGAAACATTTGACTTTAGGCATAAATTGGTTTGAATAACGCCTTTTTTTTCCTCCTGAATTAAAGTTAGTTAATTCTGATAAGGCGCCCCATGTTGCTCCCAGGAGTCTCTGATGAGACAGTGACAGAACAGAACTGTTCCCTCTGGCATCTCCTACAAGGTGACTAATAAGAGTTTATGCTGGAACCCTCCATCGGGCATCTTCTACAAGGTGACTAATAAGAGTTTATGCTGGAACCCTCCATCGGGCATCTTCTACAAGGTGACTAATAAGAGTTTATGCTGGAACCCTCCATCGGGCATCTTCTACAAGGTGACTAATAAGAGTTTATGCTGGAAACCTCCATTGTGTAAAATACAGAAACTATTGCTGCTAGAGTATGAGAATACTTGGTGCAGGTATCCTGCACATGGACTAGCTACAGTGGAGGGGGACCAGCTACAGTGGAGGGGGACCAGCTGCAGTGGAGGGGACCAGCTGCAGTGGAGGGGACCAGCTGCAGTGGAGGGGACCAGCTGCAGTGGAGGGGACCAGCTGTAGTGGAGGAACAGGAAAATTAATAATTCCGCTATTATTAATAGCATAATATTAATGCTGCTCTATTTTAGCCAGGAAAGCCACTATAAATAGATCAAATGTTAATTTTTAGAAAAAACATGCATAATACTGTTTTGAATCCTATGCTTAATAATGTACAGAAGGGTAGGGCTGTGATCCTGCCTGAATTATGACTCATTTGTGCAAATATGTTTTTCATTTTTTTGTTTTGTGCTATGGTCTAGTTCAGACATATGCCCTATCTTGCACTTCCATTTTGATGGGATTTAACTGAAGCAGTAAACAGCAGTAGAAATATTTTGTAGCCAGGTTTTCTTGTGCAACGTTTTAAAATTGTAATGTGTTTGTACACCTGCATGTCCTACTAGAGGCCAAACAGGGAATATAATTTGTAGTTAATCTGCATTTATTACTGAAGTAGCTGTAAATTTTCATTGTTGTTCCTAGAAAAATGTTGCAAGTTTAATCAGTTAAATTCACCTTTACATGTGTGTATACAACTTGCTCCTACAAAACTGTGTTAATCCTGTATCATTTTACACTGTATGTGACACATTTGATGCACACTGTTTTAGAGAGAAGGTTTGGACAAGCTGGCATTCCATTTATATCCTATATTTATTTAACTTGGGCTCTTCCATGTAAGGGAGACAAATATTATTTCATTAATGTCATCATCATCATCATCCCCCCCCCCCCCCCCCAACCCCCCATTTTTTAAATTCTATACGGAGCATGGAGTCGCCACTGCAGCTGGTTCCCTTGCAAGAAGTTTGCACAAACGTATTCATGGAACCAGACAAGTGCCAGTGGAACAAGAGTTGACAAGAACCAGACAAGTGCCAGTGGAACAAGAGTTGACAAGAACCAGACAAGTGCCAGTGGAACAAGAGTTGACAAGAACCAGACAAGTGCCAGTGGAACAAGAGTTGACAAGAACCAGACAAGTGCCAGTGGAACAAGAGTTGACAAGAACCAGACAAGTGCCAGTGGAACAAGAGTTGACAAGAACCAGACAAGTGCCAGTGTAACAAGAGTTGAGAAGACGACGCTGGCAATGGATGGGACACCCATTGAAGAGACCGGTTGATAGCATTACAAGGCAGTCCTTGTTCTGGAATCCACAGGGAAAGAGAGGCAGAGGTAGACCATGGAGAAGAGAACTGGATACAGAGGTGAAAATGATGAGGAAAACATGGAAAGATCTTGAGCGGATGGCACAGGACAAGAAGACGTGGCATGGGTTTGTTGAAGGCCTATGCTCCTCGGGGAGCTAAAGGGTATTGATTGATTGATTATTCATGGACTCTTGCAGTAGTGATTCTGTTGCCATTTGTTTTACCTAATAAGTTTGCCATCCCCAGACATGACCTCATATTAGTCACCTCTTACTGCTAGTCCTGTTCTTTCTTTATCGCCATGTATTTTATGGGAGCCATGGTGGCGTAGTGGTTAGTGTACTGGCTTCCCAGCTTGGTGGTCCTAGTTCAATCCCCAGTTGAGTTGGGATTATTTAAGACTGCAAACGGCTCCAGGGTCTACCAGAGCTATTCTGGGAAGGTTAAGGCGGCTGGTGTGATGCTGACCACATCACCCCTAGTGTGCTAATAGTCAAGAAAATATAAGTCTAACACCTTATTCCCCGATATGCCTCAATCGGCGTGTAACAGGATCCTCCCATTTATTTTATGCTTATTTTCTCCCCCAAGCTCCCATTACAACTTCATTTTTTAATCAAAATTCAATTGTTACCTCATTGTATAAATATGGGAACAACACAAATACATTTCCTGATTACTTATTATATCATATTCATATATGCATTTTTGGTACATATTTTATGTATAAGGTTGAAACACTGAGAAAGATATCCAGGCACAGAGGCCAATAGGTTAAAGGTTGAATTTAAAGAACATATGATGACTGCTGACACCTAATCACAGATAAAGACAGCATAAAGTGGTTTGACCATCTGGGTAGAATGCAACATGAGATATCAGAAACTTCCTACTGCATCATTTCAGATCCAGCAGGAAAATGCCATAGAAAGAGATATCTTGATGGAGTAGATTGTATTTGTAGGTCAAGGTTGTCCCATAGAAGATACTGCTGTAGGTGATTGAAGTGTTAGAGACTTCACTATACTAGGTCCAGCATCGAGAGGTGGGGTGACCAGTTCCCTTCCTCTCTGCCTTTTCCTTCCCTAACTCACAGAGCAGAGTCAGGTACCCATTTACAGATGGGTAGACTGAAGCGTGTCAGCACGGAGAATTAAACCCGGCACCTTTGCCGCAAGAGACCAGCACTCTAACCATTCTGTCAATTGGATGCTGAGGTGTTAGAAACTTTACTATACTAGTGAGCAGAATTCAAAGAGCAGAGTCAGGTACCCATTTACAGCTGGGTAGACTGGAGCATGTCGGTACCGTGATTCAAACCTGCCACCTTTACTGCATGAGACCAGCGGGAGTAGTTATACCATGCAAGAATAATGGCTTAAAGATCACAAAAGTGCTTGGTGTCTTCTAAAATGGTGTTATGTCTCTTCAAGGTACTCGACAGTAAATGATATCAGAACATTATAAAAAAACTGTTAGTGTCACGTTTCACCTTACCCAGCTGTAAATGGGTAACTGACTCTGCTCTTGAGTTAGAGAAGACAAATGCAGGAAAGAAGGGGAAAATGCTGGACCTAGTATAGTAACATCGCTAACACTTAGCTCCACTACTTCAGTATCTGTTATAGGACTATCTATTTTAGAACATAAAGAAGTGAACATAGCATGAAAACTTAGATGGCATGTTCCATGTGAATGTGTAATGAGAAGAATGCTAAGCATTCCAAAGACAGCTAAAACTTGTAAAGGAGATGTTATGAATAGAGGCCAATTTGCAAAAACCAAAAATCATAACATAGATCAGAAGATGACAGTCAACTTCTGGGCACATTCTGACAAAAATTAACTTTGGACGAGTGTTTACAACAAGCACAGATAATAGTCAGAATTATACAAATGACAACAAAGACAAGATACTGATAACTGGACAGCCTGTTAAGACAAGACAAGCATCAACAAATGTTACCCAATGCATGGGAACAATACTGATATCAAGGGAACGAGAATAAGGAACAGGATGTCATGGATGGCACAGGCAATGATTGGTCAGGTGACTACAGTTGAAAAATTATTCAGTGGAGAAGAGTGAAGTAAGTATGGTGAGAACTGGACAAACTACCAAGTAGTCACCATCAGCCTCAGCAGGGAAAGTAGAGATTGTGTAGTGAGAAGAAAGCAGAGCTGGAAATTAATCGCTGATAAATTATCTTGCTGAGGATGGTGTTGCCATTGCGTACACAGGTGAGTCTGTACTCTATGGTGAGAAATCAGTATGGGGCTTCTCGACTAAAGTAGCGGAACTTACATGACAGCAACCTCCAGCATTAGAATAAAAACAGAGGCAGCTAGTGCATCCCTGATGTGGCTGTTTGAAACTCCATTAGCCAGGGCAGTTATTGTGTTAGATTCTCAGTCCATACTTTGGAAGGTCCAAAATGTATGATTATGGCATAAATGAAAAACTTTCATAGAAGCCTTGAATATTCACAACCTGATGTGGATCTACTGTCCAGGTCATGCAGGGGTATGCAGCAATGAGAGACCTAACAGACTAGTCTCAAGAGCACCCATTGTTGGGACAATGAATGGATATGGATAAGGGAGAGATTATTAAGACAACTAATAATAGCCTGTTTGAGAATGACACTGCAATTGATGAATTAACAAGGCTAAGACTGCTGGAGTTTGGTATTGATGCAGAAGATTAACAGGGATGGACGTACTAGAGGATGCATCAGTCGTATAACCAGTTTGCTATAGGAGCAATCAGTGTTCACACCCTTTGACATTTGCAAAGGGAAATTGAGCACTTACAGTACTTTGCAAAAATAAAATGGCAGTCATATTGCTCAGCTAAATAAGCTGAAATCTAATTAAATATGTATGTTCTGCCCCAAATTTGCACTCCACTGAAGTGAGCAAACACTACCAAAAGTAAAAAAAAAAATTAGCGTAGAGTAACGTCCCTTGATAATAGAGCAGACGACAATTTCTAATGCTAGTGGCAGAAAATGGATACAAAGTCAAAGTGTATGTTAATTTCACAGCTTTGGAATGAAGGAAATCAAACATGTTCCAATATTTCTGAAACCTTGAACATTCCTGAGCGGACTGTCTACAGAGTTGTGAGTAAATTAAAAGCAGGTAATGGAATCGAGCGAAAAGAAGGTAGTGGGAGGCCAAGAATTTTGGACACAAAGGACCATCGGCGTCTCGCCCAAATCGTTCGGGCTGGGTCAATGAAGAGTGTAGAAAACATACGGCAGCGCATGATCGAGTTGGGAAGCCCAGAGGTATCTAATGCTACTGTCAACCGGGAGCTACACAGGATGAATTACACAAAAAAGCGGGTAATTTCGTCACCATTGCTCACAAACAGATGCGCTTGAACTGGTGCCACGAACACCAAAATTTGTCATGGGACAATGTGATTTTTTCAGATGAATGTTCTGTTTGGTCTTATCCTGCTCAAATAAATATTTGGACGAAAGGCTCTGTAACGCCTGTGTACCAGCGACCGAAACATACCTAGAAATTCCATCTTTGGGGAGGGGTGTCAGCAAGAGGTGTCACCCCACTGTGTGTTTTCACAGGAATTCTCACGAAAGAAAGGTACATCGACATACAAGAGGACACCTTCTGCCATTTATGCAGGTCATGTACCCCGATGGTTGCACATTTCAACATGACAATGACCCAAATCATACAGCTCATACCACCAAAGCATGGCTGCAAGAGAAGAATGTGATAGTGCTGAAGTGGCCCAGCAACAGTCCCGATCTAAACCCAATTGAAAACGTTTGGGCACTACTCAAGAATCATTTAAAAAAGAGTGGACTCAGAGACGCTGAACAATTGAAGAAGGTAGCTGAAAAATACTGGGACAGTCTGACTCACAATTACCTACAAACATTTGTGAGAAGTATGCCTCGCCGCATCCAGGCTTGCCTTGCTGGAGAAGGCAACATTATACTGTACTGAAACCAGTGTTAATAGATAGGGGAGATACCAATCTTCCTCTGGAAATACAGTTTTTATTATTATTTGCTTCTATGAGTGTGCTGCGTTGCGAAAATATGACTGCCATTTTTTTTTTGCAAAGTACTGTATATGAGTTTGCCTGGAGTGCAGTGATATCGATTCTCAGAGACTTTTGAGGTTATGTTTGTACATTTTCTAACACCTGCTCTATTGCTTACTGTATTGCAAGTTTGGTTTCATTAATGATGTCATGTGTGTGTTTGCATTGATTTCAAAGAACTCATCTTCAGTATCTTACTCTAGCTCAGCTGTCAAACATACTTCCTATGGAACATAAGCAGATATTTGCTTATACAGTATAAGTGTGTAGCTAGTATGCATATTGAATTTATATGATGACCAACAGAAATAATGTCCACAGATAGATACTGATAGCTTGTTGCGAAGTGACTATCCTTTTATCCGAAATCATTGCGGACAGCTGTCTCAGAAACTGGATTTTTTTTCAGTTTCTGGACATCGCCCAAATCACATTCAAAAAATAGCTCAAAGTGTTCAAAAATTGCCCCAAAAAAGTTTTGACTTTTGGATAAAACAATATGGACCTGTATTAACAAATATTTTGTAACAATTTACATTTGTGTTGCAGTTTTTAATGCCTAGAGCCAGATTTTTTTAACAAAGAGATGAGGAGTATTCCAGACTTTAAGAACCGCAACTGAAAAGTAGTGATGTCAGATTCCAAAACTGTATGCCACAGGGTTGCTAACAGTTAAGAAGTTTGGATATTCTAATGTTTTATTAATCAGTTTCTGATCAGATATGAACCAGACATGTGCCAGTGGAACAAGAGATGTGATTAAGACACTGGATAGGATACATACTCAAGAAACCTGTTGATAGTAATAGCGGTAGACGGAGACCGAAGAACACATTCAGAAGAGAATTGCAGACAAGACATAAAAGAAATGACAAAGGCATTGATTGAAAGATCTTGAGTTCATGGCACGACTTTGCATGTGTTTGCTGAAGGCCTATGCTCCTTGGGGGTCATGATGATGAGCACAATCTGAAAATGTATATTTCTGTCAATATGCTGAGAATGTATATTTTGTGGAAAAAGCTCAAACAATTTAAATAGAGCAGAGATATCATTTTAATACTGAACTTCAGCTCAACCAGAAGAAAACCCGAACCACCTAGATCAGAGGTCGGCAACTGGTCGATCTTGATCTACCAGTAGATCCTAAAGGCATCATTTGGCAGATGACATGGGGGGGGAAGAATTTTTTTTCAGACTAACCCTCTCCCACCAGCACTTAACAGATTGGTGTCCCCAAGTTTAACAGTACTTTACCACATTTCCAGTGAAAACTCGAAAGCTAGCTAACTAAAATTCACGTTATTCGTGAAGATAGAAAGCGATTGTTTCTCTAATATGAAGTAACTTTTGGTCTTGAAATAAGAGGCTGACAAACTTGTAAAAAGAAGAAAAATTAGGCACGAGGCAAGACAAAAGTGAGAGGAGGAGCTGCAGCATATAGTTATGGACAATTTTAGAGACATTTAGCCCCCCAGAATGGAGTATATTGGACAAGACAAGTCACTCAGTGAGTAAAATGCATTTTTCTTAAAATTAGCTTTTTATTAACAAAAAATTACAAAACTAACAACCTATCTGACAGATCATTATAAAATTTTTCATGCATGTAGGACACATATATATCTTTATTTGTTCAGAAGAGAATTTTGATATGTTGGTACCCCATCGAGGCCAGCTCCTTGACGTGGAGATGGGGCTCAAGTACAGCCATCAGCGGCTGAAAAACCAAGACTGGCCAGGCCCTCCTACACTCGAGCAAGACCACAGTCTGCCCTAGCAAGTCAATATATGCCTATATCTGCAAAACGTTATGGCACTTTTCGGAAGGGCCCCAACCCCTACTACTGGGGGTCCTTCTCAATTGCCCCATGTGAATAGTGCTATATGAGCCAGGAGGCGCATGTCCATCGGCAAAGAATTTCAGCTACTGTTTTTTTTAGTAAAAAAGACGGCTACAGCAAAAAATTAGAGCTCGAAAATATCTTGAATAACTACAAAAGACAGTGAAGTTTATACAAGAAACAACATTGCAGATATAGACAATATAGTTCAAGCCAACGAAAGAAGAAGAAGAAAATATGTTGGTAATTTTTGAAATATATATTTTTAAATATATTTTTTTCAGTGTTTTTTTTTAAATCATTAAAAATGAATTTTAAACTTATCAAAATAACAAAAGCTTCTGAACAAATTTTTAAATTATCAGTCACAACATGTGTGCGCAATTGTGACTAAACGGGGCGGCCCCTATCGATCTTTGTTTCACTCCGGCAGTATCGGTACATTTGTGGTACGGTACTGATTTTTATTATTTGCTCTCAATTGTCGCACTTTTCTTTCTTTCTTTGTTATTTTTCTGCTAAGTAGCAGATATTTGATTTTATCAAATCATTTGACACTCCCTGTAGGTGATAATAATCACATTTGCTAGGCGCTGCCCAGATTTGTTGGCTATAGGCGCGGCAGATTAACACGTACATCGGCCAGCGCTATCGGCTTAATCACCGATAAGACATGGATGACAAGATTACTTTAGATAAAAGTAAGATTGCTACATCTCGAACACATGGTCATATGTGGTTACCTATGTTTGGAAGTTTGTACACAAGGGCATTGGACATCTTATTACCATGGAGAGTTGACCTCTGCCTTACGTTCAAAATTATCCGATGTCGGAATATTTTGAAATTATCCCATAACCCGCCTGTTTGAATTTGATTGGGGACCGAAGACACAGCAAGAGAGATGAATGCAGTCAGTGACTCATAGCTTGACTGCTTGCGTCAGGGTCAGCGGACCAGAGCTGACCAAGACCCTACTCCACCTCCAAGTGGTGGTCCTGGAAACAGGCTGCATCACTGCAGTCTGGCTGAGAGAGTTAGGGATCGAAGTGGGAAGGCAAACCCCGTCCCAAAAAATGCAGTGTTGAAGTCGGATGTGTCGGCCGAAAGTTGAAAATATCGTAGCTTCGCTGTAAACGGACACAACACAACCAACGTCCTTTTGAGGACGAACGAGGAAGAAGAAGAAGAATTTGATTGGAGTTTCTTTATAGCTCATAACAAACGAAGGCGTGGGAAGGCAGGGAATATAATCTGATCATTTTCTCAAGCTATTTCACTTGAGAAATCGCTCGCCAAGACACCAGACTGCTACAGTGAAGAATTAGAATTCAGAATTCCTTCTTAAAATACCGGACACCTTTTATTGGAGTAATTATCAGGACTTACAATATAGCCCAGGAAATCTTTAACATTTTAAATAAGGAAACCGGGACTGAGGAAACTGAAGGACCACACACGAAGTCAGAGAGGGAACTTATTAAATTAACGACACCCCAGACGCGTGTAAGAGGCCGATTCAAGTCTCTTTTATTCATCTGAGCAAAAAGTCTGTGAGTCAGGATTGGCTTATTGGTGGTACCAGCAGAAAGTACCATCTCTGGAACAAGAAGGGAACCATGGCCTAAGCTTTAAGACGAAAACAGAGCTATACTAAAATAATAGAATTCCACAGAGTAAATCAGGGGTGGGGGCTTAAACGAGCTGAACTTAAGAAGTGCTTAAAGCGTCGGCAGAATTACAGAGTTAACTCTTTCATTCCAGAGTTATTTTACACGTTGTGCCAGACTTTTTTGTGGGCAGAATTTTATAGTGACGTGTTCATCTTTCAGTCTAAATTTTTTTTGTGAATTTTCCTTTGAACATGTACTTATTATATACCAAACTGTAGGGAAATTGATAGAGAATTGTAATATATAATGTCTTTGGTAGTATAAACACAAGTATGTTCGGTATACTTAAAACATTTTGCATGTAAAATTGAAAAACGCTAAAAAGTTGACTGTAGAAAACGATCTTACCAAAGACAAATTACTGTTGTAGACAATAAAACTTTCTTTTTAGTCTTCAAACGTCAAGTTAATCCATATACAAAGTAAAAAAAACATGCTTATGGCCACAATTAGTGCATTTAATGTTATTCACACCAGTTTTTCTGTGGTCCTTTGTAAGAAAAAAATAAATTATGCAATCGTGCATTACGTAATTTTCAAACAAATAAAGCAAAATAACGTCATATAAAAACTTTTAAACTCTTGTTTAATGTTTTAATAGTATCCCTAGCTTCATCTTCTACCAAGAACTAGTGATTAGATGTTACGGTAGGTCTAGTTTTGTTGTTTTTTGATCGGCCAGAATATGACTACGCCCACTCATCAACTAAATCTAGTATGTCTAGCTTTTCTGCACAGATTCCATATTTTGACAACAAACTGTGACTACCAAACAATCGTCAGCAATGTTTCAAAGTAGTTTGACACAGTTATTTGCTTAGGAGACTTAGAAAATGTAAATATAAAGCGTGACATATTTCTCTAGCAATAACAACGAAAAACGCAAATCTTCACAAAAATTGTGATAATAACGTCAAAACACGCACATGTGCTTATTAACTAGTCAAATTAGTTGTTTAAATAGTAGCGGAAGTCATTCTACGAGTTTTAATATATGAACTGCATAAAACGGACGTTTTTTAGGGTTTATTCGTGATAAACTAAAAACCACGCTGTGAGCGTTGCTCTGGCACGGCGCGTTGAATTTTGCAACGCTCAGAGCGTTGGTCTGGAGTCAAAGAGTTAACAAACTCAGCCAAACAGTATTGTTCTCGCTTATTCTGAATATCTTGTGAAGACTCCCTTTGTAATAGAAGTGTCAACACTGTTCTATCTACATCTCTGCCAAGAGTAATCTTGTGCAAACGTAGATACCTTTGAAGCCCATATTAGATACTCTTGAGTTTTGGCCACAGTTGGACCACTACTGCAAAGCAGGGGAGGCAATACCATCACAGCAATTTGATAAACTTTGGACGATAGGAAACATATGATATGGTCTTTTGAAAATTGGTTTAAAATCCAATATGGCAGATGTTTTTTTTTTTTTGGTTACCAATACCATGGTAACCACATTTTTTTAAACAAAATAAACTGTAGAATTTGGTTCATGGACACTCTGTCCTTTTGAGTACATAAAAAGTGTTAAAATATTAGAACAAAAGTTAGTTTTCACTTAGTGCATGCCCTTAAAGTTTCAACCGCTCAGCCTCTTTTTCGTCGTCCTTTTGGGGTCCATAGCATAGCAGTTCTGGTGATAGGGTCCCTTCTGAGGACATGGCCACCCCTGTTCCAGCATTGCCTGCAATGATGATGTGCTTGCCTTTTTGACTGGCGGAAAGTGCAGATTGAGAAAAACTAGTGAGCAAGCAAAAAAAAAAAAAACTTGCCGGAACAACCTGGGGAGTAAGATAAGAAGCTGAGCACCAGATGTTGGATGCTAGTCCTAGAATATGGTGTCGCAACGTGGACAACATTAGCCATATAAAACTTGATAAATTCGCAAACTCCAGGGGTCATGTACAGCTCATAAATCAAGCAACTCCAGGGGTTATTAACTCAGTACAGCCCATAAATTTCCAAGCATGGTGCTTTGAACTTTGCTTTGAGAAACGTGCTCTAACCACTCAGGTTTCACACATACAAATGAGAATTATGCCACTGAATATATTACGTAAGCTGTGCTATTATTGTACAAGAACTGCAACATCTCTTCCCCCCCCCCCGCCCCCCCCCCCCCCCACCCGCCCCCCCCCCCCCCCCCCCCCCCCCCCCCCCCCCCCCCCCCCCCCCCCCCCCCCCCCCCCCCTCCCCCCCCCCCCCCCCCCCCCCGAGAAATTCGTTGTCATCTGTTTATTTTTTAATTCCAGAATTGTTCTCAGGCTGGCAGGCACATTGTAATAATACATTTGTGCAAAACAACCACATACGTGTTTTACACAAAAACTATTAAAACTAATACAATTGAACTTCTGAAATTCTTTATAAGGGAGACAATAAGCACATGAGAATAGAAGAACATTGACAACAATTTACATCAAGAGGAGATAGTCAACATTTTTTTAAAAAAATCTTAACTTCTCTTTAGATGTTATTCTCTGTAACAAGTACTCTTTAGATGTACGGTAATCTCCATGACATGCACTCTTTAGATCTAATTAATCTGTAACAAGCATTCTTTAGATGTAATAATTCCCAGTAACAACCATTAATCTCTAACAATCACTCTTTAGACATAACTCATCTCCACAACAAGCACTCTTTACATGTGGTTCATTCTCTGTAACATGCACTCTTTAGATATAATCCCTGTAACAAGCATTCGTAAGATTGTAATTCTTCTCCAAAACAACCACTCTTTAGGCGTAATCGATCTCTGGTCATTCTTCAGATGCAATTCAGTTGCTCTTTAGTGACTAACTCATATGAAACAAGCATAGAGCTTAGAGATTGTAAATCAGTTACAACTATTTTTCTTCTCTGGCAGTTATGTAATTTTTTTTAAGCAATATAAAAAATAATCGTTGGGACACATGAATAATTAACAGCATATTCTAATTTTCTTCAGTAACAAATAAAATAGTTCCAAAAACAAGAGATCAATTTGTGTGCTGCTATTAACATAATGTGATGGACTGATATTGCTGATTTCAACATTCAACAATTGTTGTAAATGGCAATGTAAAATAACAACAACCAACATTTATTTGCATAGACTCAATGGAATGCTGAACACAATATTTGATAACAGAATGGATGATGCATCAACATACAATTTACCAGACAAAATACTGGATCCTACAAAATGTACACTGTATATCAAAATAGTTTTGCTAGCACACTAATGCAGCTACTTTGTCAGCTGGTAAAAATCCTAATGTCACACTGTATTCAATAACAGGATGAGGAGACACATGAAAGTCATGACCCAGGTCCTTTGAATGTAAAGGAGATTAAAAGGTTATTTTCACACCTATTTATGGTCTTCTCACACCATGTTTTCAATAATGATGGCTGAAAGCCATTTCCTGAAAGCTGCTAAGATTATGAACAACAAGAATCCATTTAAAAAAAATAACAGATGATTTAATAAAGCTAACGGGTTATCTCTGTCTAAGTGGCAGAGTAGTTAAAGTGGACAAGTTATCGAGTTCCGAACCTGGTAGCGCCACACTCCTTACTCTGCTCCAAAGTGAGAGAATGCTAAAGCAGCAATGCAGGGCACAGGTCACACCACCTCATAAAGCTGACAGCTAATTTACAATGAAGTTCTGAAACCACTCCCTGCTACTGACACCCTTACTTAGTCGTTCCTCTTCTGCCATGAGGTGTAGAGGTTTGGAAGAAAGAGTGCCATACTATCCTATAGGCTGTCTTCCTCCTGGCCTGGTTCCATTCTAGTCCCTCTGGGGCTACTGTTACCCTCTGGATAAAATATTACACTAGCTATTGCTGCATGTAAACCCTGCACAGAAAGTCTAATAAAAAATATAAAAAATTTCAAATGGTAACAAGGGAAAGTGTTCAGCAGTTTCAGATTAAACATCATCTTCAGCTGTTAAGTACTGCAATGATACTTGTTGCTTTACAAGGTAGGCCTCTAAAACTCTTTATGGGGAAAAAGTACATTGGTGTGTAATTGTAACACAACCAGCACTAGCATAACAAGTGGAATTACTTTGTGGTGGCCTGGATTCAAGGTTTTTTGATCAAATTTATAATTTTTTTTTTAATGCTGCCATCTGAATCTGTACATAAATTTACAAGCAACCAAGTATTAGCGGTTTACTGCAAATAACAAATCTTGTGAAATCTGGTTAACATGGAACATTATATACCATATGTACAGGAGGGGGGGGGTTTGATGTTTGGTGCACATAGTCTATATCATCTATAGACTTGGTACAGCTCCATCTTAATAAAATCGTGTCTGTTTTTCAGGTTTCAAATTATCTGGCTTGTGGAATAAGTTGGCGATCTCATCATGCTAAAACTAATAGCTACAGAAGCTACTGCTGCAAGAGCTTCCTGGGAGGAGACCAGCTATGCTGGTGGCTCCATCCTACAACGGAGGGAAAATGATGCCGACTATGTCTGGGCTTCATAAGGCTGTCACTAAATCTGTTTTCTTTTTGGTCCCTAATGGAGTCTACTTTAGACAAACATATTCACAACAGGTCAAATTGAAAATGGTATTGCAGATAATAACAATATATATAGCAATAATTACAATTAAATACAGAGGTTAAAAATACATTAAGTTTGGCACTGAAATCTTCCAAATTTACATTATGGAGGCATGAACAATTTTTGTTCACAGTGAAGGGAGCTCTCTTCCCAGCATGCAACATTTATAACACTTGTCACTACATTCAATATTTATAACAGTTTGACAACATAGACAAAAATGATACAAGAAATTACCATGCACACATGAAATAAAAGGCACACAGCTTATTTGGTATCGAAACTTGGTAACATCACTCTCTAAATCTACCTAGCTATAAATGGGTACTGCTGCTCTTGAGTTACAGAAGACAAGAGAGAAAGGGAACCAATTACCTCACCTCACAAAGCTGGACCTAGTAAAGTGAAGTCTCTAATACTTCACTTCCCCTAAAGCAGTTTAAGCTATGGGGTACTACCTCTACAACACCCTTCAACAAACTCATGTCAAGTCTTCCTGGCCTGTGCCATATCAGCCTCCATTCCATACTTACACTCCATCCCTACTTACACTGGGAATTTCAAAACAAGGACTGCCTCATAAAACTATCAAGGTTTTTCTTGATGTAGGTCCAATTGGGCCAAGACCAGCATCTTCTTATATCTTGTTCCACTGGTTCTTGCCATTATCTCCACACTAGTAATCGTGTCTACCATTTCAATCTTTATATTCTAAGCAAGCACCCATTTATTATCTATCAATGCATGTACTAGACATCTGTTTCTGCCATAATCTAGAATGACTGTACTTAAAATAAAAGGTGTTTTGAAATAAAGAAATGTCCTGATAATATATGACAAAAGGGGTCACTGAGCATGTCCAGGATTGTTCGTCCTCTACACCAGGGGTCAGCACCCAGTAGATCCCAGTGGATTTGAAAGATTTTTAGGTGACTGGTGGGGGGAGAGGACTTACACTAGAGAAATTTTGCACTAGACCTCTCCCGCCAGCATTTAGAATTATGGTGTCCTGGTATTTCCAATGAAAACTCTCGAGCTGGCTTCTAAAATATATTCGTGAACTGCATGAGACAAGAACACTATCTTTTCTTTGTACGGTTCTTCATCTCCCAATCCCCGTTTAAAATTGTTCACATGCCAAGACACAAAAATAATACAGTGCAAACCGCTTAAGGCGATCTCGGATATGGCGAATTTCTGTTGTGAAGAACAATTTGTTTATCCCCGGCAATTTTTCTTCTTTGTCTTTGTAAAAAATGTCCGGTTAAGCGGAATCCGTTTATCACGAATTTTCGGATATGCCGAACGATTAAACGTGTCCCGACTATATAATTTGATCTGCTTAAGGCGAACTTTTTATCAAATACAGTACCTGGACATTTGTACACCTTTTCGGCTATTTTCGGAAATTGCGCGCTTCGTCAGTGTTAGAATTTGAGTTATTTCCCCTCTAAAAATGGCTGGAAAGTTAAAATCCATATCTTTGAAAAGAAAGATTGAGCTAGTACAAGAAGTGGAAAATAGTGGCTGAAAATGGAAATAGCAAAGGAATTCGACATTCCAAAATCAACGCTTTCAGGAATCATAAAAAATAAGGATCGGTACAGAAAAATATTTTATGGTGGACAAGTTGATTGTCACAGAATGAAGAACCGAAAAAGCGTATGTGTGATGTGGTTGACACGGCACTCCTAAAATGGTTCACCGTGGCGAGATCAGCAAATGTTCCTATAAATGGACCTATATTAACTGCAAAGGCAGAAGAGTTAACACTTCTGGAAGGTCGGACTGGCTGGAAATGTAGTCCTGGCTGGTTGGGTTGTTTTAAAAAACGGCACATTACTTACAAAGCCGCGGTAGCATAGTGGTTAGTGCACTGGCTTCCTAGCGCAGTAGTCTATGGTTCGATCCCAGATGAGGTGGGAATTTTTTAGGTTACAAACGGCTCCTGGGTCGACCCAGCCCCAAATGGGTACCAGAGCAACCCTGTGAAGGTTAAGGCGGCCGGCGTGATGCCAACCACCTCACCCCTAGTGTGCCGACGGTCAAGATAATATGGGCCTAACACCATATTCCCAATATGCCTCAATGGGCGTGTAACAGGTTCCTTTACCTTTTTTTGTGTGTGTGGGAAAGGCATTCTGTTAATGAAATGACTACCGAGTCATGGACGGAGGAGGTGCTAAAACCAGCCATGAGTAGGTATAATTCCGTTGATATGTTTAATGCTGATGAAACTGGATTGTTTTGGAGATTGCTGCCTGACAAGACTTTTTCCTTCAGAAATGAAAAGTGCCGAGAGAGGAGGGAGGGAGGGGGTCGGTAAATTAAAAAATCCACGCTGTTTTAAAGGTTTAAAAAAATTGTGTGTTGATTATGCAGCTAATTCAATAGCCTGGATGACATCATACATTTTCACCAAGTGGCTATATGCATTTGATCATTCTATGGACATCTGTCATATTCAACGCTAATTCATTATTGTATTGTACGTTGTAAATGCATTACCATATGCTTGAACTCTTATCTGGATAAGAGGAATTTCTGATAAGAAGAACTATTTCTTGGGTCCCTGGTGAGTTCTCCTTATCAGGTCTGCACTGTATATGGTACTCTTTAGAGTTACTAAAGTAGATCCCAACTATACACAAATGTTATGTCTCTTTTCCATCTTCACTATGAACTTTTGATGTGTCTGCATCTATCAGTATCAGCAGCATTAGCTGTAATGATAACTGGTATCACAGACACTTTATGGAAATAACTAAATATAACCAACTATAACATTAAAAACCTCACTAAAAGGGTTTTTTTTTCTGCAGTTGGTCATTAGGAGAAATCATAAATAAAGTGCAACGATAAAGCGACCAGTAAATTGCTTCCCTGAAGAGTACTACACTGGGCAGACAAATTTTAAAGGTTGATAAACCAACCAATGAATAACAAGGATATGGCTGGGATAGACTTTTCTGCAAAGTGGTTTCTCTCAAAGGAACTCATCCTAATTGTATCAGACCATGCACAGATAAGGGCTGAACTCTCAAGAAGGAGAACAAGGTTCCCAGAGTTAAATAACAACACACTAGAAGTGATTAACAAAAAGGAAGCCACACGGAGGTAGAAATGAAGCATCTAGTTATGGAATACATTAATAAGACCTAACATAACCACGGAATATGTATTTATAATAGACAGATCATCGATAAAAGAGAACAGATGTGGATGCATTTCTGTGAAACTAAATGGATAGAAATCTTACTGACTGTCAAAAAAAAAAATGTTCAAACAACATCACAGCTGAATTAGAAGCACAACAGATGCAACAAGTATTGTCCAAAAAAAAAAAAAAACCACAGCGGCCCCAAGACTCCATAACCAAGACTCCATAAAATCAATCTAGGTAGCCTGGCAGAAGCAAAATTCACGCTGGGGACAGGACAACATATAACACAATAAAAGCACTAATGAACAAGAAATCAAGTGATAATTTCAACAAATAACCAGACGTCTAAGACAACCAGACTGGCAGACATGTCTAAGACAAAATTTGAGTAGAATGTCCTGCAAGGAGCTTTATAGCATAGCCTTCACAGTAGAGGTGGGCAAATCGACACACTCCGCTGTTTCGAGACAGTCGGCTCATTGATTTAAACTGTGTCGAAACAGTGTGTCGACACAACGGCACTATTGCCCGTATCGGGGAGAAAGAAGTCTCTAATAGACGATACATGAACTGTTTTTACTTGCGCGCTACTGTCGTGTGTGAAAATCTATGGCATTTCGTGTGACCACAATTCAATATTTTTACACAAGTCTTCATTATGATGAAATAAAACGGAGATATGATGATAGCTGCAGTATATGTGAAAATAATAAAAAAAAACAACATTAATAATAACAGTAATAATAAAACATGATATCAAACTAGAGTAAGCTAGTTTTGGTAGACAATGATTCAAATCCACACCGAGTACACAGATATCAGCAGAGCTAATAAAGTGTCCATTACATTTATACGAACACACGGACACTTTCAACTTTAACAATAGTGCCTAAAACATTGACAACTGCAGCACTGACACAATTTCCAGTGTCTAACTTCTCAGTAAGAAAGGCGACCTTGCAGACTGCAACAACTGGAAAGGAATTACCCTCCTCTCAGTTCCCAGCAAAATACTAGGTAGGATAATCATCCAGAGAATTTCAAAAGCAGTTGACCATAAACTGAGGAAAGAACAAGCGGGCTTCAGAAAGAACAGAAGATGTGCAGATCATATATTTACCCTCAGGAACATTATAGAGCAGTGCTCAGAATGGCAGAGACAGCTGTACATTAACTTTGTTGATTTTGAAAAGGCTTTCGACAGCATACACAGGGACAGCCTATGGAAAATTCTGAGGGCTTATGGAATTCCCAGCCGCATTGTTTCCATTATAAAAAGCCTCTATTCTAACTTTACGTGCAGTGTTGGATCGAGTAATGTAACTTTCGAAGTGAAAACAGGAGTACGACAGGGATGCCCCTTATCAACAACATTATTTTTGACAGTCATAGATTGGGTGATGCGCCAGACAACAGAGGGCAGTCCAAGAGGAATTAGATGGACAACATTTTCTACACTGGAAGATTTGGAATATGCAGATGACATTGCACTACTCGCGCATTCACACCAACACATTCAAGACAAAACCGATAGACTGAATAAGTATGGCCAGCAGGTTGGCCTGAACATCAATTTGAAGAAGACAGAGGTCATGACACTAAATTTGGGCAATCCTGAGCCAATAACAGTAAGGAACCAGAAGTTAGAACAGACAGACACATTTACTTACCTAGGAAGCATAGTAACACCTGACGGCGGAACAAGCAAGGACATTAACAACAGAATGAATAAAGCGAGAACAGCCTTTGCTATTCTCAACAACATTTGGAAGTCTTCCCAGTACAGCACAAACACCAAATTAAGACTGTATGAGAGCTGTGTACTTTCTGTGCTTCTCTATGGTGCGGAATGTTGGAGAGTAACAGAGAAGGAAATGTCGAACTGTCCTCCTTCCACACAATCTGCCTAAGGAAAATTCTCCGAATCTTTTGGCCAAACACCATCAGCAACCAAGAACTACTTATTCGGAGTAACCAGGAGGACATGCACACCATCATAGCTGGCAGACGCTGGAGTTGGGTTGGCCATGTCCTCAGAAGGGACCCTGATACCATCACAAGAACAGCTATGCTATGGACCCCCGAGGGAAAGCGAAAGAGAGGCCGACCAAAAACAACTTGGCGGAGAACTGTGGAAGCTGAGATGCAAAGAATGAACCACAGTTGGGGCACTGTACGAAGGATGGCCGCCGACCGAGCAAGGTGGAATCAATTTGTTGCTGCCCTACAAGACGCCACCAGGCGTGATGGCCACTGACTGCTTTGACGGTTGGCGGTTATGGATCAAAGAAGAAGAAGAAGAAGAACTTCTCAGTAAAAATAATATCACTTGTAAAATCAAGTCATCATAACACATCCCTGAAAAATATGACATGTTTGATATTCCATACTAATGTTCCGAACGGTTGATTCAAATTTTACAAAGGCCCACGGAAGGTAAGACAGTGAGACAGTGTGTTTCTGCAAAACAGCGAGGCAGACAGGAACTGAAACTGAGCTAAGCATGATGCTAAAGTATGCATATTTGACTGGGAACCTGTCTGTGAGGCTAATTACACTCTCATTGACTCTTGGAATCATCCACCTATTCTAGGGATTTCCCCTGTGGTGAAACATTTAAGAACCCAGCACTGCACTCTTAGTTTGGAGTAGTCACTTGAGCACCAGACGTATCTGTCTTTTACCTGCATGCAGGAGGATTTCACTATCAACCCCATGATAGGCGGAGTGGGGGCGGTGACCCTGAGAAATGGCTCTGTGTAGGACGTGATGACTCCTTGGGAGAGCCTAGTATTTTAGCTCTGCATATTCGGAGAGCCCCCATGGATGGCGGGGAATGCACAGTATGCTACACACTTCTTCCTCTTAGCTAGGGACCAGATGTAATGATCCTTTAAAAGCAAGCCAAGCTGGAGAAACAGGAGCTCATAACTACAACTCAACACGTTTTGGTATGGCAGAAAAAGCCTACATCTACAATGTAGATAATAGCAATTTTTTTTTTTTTCGTACGCCCGCTAATACTCGAGGCGAAATCTCAGGTTATTGTTAATGTCTAACCTGACATTGATTTTACGTGAATATCCCTTTTCTTGTGCAGAGACAGGTGTCCCTCGCCATTCAGGCAGATACTCGCCGATTTCGGAGGTACCTATTAGAGCTGGGTCGGCTCAGGAGCCGCCAATCCCTGGTCGACAACACTCCTTCAAATGTTCTCGCCAAGTCTCGAGTTAATCCAGTCCAATTCCCGGTCGACGAAAAATTTTCAAATGCCGTCGCCCGGGTTTGATCCTGAATCACCCGGTCGCCAGAGCGGTGTTGTAACCACTACGCTAGCGCAGCTCCGTGATAATAGCAATGACTCTTCAAGTTGGTATTGGCTACAAAAGAGCAAAAAAGCTCAGCAGCCCTAGTAAAACAACAATCCCCTATAAACAATATGCCAAAACAGTACACAAAGCAGATAAGATACTAGCCCATGACAGTTAAATAAGCTGTGGGACCAAACAGCTACTTAAGTTAAGTATGCACAGCATACACAAAAGTATCCAGTAAGTGCAACAATTTCGCTTCCACACTTCATAGAGCAAGAAAAAGGATGAACTAAGTCCAATAGTTCTGGTCATTAAACTTGGCAGCAACATCTGGAATGTTCTTTGAACATAACATCATTGTGTTTTTCCATATAAAACAAATTAACCAACCAAATAAAAAAACTACACTTCACAATGGAAATTAACAATCAATGATGATAACCATTTTTACAAAACAGCCATCTCGTTTGCCAAATTTTACTGTTACATTTTCACACGTAAGATTTTGAGAACTGATAGATATATTACAAAAAGAAACAATTAATCAGCAGTCAACAAGGTCTTGGGCACATATACTGACTTGTGTATCACCAGGTAACTAGTAAAATGACTTAACAAAAGTTAAATGACAATAAGGACATGAACTTCCTGCTGCAGAAATGAAACGTCTACCACCTCCCAGACCATCAGAGTAGAATACTTTTATGGCAGAAGTTAAAAAATAACTTGCATCTCTCAGTATTTTTTTCATTTTGGCATTTCAAATATTCAGCAGGTAATTTACACAACTCTCTCTCACTCACACACAAGTGCAAGCATACACACACACATTTCTCATTGAATAATGGCAATTATGTTTACACTTATACTTTGTCTCTGTAATATTACATAAGCAAGGCCTTCAGGTAAAGAACTAATAATGTTCATGTTTTGAACTGTCTACTAACTACTACACGTTCGAAATAAGAGCTCACACAAATATTAAAGTTTCCCTTAATATTAACAATATTGAAGCAAGCACTGCATTCAGTCTGTAAAATTCAAAGGCAGCAATGTCACATATATTTTCTTGTAGGGCTGGGATTTATTTAAAAAAACAGATTAATCAAATTTCTTTAATCAAAGATTAGTCAATCGATTTCAGACAATTTGAAAAATAAATAAAACCGTAATTAAGTTTTTCCGGGAAATTACTAAGGACTTTATTTATTTTACTTGTCATTATAATGTCTTAATTTCAAATTCAGCTATGTTTTCTACATGTTATTAAGTAACATTGTCCTGAAAATATTGAAAAGTTATTAGTATTCACCACACTTGCCATATCGTAAACCTTTAACATAGCAAAATGCTCTCGCATTTAAGAACAAAAAAACATTGCTAAACTTGGAATAATCGATTAAACTTCGTTTGATTTAAAAATTATTAAACCAATTAACTGATTAATTAAATCGTTAAAGATCCCAGCCCTAAATTTTTTTTTATATAAAAGAAAACAATGCGCAGCTAAAAGGACAGCCGCGAACAGCAGAAAACTAATAGCAGACTAATCTAGCACTAACATAAGCCAGCAATAAAATCGCAGATGTCAATTCTGACAGGAAAAAAAAAAAAAAAATCACCAGTCAAACTGTCTCATGAATTAAATCACTGTGTGACCTTCAAGGCAGGTAAAACAGTAAACATTTGAAGCCACTAATCCGGTTTTAATCCTGGGAGTTCTGGTTGTGTGAAACTTCATAACGATAAAATGTCACACTAGAATGACTTCTTACAGAGTCAATCCCTTCACATTAAACTGGTTAATGACAGTCTTCCAAGTCAACAATGCCATCAATTGTCATATAAAATGAGTTATTACTTGATGATATGCTTCAAAAATATAAACGGTAATCTTGACTGGCTGCGCAGGAACACAGTTTGACTAAGCATAAAGTGTTCTTCGAGTGGGGGTTGTTGCTCCAAACAGGTTGGCTCTGATGGATGCTGGTGACAAATTCACGTGCTGGATTGGACTACTGTTTAATATGTCTGTGTACAATGGATGGACGGATGGGCCGTAGATGCCTGAGAAATGACGAACATGTTACAATAGTAATTGTGAAATATAACCCTTACCTTTTTTTAATAATTAGAAGATGTTAAAATTTTTTTTTAACCGGATTTTATCAACTGAGCTTTCAGTCTCTCAGCATTCGTAATCAATAGTAAATAATAATTTAATTTTTCTCACAACAAAGCCTGATTAAATTTCTCTGAAAATGTGATGTGGAGTGACTTTACCAGCATATAAATATTAGTATGGAAATTAGGCACCACTACATAAATGGTGTCGGCGTCTGTGGCCTAATGGATATGAACGCAGTTTCATAATCCAGATATACCAGGTTCGAAACCTGCTGCAGGTGGTTTGGTAGTAGATCGCTTTGTGTGGATTTTTAACAATGGTATAAGCACCGTACCGTTAAGAAAGCAATGGCAAACTACTGAATGAAAAAATTGCCTAGAAAAATCACAAACAGCCAATAAAAGCTGGGGTTGATTGCCACGTCCTGTAAAGGATAAGCAACTAACTTTAACATAAATGGTATATTCTTACTAATTCTTGGTTATCAGTGCCAAACATGGTCCCTGACCAGAGCAGAGGAAAATAACATTGTGTGTGATGAAGTACTTGAGAAAAGCCATTAATGATACCAGGAAAGAAAGAATAAAAAATTATTATATAAAAAATGATTATATCAGAAAAATTATAGGAACTACGAGGGACGGTCAAAAAGTAATGCCTCGTAATTTTTAATTTCATTCAATAGGCAAGAAAACAGATAAAATTCACATTGAAATGTAGCCCCAAGTCTGAACTTCACAAATTTATTTCTCAATGTAGTCTCCGTTATTTGTTACAGTTTTTGTCCATCTTCTCACAAGGGCATGTATCCCCGCATGGTAAAAATTTGTGTCCTTTTTTCCTAAACCACTGGCGTACGGCACGTTTAAGGGTCTCGGTGTCCTCAAAGTGATGTCCGCGAAGATCTTCTTTCAGTGGTCCAAACAGATGGAAGTCAGAAGGTGCAAGATCGGGACTGTAGGGGGGATGTGGTAATAATGTCCAGCCAAATTCTGCAATCGCATCAATGGTGCGTTTAGCGGTGTGTGGCATGGCATTACCGTGCAACAGTAGTGCAGTTCTCTGATCTTTTAATGGGTAAAGTCGCTGAAGACGACCTCTAAGCTTCTTCAAAGTTTCAATGTAACGGTCTGCATTCACCGTGTTTACCTGTTCCAAGAAGTCGAGAAGAATCACACCCTTCTCATCCCAAAACATGGAGGCCATAACTTTCCCTACAGATGGTGAACGTTTGAACTTCTTTCTTGTCGGCGATGTTGTGTGATGCCATTCCATTGACTGCCTCTTGGATTCTGGTTCAAAAAAATGAACCCAAGTCTCATCACCTGTCACAATATTCGATAAAAACTCTTCTCCTTCAGTTTCGTAATGGTGCAGGAGGTTGATGGCTATGGTTTTCCTTGTTTCTTTATGTCTGTCTGTCAACATTCTGGGTACCCACCGTGCATAAACTTTTGAATAACCCAGGTCTTTAATGATGTTCTGGACACTGCCTTTACTAATGGACAACATGGAAGAAAGATCATGCAGTGTTACCCGACGGTCACCACGAATGATGCCATCAACTCGATGAATGTTGTGTGGAGTCACTGCGGTAGATGGACGGCCAGTCCGCTTTGCGTCAGCCATTGAGGATTGACCTACTTCAGCTTCGTCACAACGATGTACCCAACGTCGGACAGTGCTAACATCCACTGTTGAATCTCCATAAACATTCTTCAAACGTTCGTCGATGCGAATTGGGGTCTCGCCTTCAGCATTGAGGAATTCTTTGACATAACGTTGTTTTAACCGAACGTCTTTGGCAGCCATTTTTAAAATGTTACAGTGGTGCCACCTGTTACTGAAACAGGTTGGTAATGCTATACAGTGCAGAAGAGTGTTTGAGGAATCCTGCTAAATTTACAAATTGCACACCGATGCAGTATTTACATACATAAAAAATAGGAGGCATTACTTTTTGACCTTCCCTCGTACTTATTGCATAAAGTTACAGGGAGAAAGAATAAAGCGGTTTGGTCCTCTCATGAAAATTAAGCCTGACTTTTGACCACTACTTGCGAACAACACTGGAGATATGTTTTTAGGGCACAGTGAAGACCAACAGGCATATGGACAGAATATTAGATATCCTACAAAAAACATGGGCTCACAGCAGGTTCCAGATTGAAAGTCAAGATGCAGGATAAATAACAATACTAAGCAAAAATGTCACAAGGTGAGTTCAAATGTCCAGAAAAAAGTGCCACAAGTATTGTCAACAACAAAAAATACACAACAGCCCCAAGACCACGATCGTGAGAATACAGAAAATGGCAGCCACATCGCAGATAGTGAAACATCCATACAGTATGTTGACTGTTATTTTGGCAGCAACTTTGACAAGTTTGTCAAATTATGGATACAGAAGACAAGAGAGGCTGAGACATTTAAGAAACTCAAAAGATAAAATCAAATATATAATTTATAACATTAAATTATCGTTTGTCAGTTTGTGCGGCCTACAAACATGTAGGACAAGTGCTTGCCAGAACAAGGAAATGATATGAATCAATTGCAAATCTGAGAATCAAACACAGAAATCTTGTTAAACAAGAACAGCAGAAAAACAGCTGCATACAAAATCCACTAAAGAAGGCATCACCTAGAATTACGCCGATGTTCTTGTTCTGAATCCGTCTGAGTAGAAGGAAGACTCCCAAAATACTAAGAGATGAGAAATGTGAATGGAAAAGACTCCACAAAACACAAAGTGGATGTAAAGCCCCCAACCCCACAAAACAAATGCAGACAGATCAAGATTATGAAGACCACCACAAAACACAATGAAAATAGAATGAGATAGAAAGGGACCCCCCCCCCCCCCCCCAAAAAAAAATACACGGACAAGAGAATGGTGGTTCCATGCTCCACAGGGATGAGAATGAAGGACTGAAAAACTCTTCTACCTCCATGAGTGAGCTGCAAGACAATGACAAAGAGTACTGTCTACAGAATCAAATGCAAAATATACTATCATATGTATACTCAAAACAAGAGAAGGAACAGAACCTAAAGTTATAAAATGAACGCTATGTTTTATATGCTCATCAAAACAGCTGTCTACTATTAACTCTTCTTTCATGTACCTCACCACTTTCACAAAGCTTAACCCGTCTGAAAACATAGCCATGCAAGTCAAATTATGCTCTCAAAATTATAACACAGCAAATATTCCCAAAGGAGATACCTTTGAGATAGGTGTAATCAGGTGTGGGCAAACAAATTTCAAGATTAAAGTTAAGAATGCTCTAAAGTTAGCTACACTGTAATTTCTATATATATTTATTTACAAAATTTTAAACAGTAAATGTGAATCACAAATTATTACAAACAATTGATTAAATACAGTTTTCACGTAGAAGCAACCATGAAGTGATTTAAAAAATGATGAATTAGCCCACACCTGTGTAAATCACACAACCAAATTACTCCATTCTCAAGCATCCATTCACACTTCTCAGAAATCTGATTTATCTTGAATATCACAGAGAGTTATGTGGGGGTGATTCAGGGTTTCCACTAAAACAGAGTGCAAGTATTTCAAACAAAAATATTTACTAAATGGAATGAGATTTACTGCCAAACATAGGTATTTTAGTTTTCAATACTCCTACATCAAAAGCTATATGCCTGTTAGGGTTAATGGCAAGCTATGCAGCCAAAGTTTCCAAACATTATGACTGCATTACTGGGTTGAAAAATATCACAAAAATATTTTTCATAATAATTATTTTTAAAGCAGTTCTCTGAAAACTAGATCTTTTTTTAATGTATACGTTTTCATGTTCTTTACAGCCTGTCTATCATTTATCTGAAAAGGTGAATTTCAGTAGTTCATGCATAAGTTTGTTTCATTATCTATATTTTCACAATCTATCATTTCCAACATGCATTTCTTTGTTCAGCCTTTAGAGACTTTTGTCATCGCCTTTCTGCTCTGTTAGGAACTAGGTGTTTTTTTTAAAGAGGTTTCACCAGGACACTATACTCTAGATAAAAAGGTAACGGTAGCCTTATGCCAAATACTTCTATAGGGAAGTGAAATATTAGACCTCACTATATTAGTCTAGCTTTATGAGCTGAGTCTAGCTTTATGAGCCGAGTCTAGCTTTATGAGCTGAGTCTAGCTTTATGAGCTGGAGTCACCAGTTCCCGTTCTTGCTGTGTTTGATTTCCCCAACTCAAAAAAAAAACATTAGTCAGGTACCCATATATAAGTGGGTTGACCGCATCATGATGCTACAAGGTTTCAAACACATTAACTTTGGCTGAACAAACTAGTGCTCTAACCACTCAACGAACTTCAACTCTAGATTACATTTTACTTACATTATATCTATTAAAAAAAAAATTAACTGCAATTTCTTTCAGTGTTGCACCTCAGTAAATTAAATATTTAAGAAATTAATACTGGCACCCATCAGTGGAAACCTCGTAGTAAATATTATGAGATACTTTTAGACAAAAGGAGGGGGAGGGGTGTGTACAAATACAAAGGTAACTCCATTAACTTTTTCATAAAATAAAACGGACAGATTTCTGAGAACGGAATAGCATTGCAGAATGGAGATGGCCAGGTATTCACCTATCTCGGGGCAACTTATGAGGGCTTCATGCTACCTGAGCTGTGCGTCAGCTGCGCTGGATTAGGGGATGATCGAACTGTTAGCGGGGAATGTGCTGATGGCATAGAGTGGGAATCATAGATGAGGTCAATATCAATATTGTTTTCCAAGTCATCATCCCATATAGAACTCTGAGGAATACAAAAAATTCAATACCAAATTAAGTTGTTGCCCATAAATTGAATTAATAAAGGAAAGAAAATTTACTTCTTAACCGTTAGAATGTACTGGATTTGTCATTAGCACACTTTACTTTCTCCTCTCTTTAGCCATTACTCATAGTTTCTTAATCTTTTTTTGTGCCATGGAACCCTGTGATGTTCCAATGAAGGCTGTGGATCCTTTCTTGGGAAAAAAATGTACATTAAAGAATAACAAAAAACTTTAATTTTAAAGTTATGTACATGGACTCCCTAAAATCTATTCATGAACTCACAGGGGGCATGTGGACCACAGGTTAAGAAACCCTGCTTTAGGCCTGCATAGTGTGCTATTTGTGAAATGTACTCAAACTCGTTACTAAAACAGTTGTATTTCACATTGCATCTTAAGTATAAATGAGCCTTTAACATAGAACTGCACGTGGCATGAGAAGACACAGCTTTCCAATCAAACTCAAATAATGTACCTGTAAAACAATATCAGTCAGGACATCATTACTGAATGTCACTGGTACTTCCAAGAAACTACTAAAGTCCGTCTGCTCCATTTTTGCATACATGTGGCTTTTGGGGTTAGGGGTGGAGTACTCCTGCCTCTGAACTGTAGAATAGTCTCTGTTCCCTATCGGAGAATATTCAGCTTTCACTGGTGTTTTAATTTCTGTTTTCTTCAGATGAATATTTGGATGGTACTTCTCAATTCTAATTTGAGAACATTCTGTTGGTGTCTGTACAGGAGAGAACTCTGATGCGGTAGGAGTGGCTTCCCCTTTGACTGGTGTGCAAGGAGTTAATTCTGAGGATTTCTTCTTGCTGAAATGTAGCCCTGCCTGTCCTTTTTCAATAGCCTCCAGGTTTTCTGTAAAAGAAAAATGGTACAGAATTTCTATTTTCAAAGATATATACAGATTTATATTCTCACATTGGTTTACGTTCTCTGACAGTTTTATAATCTCAGAGATCTGTTCAAAAACAGTATTTCATTTCTTAGATATCAACAATGTAGCTGACTACGGCCATTTTTCTTGGCACTTCTAATAACCTGCCCCCATGTACTACCCTGGGGGTCTCTGAAGAGACAAAAAATAATAATTTATGTACAGGCAATTGGTACAAGGTGACTAGTATAAGGTTGTGCATGAGACTGACAATTTCATCACCTAAAATGAATTGCCATAGAAACCACAGATACATACAGATAAAACTTACTTTATGCACATAGATACATACAGATAAATTTACTGTTAGTATAGAACATACAGATAAATTTACTTTAGTATAAACATACAGATAAATTTACTTTAGTATAAGATACAGATAAATTTACATGAGTATAAACATACAATAAATTTACTAGTATGCACATACAGATAAATTATACAGTATAAACTACAGTAAATTTATGCACATGAGATAACATACAGATATAATTTACTGTTATGCACATGAGTATAAACATACAGATAAATTTACTTTATGTATATGAGATACATACAGATAAATTTACTAGTACTGTAAACATTCACATGAGACTTTAGTATAAAGATACAGATAAATTTACTTTAGTATAAACATACAGATAAATTTACTTTAGTATAAAGATACAGATAAATTTACTCTAGTATAAAGATACAGATAAATTTACTCTAGTATAAAGATACAGATAAATTTACTTTAGTATAAACATACAGATAAATTTACTTTAGTATAAACATACAGATAAATTTACTTTAGTATAAAGATACAGATAAATTTACTTTAGTATAAACATACAGATAAATTTACTTTAGTATAAAGATACAGATAAATTTACTCTAGTATAAAGATACAGATAAATTTACTCTAGTATAAAGATACAGATAAATTTACTTTAGTATAAACATACAGATAAATTTACTTTAGTATAAACATACAGATAAATTTACTTTAGTATAAACATACAGATAAATTTACTTTAGTATAAACATACAGATAAATTTACTTTAGTATAAACATACAGATAAATTTACTTTAGTATAAACTAGTACAGTATGCACATGAGATACATACAGATATAACTAGTACTGTTATGCACATGAGATACATACAGATATAACTAGTACTGTTATGCACATGAGATACATACAGATATAACTAGTACTGTTATGCACATGAGATACATACAGATATAACTAGTACTGTTATGCACATGAGATACATACAGATATAACTAGTACTGTTATGCACATGAGATACATACAGATATAACTAGTACTGTTATGCACATGAGATACATACAGATATAACTAGTACTGTTATGCACATGAGATTAATACAGATATAACTAGTACTGTTATGCACATGAGATACATACAGACATAACTAGTACTAATCACAAGTGATGTAACAGTTCAACAGAGATATAAATTATGTGACTGAAGAACAGCAGCTTATGTGGCAGTCGCTGTTTCAATAACTACGTGCGTCCACAGTTGCCAAGTCCGGAGTGCCTTAGTTACTGGGCATGCTTCTCACTGTGCTCGGGGCCATTAGATCATAGCGGTGCAAAGTTTATATAAGTATGTTCGATAGAGTTGGGTGTATTTTCTAGACAATTAATTAGAGAGCAGGGCCTGGACTTTACTTTAGTGGTTCCAGTGACTTCTTGTGATCATGAACTTGAGTTATACCTTATAGCAAAGATGGAATGTTTCATTATCATAATGGTCATACGCCGACAACATATAACGTTCTTGTCGAAAAGTAAAGCTTCTGATTATGATTAACATTAAATGTTGAACATAAGGAACTAGTTTAGCTCAGCAACGCAGCACTAGGTGTTCTTGTATTTTATTTCGCATGACTGGGGTTCTTCTGACGTTGTCTTTTGTTTATTTAGCAAAAATTTCCTTTAGAAAACCAAAACCCCCTTTTCTGGCAAGATGTAACAAGGCTACTACACAATATTGCCGATGATGTCATACGTAGTGTTCCATACGGAAATATGCTGCGACACTTGTTGACCAATTACATGAATACCACTGTCAAAATATATGAACTTCCAACTGATTCCAAATAATCAACAGGGAACAGTTAAATTTCATGATAAATTAACACCAGCTGAAAACCATCTGTTTAGCCCAGTGGTTCCCAAAGTGGGCAGCATTGCCCCATGGGGGCGCTGGGAGAATCTACGGGGGCGGTAACGGAAACTGGGCGGCAGGGGGGTGTTCAGTTGTAAGTGGGTTATGAAGAATTTGACTAAAGTCAACAATGTTACTCAATGTGACACTTATATGTAAAAGCGCTAATGTTACTGATAACAGTTGAGTTATAAAGGTAATAGAACTAAAGGATTACCTGGATAAGCCATGCTGCTAAGTAATCCTGCAGGATCCTTCTTTCCCCATTTGGAAATTTCATCCTCCATTTTGGTAACCTTTGCAGGATTCAAGGCCCATAAACATCCTTTCTTTGCTCCTTGACTCAATTTAGGGTTGTCTACCTTGGCGAAGCACTTGTTCAGTGAAAGATTGTGACGCACTGAATTCTAAAGAAAACGAAAAAAAAATTTCTTAAAAACTGAGTTAAAAAATTCTTCGTTCACATACCTACTTTACATATTCGTTAATATAAAACCAATAATGTGCGAAATCAAACAGGCCCACAATTAAATGATGCCATATAAAAAAGCATGTCATTAGTCAATATCCATAACATGACTATAAAGTGAAAAACAAATAAATACACTTTTTAAATACAGCAGAAGTAAAAACCACTCTACACGGAAATATCCCAGAAGTAAAAACCACGGGAAACCAGTTGATCGAGATCTACTGGTAGATTCCAGGTGAAGATTTGGTAGATCTCCTAAGTGGCCAAGGGAAAAAAAGAGAAAGAATATTAAGCTACAGGCTTCCACCGGATTGCAGAGCTTTTTCCCAGTGAAAACTCATGAGCTAACACACAAAAATTCACTTTAATGATGAACTTGCCTGACAGGAACACTATTATATATATTTTTTTTAAGCGAAGTTAACATTTGATAAAATGTCATTTAGTCTAAATTTGTGACCCATCAAAATAAATAAACAAGTGAGTCATAAACACTCTGCAACATGCATGATTTTATCTAGGTAGTTCTTTAGAGTTCTAAAGTAGATTCCCACAGCTCCTTGATTCCCTGTCAATCTACACTACATAAGGTATGTGACAGCAGTTGATCTGTTGTTGAGTGACAATGTCAATGGTGCCAAGAATTAACAGCAGTTGATCTGTTGTTGAGTGACAATGTCAATGGTGCCAAGAATTAAAAAAAAATGCTCCTACCACAGATCAACAACACACTGGTTATAAATTTACAAGTCACATCCAACAGAACGAAGCGTCATTACCAAAAGTGCTGAAAAATACAATGGCACAAAACCACATGAACTGCCAGCGAAAAACCATATTTGAAGCTTAACAATTTCATCAACAGAACGAAGCGTCATTAACAAAAGTGCTGAAAAATACAATGGCGTGCTGTCTTGAAATAAGGAAAGTTCTCACTAGCAAAAGAAAACACATTAGTTATAGGTACATGGTAAAATATTATATACGTAATGCTTACAAATGGACAAAATACAACATAGAATAAACACAACAATGACAAGCAAGCAATTTTGTTCAGGCATGTCGTACAAGGTAACTAATATGAGGTTGTATATAATGTAGGCAACCTCTTCATGTAATTGAAACTTCTAAAGAAACCAAACTTATATACATAAAAGAATAAGTACCAACAGCTGCATACAAATCAAAAATGAACTATAAATTAAACCAACAAACTCGCTGAAATAAATGAAGTAAAAGATAATAATGATCCCCTTTATTTTACAATGTTATCAGCGCAGACAAACTAGAATTTTCTTGGAGTGAAACTACTGTATATACTCTATAAGTCGATTTGACTGTAACTCAACCCCTAGACTTTAGGATTTACAAACCGTTCAAAATGAAAGACTTGATTATAAGTCAAATGAGTTTGAATTTGAATTTCCTTGGCTTTCTGCCAATTTTTTTTCACTTTCAGCTTAACACTTTCCCGTTTAAACCGCTTGAAATAGCCCCATTAATATGTAAAATGCATGTGAGAATAACTGAATTCAGTACAAAAGATGAGAGACAGGAAGGGCAGAATGTCAGATGGGCCTGCATGCTCAAATCTCAAACTTTTGAGAATAAAGTAAGGGCGGGCGGGTAACACTGACCGTGTTAATAAATCTTTTTTTCTTTGGACTCGAATGTAAGTCGTGGGTACATTTTTTAAGGCCCAAAAAGGGGGAAAATTTCTCGACTTATACTAGAGTATACAGTAAGCATGGCAAGTCTGTTCCTTATGCAAACAGTCAGTTATGGACTAGAGGTTAGTTTATCACCAAAAGAAATATTTAAAACTCCGCCTAGGCCAGTCCCAAGCCGGGTTGAAAAGGAGGCAGACCCTCCATCTTTGCCATTAAACTCGATTACAAGTACCGTAAAATCTCGCGTATAATATGCACTCGTGTATAATACGCATGAATACTGATTATAAATGGGAAAATTTTCTGGTCGAAAATGGAAAATCGTGTAATACTGGCACATAATTTTTCAAGATTTTATTTTATGAAACATTTGTTAAAAAACTGAAAGTATAATAACATTTAGAAATAGGTACGCAACACCTACATTTTAGGTACTTTGGAATGAAAGACCATGTCGCTTCATAAAACGAACTGCCCATCCATATGACGCTTTAAATGTTGTTGTGCCTGTACGAGATTTTGTAAGTTCCAGAGTTTTAAGTCGTATTTCAATACATGAAACACCGATGCCTTGTTACCTTCTATCCACTACCCACTCCAATAATGTTTTTTCTAGGTCTGGAAGATCTGGTTGTGACCCACGATTCGCCTTTTTCTTACTAGTTGAACTGACTTGCAGAGCACCTGTTGCTGTTTTGGCGACAGCATTCCAGACACAAATCGAATGTTGTTACACTCGAAATTAATTACAAAAATGTCGACTTGCACCCGATTATTTTTTTGCCGTTAGATTCTGCATAGCCTTTTGGACCACTAAGAGCTTTTTCGCTGCGATGCAGTAGTTACATTTTCTCGAATTCATTTTTAGGGCTCAAAAAAAATACGTAGCAACAAAACAAACTTCAAGTACAAGCTTAATAACAAAACGGATTGAAGACCAAGAGTGCGAAATGCGTTTTGAGGCAATGTTTGACACATAAAATACAGGGCACATTCAATTTCGCGCCATTTTCACTGTTAAATTGTGACAAAAACTTGAGTGACTTTCCAATGTAGGTTACTTTCGAAATCAAAAATGTCGTTATTTTTAGTACTCGCGTATAATACGCACCCGAGTTTTAGCGGGCAAAAATGAGTAAAAATTGTGCGTATTATACGCGAGATTTTACGGTAATGCAAGACAGAAAACTGGACTGATATTAAGTGACGAACTGGCACAAACTACAACTTATGGACCGTGGAATACTAGAAGTATAAATGGGAAGGAATAGGAGCTGGTCGAAGAGATGAATCCAAAATTGGAAATCCTGGCTCTGACAGAAACAAACTAAATGGGGGACTTGGAGTTATGGATCTTAATGGTGATACGCTGCTCACAGTGCAGTCCCCACAACTGAAAGAGCTAAAGAGGGTGTAGGTTGTATTGTGGCTAGAAATCAACAGGATAGCATTAAGGGATGGAACTTTGTCTTGGAGCGCATTATGGTACTAAAGCTAAAAGAGGGAGAAACCATAGTCACTCCTGTCATTGTGTATGGGCCAAATGAAGATAAGCGAGCAGAAGTCAAAGAAGCATTCTTCGAGCTGCTTAAGTAAGAAAGAAACATTTAAACACAAAAACCAAAAAACTAAAGGAACTCACCACATAAAGTTGTAAATCTCACTAACAGGCAAGCTACCATTGTTGCTGTTCTTCAATGCCAGTGCTATGAGACAGCTGTAGGAGAACACTGGCTTAGGATATATTTTTTCTTCGGTGTTAGTTGTTGAGCTGACAGTGGCAGAGTCACAGTGTTGCTGTTGTGTGGCGGAGGACAGCATTCCAGACACAAGATGAGCATGTTGATACACCTGCTGAAATACATATTACACAGTAAATGTCAGTCTCACACACACACACAGAATATTATTTTTTTGGGTTGGGGAGGTAACAGTATGAGCCTGTATGGACACCAGCTGTTTCGATACGATGCCACAGTTACGTTTTACTTGAAATGTGTAAAGACGCCCTTTTATCTACCAAAAAGCTGAAAGATACGTAGCAACAAAAAAAACGCTGAAGTACAAATAATATACTGATAGTGCACACGATCTGCTACCAATGGTGTCTATACCTTGTAGCGGTATGGTGGCTTGTATACCCTGACAACCCCCAGAACTATGCCAGCGGGGTAAACTCCTGGCAGGTTCTACCAAGCTGGACAGGCATGCATGGGTAGGGGTCACACAAAAGCTGACACTCTGGTCCTACTGGTTGGGGGTTTTGGCACATGGCCGACACCCCTGTTTATGTAAAAAAAAAGTTTCAGAAACTGCAACAAATGAACACATTTTTCTGCGGAATGGACACCAGGATTCTGAGGCTCGTATACCTGCCAGTGGTGAAAGCCTGGTTTGGTTTTAAGGACTATCTTCATTGCACACAGACAACTCTCCTCACTTAGATCACATGAGGATCTCAGCGCAGTGCACCGGCGAGCATCCCAATATGTGTATATAGGAATCACACATTCTATAAATATTTTTATGGTGTGTAGGTTTCTAAATTTTTTCACTTTTGCCAGGGCAGCGGCCTTCCAGGTAGGCCTACTCTTTACGATTTCCAGCGTGCGCAACTTGCACATGGGACCTATTTTTCGTCCTTATCCGAGAAGGCTAGGCATCCCACTACCCAGGAGACAGGTGGGAGTATGACATCGTTAGGACCACTGGTTTTAAAAAGAATATTTTCATAAATTATGTTCCCACAACTGGGAATCGAACCAGGTACCTCTAGAATTTGAGGCGGACGCCACACCCAGCCACTAACCTCCCAGGCATTGAAAGCTAAAGGAACCATTAACTGTTAACATAAAACGGACTTCCTGATACGACAAAACATGAAGTACAAGAATAGGACATCCATAAGGACAATGAATGAGACAGTATCAAACAGATCACAATTGGAAATGACAAATCTTACATGGTTCTCTGTAACATACTAGGGATAAGCGACAGCAGAGATTGTTGGAATACCAAAACAATGAGTGGACTGGGACATGTAGAATTAGAGCAGCAACAGGGGAAACAGTACTTTTACTCAGGTTTTTATGATGGTCAACACAGATCAATTCATAGTCGATTATACTAAAAACTTGAATAGAAAGTTGTCCAGCTTACTGAATAGGAAAAACCACTCATCAACACCTTATTGAGTTAAGAGCGGACTGAAAGGAAATATTCTGTACCAGTGTGTCGGAGGAACCTCGAGCATACGCGCCAAAGTTGACAGTGATCCATCCAACAAATCAGTTCAATCAACAACAACTACAACAAAAAAATAGAAACTATATCTAGATATGACATTATCATTGTAATGGAAGACCTGAATGCCAAAGTTGGATCAGACAATGCATACTATGAAAGGGTAATGGGGAGATATGGTGGTGGTGCTCCAAACGAGAATGGGGATAAACTGATAAGCTTCTGTGGCATTAACAACTTAAGTCATTGGAGGAACTCTCTTCCCACATAAAAAAAATTCACAAACTAACATGGTAATCACCAAATGGCCGCAACAGAAATCAGATAGATCACTTAATGTTCAATGGTAGATGAAGGCATTCGTTACGACCGGAGATGTGACTGAAAGTCTGAAGCTCCTGCACATAAATGTGGGAAGTGAAGGACCAAGCTCCTGACAGGGTTAAAGGTAAAGTTGACCCCCCAGAACTCGCAATGAACCTCAAGGGCCGAAAATTGTGAAAGCTCATTGCCTGAGGCTAGAAAAAAAAAAAAAAAAAAAATCACTTGTGATACCAGTGTACTTCTCGGGCACTGGAACTTCATACTTTCTGGAGAGAGATTCTACTTCTGCTCTACCACTATTATCATAATAGGAAAACCTTTCGCTACAGGGTTGAAGAATGGAAAAGCTCCTGGTCAAAACAACTTCAGCGCAGAGCTATTTAAAATTGATCCTGAATTATCCCCTCTGTTCCCAGCAAAATATTGGTCAGGATAATTATCCATAGAATCTCAAAAGCAGATCACAAACTGAAGATGGTACAAGCAGTATTTAGAAAGAACAGAAGATGTGCAGACCATTTTTTCATCCTCAGGAACATAATAGAGCAGTGCTCAGAATGACAAGGACAACTATATATAAGCTTTTGATAGCATACACAGGGATAGCTTATGGAAATTACAATGGGCTTACGGGATCCCTAGGTGTATTGTTTCCATCATAAAAAATCTATGCTAACTTTACACGCAGCGACAGAGTTGCCCCTTGTCAACTATTGTATTTTTAACTGTCATAGACTGGGTGATTCAGCAACCACGACAAGCATGGGAAACAAAGAGCCAGGGATCCAGACTCCCAGGACGACCCAGAGTCCGCTGGGAGGACAACATTAGACAATCTTTGAAGGACCGAGGACTAGAATGGAACCAGGCCAGGAGGAAGACAGCCGATATGATAGTCTGGCGCTCTCTCTTCCAAACCTCTACACCTCACGGTAGAAGGGGAACGACTAAGTAAGTAAGTAATAGACTGGGTGATGCGCCAGACAACAGAGGATACTCCTAGAGTAATAAGCTGGACAATGTTCACCACACTGGAAGATCTAGAATATGCAGATGATACTGCACTACTCTCACATTCACATCAGCACATCCAAGAAAAAATAGACAGACTGAATAAATATATAGCCAACAAGTGGGACTAAACATCAACCTGAAGAGCCCTTCAAAATTAGGAACCAGAAACTGGAACAAACAGATACATTTACATATCTAGGAAGCATTGTAACACTAGACGGCGGAACAAGCAAAGACATCAGTAACAGAATGAACAAAGCCAGAACAGCCGTTGAAAATCTAAACATTTAGAAATCTCAGTACAGCACAAACACCAAATTAAGATTACACAAGAGTTGCGTACTTTCTGTACTTTTGTATGGCACAGAGTGCTGGGGAGTTTGTATGGCACAGAGTGCTGGGAAGTAACAGAAAAGGAAATGACCAAATTATCCTCATTCCTCACAACCTGCCTAAGGAAAAGTCTTTGAACATTTTGGCCAATTACCATCTCCAGCCAGGAACTGCTTACACGGTGCAGTTAAAAAGGCATGCACACAATCATTGCAGGCAGACCCTGGAACTGGGTTGGCCATGTCCTCAGAAGGAACCATGACATCATCACTAGAACTGCTATGCTATGGACCCCAGAAGGACGGCGACAGAGGCAGACCAAACACAACCTGGCGGAGAACAGTGGAGGCTAAGATGCAAAGCATGAACTAGAGCTGGGGCACGGCAGGAAGAATGACCACTGACCACGCAAAATGGGGACCGTTTGTTGCTGCCCTACAAGACGCCACTAGGCGTGATGACCACTGACTGCTTTGTCAGTCAGGGGCTAAGGATCCAGGAAGAAGAAGTGCACATGATGTACAGAAATGTTAACTAATGAATGAAGGTGAAAATGTTAACTAATGAATGGAGGTGAAATGTGAATGAAGTGTAAAAACAGCAACCCCTGCTAAGGCAGACTATATGCTTATGACATTAAGTGAGTAACATTATAATATAGACTAGCAATAACCCGTCAAACTTGACGGGTTTTTAATTATAGTGTGCTGTTTCCGTTCCCGGATGAGCAGATAGAAGTACATTATTAGTGTTTTTGGTTTCTTTCCATTATACAGTGTAATCAAACTGTTCATGAACACTGTCATTTGAACGCTTTTCTTTGTTGATTGTAACTATTTTCGGGAGAGTATATATAATGGAAACAACACAATTTTTCAAAACAGTTGCATTCCTCAGCTGTGACCAACGTTCACATGGCGAGAATTGTGTTACTTTAGATTCAATTTAAAAGTTCTTTGAAGACAACATTTTGTGTGAAAGTGCGTGGATTGTTTTCAAAGAGTGTTCCCTGATAATAAGTGGTTTTAACAAAAACTTTCAAGTTTTCATGATTTGTACATCAGGTGAGGGCTCATGCACACCAATTTTTACGCACTTTTTCTTTGTCGAGCGCTACTAATTTCGTGAAATAATATTTTTTTTTAAAAACCAAAGACTTTGTTTTATATAACACCCACGCCGTGCAAGTTGCGCATTCTTTTTTGGGCGCGAGTTACTATTTTGAGCAAGACCGACCAACGTAACATACACCGGTAATTATGTTAGTTGGGATTTGTGAGCAATAATAAGAAGAAGCTAACACCATCCAGTATATGTTAAACAGAGATTAATAGGGGAGACAGTTTTGTGTGCAAAGAATGAGGACTGGTGGTATCTTGACAATCAAGCCTTGAGCAGTTGAATTAAAAACCTAATATGCATTTGCACATGAACCTTGCCCAGGACTATCAGCACCTGTGGCTTATAATGATAGTGCTATAGTACACTGCATGGCATAAGAGCCAAGAGAAAGATATTCTCACAGGGCGGCAGGGAGTAGCAATGTAGCATGGGTTATTTGCAGTCATGCTTGATGAACACAAGCCCTTTGTTCCACAGACATTTATCTGATCCTTTCCATCAATTTCATATTGGTGATACTGTTTATTTTAATCATACTCTGCAAAAGCAGTTAAGCAGATTATTTTCACTCTGCGATATATATATTTTGCTCCTTCCTGTGTTACTAGCACCTAACAGGAGAACACAGAATAGTATAACGGTAACCTAACCAGACATGTCCTAAATCAAATAGGTAAGTCAATCCAGCGATCCAGGCTGGGAGAAGGCATTTCATTAAGGAGCATGAGGTGATATGAAGAAAGAACTGCACAGGTGGCAGCAGAAATGCAAAGAGCCATAAAGGTAACATCTTGGATCTGTGTGAAACACGATGGAATGGGAAAAGGAAGGCAAAACTGAGCATGAGAGAAATAGTGCCAGTCTCATGACATGAGGAAGTAAGTAAAAAAAGACATGACCCTATTGGTGTCAAAGGATGCACAGAGGATGCTTATAGAATGGGACCAGACTAAAATCATCAATATTCTAAACCATAAGGAAAGAAAACAGAATTGAATACCGTCCAGTGTTACAAGCCAAATTATGACACAGCACAGAAATCCATGACTTCAAAATATTATGGATTTTTTTTTTAAAGTAGTTAATTAATAACGAAGCAATCCTGATGGGTCACTTAAATGCAGAGATGAGAACAGGAGATATGAAACACTCATGAAATCCTACAAAATATAGACGTATGCAAATATTTTAGCAGCAACAATGAGATCAAAGGAAAATAATGATTAATACATATCAACGATTGGTTTAGTTTTAAGGACTATCTTCATTGCACACGGACAACTTCATCAGTGCTCCAATCTCCTCCCTTAAATCACACAAGGAGGATATCAGCACAGTGCATGAACTCCATAGCACCCAATGTGTGTAAATAAGAATCACACATTCTATAAATATTTTTGTGGTGTGTAGGTTTCTAAATTTTAAATTTTGCCAGGACAGTAGCTTTATGGCCTACTGTTTATGATTTCCAACTGCTGTGGGATTTTTAATGTGCACACAGGACTTCCTATTTTTTCACCCTTGTCTGAGAAGGCTAGGATTCCGATCTCACTACCCCGGAGACCAGGGAGGAGTATGACATCATTAGGACCACTGGTTCTGAAAATAAAATTTCCATAAATTATATTCCCTCTACTGGGAATCGAACCCCATACCTTTAGAATTTGAGGCAGACGCCATACCTCTTAGCCACTCCAATTCCCTACACAAAAGATACTTTAGGTTAGTTGCTGAGATTTGCTGGGTTATTTATATTAATTTAAATATGTATATAAGTATATGCATACACAAATTATTATGTTTTATTATACCTGAGACTGGACTCCTGTTTGAAGTCGGCCAAGTAACACTGGTGAGGCCTGTGACGGAGACAGCAGATTGTTGCCTGATTTAAGAAGAATCCTGCCGCTCTTATCTGTTGTGATAGCATGAACCTTCTGCGGTGATAACACAAATTGTGAGCCTCCTGAACTGCTGTGAATAGGTGAATTCGCTGGTGCTATGGTCAGACCGGCTGGACAACTTCCATGCGCAGTACTAAGAACAAAAGTCTGTGGTTTGTGTGGGGAGTCTCTAGTAGAAGTGATAAGGAAATTTTGAGTCTTTGCTGGGGAACTATGTGGACTGTTCTGGCTGGCTACAGAAAGAATACAGATGGTCTGACGTTCCTGTCCAAGTATACGCTCATGGGAAGACACTTGGGTATGCTGCTGCTGCATGGATTCAGATTCTGGAGAACCCATAAGGTTACTGCAGTTAGCATGCAGACGCATAGCTGCGCTGTTGGCACTTTCTGATGATAGAAGATTCTCAGTGCTTTCATTCTGTATTATTTGAATTGGAAGAACAGACTGAGGATTTACTGACACCAAATTTGTGCCATCAGATGTGTCATCATTGTCAAGATGGACCAGAGTGGACAATGAAGAGTTATGAAGCCAGTTCATGTCTCCCAGGTGACCACTGCCTTCTAGAGAATCAAGATCAAGGCTGTTTTCCATCTTTATATCCGAAACATTTGTATGCATTTCCTCAGCCATGTTGCCCATGTCTGTACTCGTGTTCATTAGGAATGCATCCAAATCACTCTTGTCTGTGTTGAGAAACAACAGGGGATCATGCATAGGATCGGAAAATGAATCCATGGCTGTAGATGCTGCACCTCTCTCACAGATCTTAGATGGTACCTTTCACTTCTTTGACAACTGTAATACATCAATGACAGTATGAGTTACATTGCATTAAATGAAAATACAATGTTATAATAATGTAATAGTAAACTTAAAATGTTCATACTGCTCCACTAAGTAAATTTCAAATTATGAAAAATGTATATGTGCATGAATAAAAACAGTATATTTTTGTTTCTGACTAAATCGGTCACTGCAGATCTTTTTATGTAGGTAACAATGTATGTGTTATTGTTTAACGCTATTAATCGAGGCGAAATCTCTGGTTAGTATGTCTAACCTGAGACTGATTTTTACGTGAGTTTCCTATTTTCCCTGTTTGCTGACAGGTGTTCTCTCGCCATTCAGGCAGATACTCGCAGTCTTCGGAGAGTACCCATTAGAGCTGGGTCGGCTCAGGAGCCGTTCGGGTTATTCCAGCCTCTGGTCTATGACACTCCTTCAAATGTCTCTGCTAGGGATCGAATCATTCCAATCCAAATCCCGGTCTGAAACACTTCTTCAAATGTACTCACCAGGGCTTGAACCTGGATCATCTGATCGCCAGCGCAGTGTGGTAACCATTACACCAGCGCAGCTCCCTAATGATTCCCTTTTCTTATGGCTTCTCTTGGAGAATGAGGCAGATTCAAACTTCCCTCATTTAGATGTGCTACGCAAACCAATATTGACGAAAGTAGAGACTATGTTCGGTTAGAGTAAGCTTGGCGTGTGTAAAGTTAAAAGGTTAGTAAAGAGCGTCCGATTGACTGAGTGGTTAGAGCGCTTGTCTCGCAGCAAAGATGCCAGGTTAGAACCACGTAACTGACACGCGTAAGTTTACCCAGCTGTAAATGAATACATGACTCTGCTCTTTGAGTTAAGGAAGGAAATGGCAGTGGGGAAAGGAAATGGCAGTGGGGAAAGGAACTGGTCACACAACCTCTCGATGCTGGACCTAGTATGGTGATGTCTCTAACACTTCACTCCCCTACGGCAGTATCTGCTACGGGACTAACTTTACCTTTTTTTTAGGTTTGTGAAAGTAGTTGGCATTAGAAGATGACAGATGTGTTCAAGTGTTGCTCATGTGTGATAGACTCTGGAAGGCAATAATCTGTTTTGCGAATTTTCTTGCTGCAGGGATCAAGGTTGTTTCTGATCTAGGAAGTTGTTGCAATATCAGAAAGGATGTTAGTAGTCGAGTACTGGTCAGCTGTCAAAGTGGACAGATAGTGTCTTGTGACATTTGAAAACATCTTCCGGTCGAAATGAAGCACAGTGGGCGTCTTTTTTGATGTCATCCCAGTAAGTCGCCACCGTCATTAGGGTTAGGATACCTAAACCTAACCCCTTTTTACTGAGTCTCTGAATCCTTTTTAAGGCCCTATCAATGAGATGGCCCACTTCATTTCAACCACCTCTTCCTGGATCCGTGTTGTATTATATGATTATACTGTGTCCAGACTGATGCAGTCTTTGAACTTTCTATGCAGGTCAATAGGCCTATTGTAGAAACTTGTCCTCTGGACAATGTCGCTGTTGTTATGTTCATCTAGGTTGGTGGTGACAGTGAGGGTGTTGCCCCTGTCAAGAATAAAGGTGTGAGTGTCCTACCCCAACAGTGTTTGGCTGTTGGCACCTTTTGTCTTGTGATGATGCTATATAGGCCTACATGTCTATTTGTACATTAAAAACAATCTACAGCAGAAAACTACCAATCTCTGAAAGTGATGTGGCTAATATTGTGTGGGCCTGTATGCAAAACATCAGAAATTATCCTTTTCCTGTCTTTAGAAAAAAAATGTGTTGCTTAACTGAGAAACACCATAGGAATACACTTTCATATTCGATTTTACAACACTTCCCAATGAGAACAGGAGATTATGTGACCTGAAATGAACAGTGGGGTCGATACTGCCTTAAAGAGATGCAGTAATAAGTGTTATGATACCTAAACCCTAATAACGTTGGCAACTTACTAGGATGACATCGAAGAACACGCCCCAACATCTACATTTCAACTGTTAAACACCAACTCTAATGTTGAGGCCTATAGGCTTACCAACTATGAGGAAACAAAATTGTGAGTATTAGGCCTAGGGCCTAATCAAATCTGAATAGGCCTACATATGCTAGTTCATTTTTAAATTTATATGGTTAAATGAAAGGCCTAAGTCTTTTTTGTCACTAGGCTAGTGTTTTCTAGGGCTCTTCTTCTCTTCTCTTCTTTGATCCATAACCGCCGTCAAAGTAGTCAGTGGCCATCACGCCTGGTGGCGTCTACTGTTTCTAGGGTTGCTGTAGAGATAATGAACAGAACTACTGCTCCCTCAAGTCATGTTGTAATGAGGTGACTACTATGATGTTCATGCATCCCGCAGTCTCGAGTAAAACAAACTGCTACATAAGATACAAAAATGCTTCGGAGCAAGCTTTCTAGAAAAGGGGGGCACAGTAGTGGTTCAATTGTCCCACGGGGAGTGAAAATGGAATTAATAACTATTTACGTAGGCTTATGTTTTGTATTTTAAACTAGCCTAGGCCAGCCTACTAAAACTGGTTCACATCGTACCAGTCTACTGTTAGGCCTAACTGATTCCCGCAGCTAAATACAAGTTTCATTGACTGATAGGCTACTGTTATTTTGATGTCGATTTAGCATGTGTAAATGTGAAATGTTGATCAAGATGCTGTCGTAATCCAATCTTAAGATACTCTTCTAACCTACCATAGCGAAAAAGATTTGGCCCTAGCCTATAAGAGAACGCTAAACAATTTAAGCACGTTTATTTTTATGAATTGAACTAAGCACAGTTACGAAGAGCATCTAACATGTAATACTGCGAACTGAGTAATCTCTACAGTAATGATCTCTGGGAAATAAAAATATTTCAAAAAGGTGAGACAATCACAATTAGTGCACGTTTTCCTTTGAAAACAAGACAGCGAAACATGCCGGTCTTGCAGCCGACGTTACAGAACAATTTAAATGACATCCCTTTCACATTTTTAACTTTAAAACTGCAATTCTAATCTAGCTTACCATCACATCCGAAGCGCAAATTTATAAACAGTTCTACTTTTACGTAAGCTTTTGTTTTTGTTTAATTAAACCTTGTAAACTTCGAGCACATGTAGACTATTCCGATCGGCAAGAACGTAAAAGTTGTAGAAATTCTGTTGGTTAGTTTACGAAACAAAGAAAGGTGAAACTTTCAAAATGCGGCCTTCTCATTGGTCGGGTGTTTCCGTTCGCTTTAAAAAGTTGCACGATGGTTGGCTGTTGCACGTGGCAACAAAATAACAACATGTTGGAACAGGTGTGCGGCATGTCGGTTCTAGCCATGTGTGGAAACATAAATATTCTTGTAAACATATTTGAATTGACTTGTTTTTTAACTTGCTTCTTTTTTTCACGAAGAATGCTTGAGAATAACTCATAAATAAAGAAATATAATAACAAATTACGAGGACTATCACCCTTCATTGGACATGGAATGAGAAGATGGAACACTCGAAAACATCACTAGTGGAACAAATAGAGGATGACGGAGATAAAAAAAAAAAAATTGATAGCTTGGCACCATGCCATGGGAAGAAATCAGCAAAAGAACTAATGGAAAGCATAAAAATCGCGATCTGTCGAAGGATATGATCGCCTACGCCTTAAGACACTGAAGCTGACTTTGCACGTAGGCCCTGCATAAAACCCGATGTTTGCGAGTGACGTTTCCGCGGGTCTCTGATGAGAAGAAAGAAAAGAACCACTTGCACCATCAAGCATATCATAAGAAAATGCTAATGAGAGTCTGTGCATTGTGTAGACATCCTACATTGTGTAGACATCCTACATTGTGTAGACATCCTACTCATGTAAAACAAAGTGTTACAAAAGCCACTACTGCAAGAGCAGACTGCTTTGGCTCAGGCTTCTTGAGAGAACATACTTCAGTGATGACACCATGCTCTAAATGAGTATTACATGAAAATGATGATTATGATCAGTGGCGTCACTAGGGTTGGTGTCACCCAGTGCGGTAACTCATGGTGTCACCCCCATGGACCTCCTTGCGGATCAGACCATACAGAATCCTTAGTAATGTTTTTTGTACTAATGTTACTCGTAAATCGTAATTCCCGTATATCACTGAATGTAATGGCAATAGTACAGTAGTGACATAAACAACTAGCAAAATTAAAATTACACCTTTAAATTACAATATCATACGCACAGCCTAAATGTATTTACATAGTTTCATGTGGTTAAAGTGAAAATTCGGAAAGAAAACAATAGAATTGGGTAATAATGACAGCTCTGACCGGAGTGCATGCGCATTAGAAGGTTCAAAAAGTAAATTATCATAGTTTTAGCCTTGTAGGTATATTGATACAGTAGATGTAACCTGGGCTTACGAAAAATGTTGTTGTGGTTATAACTAACTACAGGGATATTTTTATTTAAAAAAATAATAAATTTCTGCTGAAACACTGCACAAACATTTTATAGACAGTCATTTTGGTGTCACCCCCTCTGATGGTGTCACGCGGTGCGGTCCGCACCCCCCCCCCCTAGTGACGCCACTGATTATGATCAGAGCTGGCTCTTGGGCGGGGCGCAACAATGCATTTAAACAAATAATAGACACATTAAATTTCTAAAAGAACAAGAAACTTTCAGAGTAAATAATTATTTGCTTACATTAAACTGGGCACCATCACGAGTGGGCACCATCACGAGATTTCGCACCCTCTGAAAGATCTATAGGGCCCGTTCTGATTATGACACATGCGTAAAGCTGACATCATATGGCCGCTAGTCATGGACAGTCAATAGATATATAAGATCACCGAGTAACGGCGATGTGTTTTTACATCCTGGATTGCTAAAATAAAATTGAAGATGCTATCCTGAAAGGTCGACAGTCAAGGAAGACTTTTCAGCAGATCAAAAAACGGCAAACCCCTTTTCTTTGTACAAATGTGGTGACCACGAAAAGACACGTGGGTTTAAAAAAGGATATAGGACGATTGTCCATTCACTGTGACTGACAGAGCGAGAATGAACATGGGCGGGGTATCTATTATACCACTCTACTAAAGTATGCCCCGTTCAGGCAAACATAACCTTGACCTTATACTGTTGTGATTACAGCCTCTGGTTATCCACTAGTTAACTTGTGTGCAGAATGTAGTGGATGGTGGGTTATGCGAGGTCAGTTTTCCTCTACGTGTTCATGTGTTCCGATAGTCGCCAAACCTGCAGCATTCATCCGAGCGATCTTAAAAGCAGAGCTTTATTAATAACAGGTAAGTAGTGGCAGGGACGTACTTAAAGTACCAAGGGCAGATACTACGTTTGGCAACTCCTCCATCCCCAGTAAATAAACAGGCAGAAAAATATATGTTGTGTTCGCAAGTAGATTTTTTTAACAGTTCAGAACTGTCATAATAACAAAGGAATGGAAAGAAAACTGGAAAGAGAGCCAGAAAGGCAGACACGCCTATAAACTGCTAAAAGATCCAACCCGGACATGTCAGATATCTAGAGAACCAAAAATACCATACAACAGAAAACTGATTATACTTCAACTAGGAACAGGCTATTTCATGGTGGAGAAACCCTATTGTGCATCATGTCTGGAGAAAAACACCATAGCACATTATGTGTTAACATGCAAAAAATACGAACAGCACAGAAAACCACTAATGGAATACTTGAGAACCCAAAACTCGACATCACTGTCACTGGAAAATGTACTGAAAGTTGACCTACCCAGGGAGCTACACATAACATAATAAAATTTTATATTACCAGAACAAGTACCAACATATAACAACTAGAACAAATTAGAACGACAAGAAAAAAAAAGTCCATTCAATATCAGTAGAAGAATTGAATAAAAAAAAACAGCTGGTCAAGACCGTGCTCCACCTCCACGTGGTGGTCCTGGAAACAGTCTGCAGCAGTGCAGGCTGGCTGAGCGAGCATGGATCGAAATGGGAAGGCAAACCCGGTCCTTTAAAATTCCGTGCAGAAGTCGGATGTGTCGACCGAAAGGTGCAGATATCACAGCTTAGGCGCAAACAGACACAACGCAACCACCGTCCTTTTCAGGACGAACGAAGAAGAAGAAGAAGAATAAAAAAAACAATAAATAAATAAAAAACAAACAAACAAAAAATACCAATCCAAAACCAACAAAAGCCCAGCAGATAAAAAGATGTCAATAGCGAGAGAGAGCGCAATATGGTATCATGGAAGAAGATACATTACAAAACCATAGACGTTAAACATTGCCACAACAAACGGCAGATAAATGACAGCCTGGAAGAGCCAACACACAAGAAGTACAACAAAGTAATCACTATATGGAATGATGAACACTATATACCCAAATTATAACCCACATGGGGTTGAATCGAATATCCCTTGCACACAAAAAACACAAGTTTTCAAGTGCGGGGTTCAAAAACCAAACCAAGCTGTCATAAGTGTCCGATGGCACTCCACCCTCTCTTGTTCTCGCACTTCCCGCCAGTACACCCCTGGACAGCCCCCTACTCTTTACACCTGAGACAAATTTTGTGGGCAGTAAATTAATATGAAACAAATATAAAGGTATGTTATCAGACACTCGCAGGAAATAAAGAAGTAGAACACCAGACAACAGAAAAACAACAGACATGAGTGGCTTACCCAGGATTTGAACACTGGACCTTCCGTGCGACAACCCCGCCTAGCCATGCAAGCGAATCACACTATCCGCCCTGCCATCTACGCATCATCAAAAAATGATGTTTCAATGGCAGGTCAACAGTGCGAACCACAATACATGACAACAGAAGTGATTGCGTCATTAATAGGCTGAACTGCCCATGGTGGACTTCTGGTGTCATGTATTGTGGTTCGCACTGTTGACCTGCCATTGAAACATCATTTTTTGATGATGCGTAGATGGCAGGGCGGATAGTGTGATTCGCTTGCATGGCTAGGCGGGGTTGTCGCACGGAAGGTCCAGTGTTCAAATCCTGGGTAAGCCACTCATGTCTGTTGTTTTTCTGTTGTCTGGTGTTCTACTTCTTTATTTCCTGCGAGTGTCTGATAACATACCTTTATATTTGTTTCATATTAATTTACTGTTTACAGGCCTCGGGTTTCCCTCCCTTATGTGTAATAAAAATTTTGTGGGCACCATACCGGGATGTTGAGCGTCCGATTGGCAGAGTGGTTAGAGCACTGGTCTCTCGCGGCAAAGGTGTCGGTTTCGAATCATGGTACCGACACGCTCCAGTCTACCCAGCTGCAAATGGGTACCTGACTTTGAGTTAGGGACGGAAAAGGCAACGAGAAAGGGAACTGGTCACCCCACTTCTCGATGGTGGACCTAGCATGGTGAAACCTCTAACACGTCACTGCACTACGGCAGTATCTGTGATGGGACTACCTTGACCTTTTTTTTTAACCGCCGCAATTTTATGCCCTTTCAGCTACGATTGTTAAAACTGCAACTTTGGCGAGAGACCATTTGGGGCATGCATAATAAAGGGAAGGTGAGTAACATTCCCATGACCTACCAGCATAAGTCTTCTTCTTCTTATTACAATTAATTACATCTATCTGTCTTATAAAGCTGGCTTCTGTCATCACAATACAGCTTCTCTCTCAACTGGCAGTCCGTCTCAGGCTTCTGTCGTCACAATACAGCTTCTCTCTCAACTGGGTTGGAAAAGGTCACGCTGTCACTCTGCTTCTCTCAAGGAGCAGACTGTTTTGGACTAAATGTTCTACTATCTATTTGTCCTCCCCACATGGACACATATCTATCCAATTTAGTTGAACCGATGATATTCGAGACTGCAATGACTGGTTCTTTGTCTGATAATTATCACTTGATCTCATCTTGGTAATATGCAGTATGGTTCTGCATTATCGGACTCTGGATGATCCATATGCAAGTTGTCTCGACTGTTATTTCTGATTATTGCTTTGACCTCTTCATATGTAGCCCTGTGTTCTGTTTGGATTTTCCTTCCTCCTTCTTTTGCAAGTTTATTATGCCTGTTCATTTTCATTTATCTTAAAGTGGGCATTTCCCGTGTGGATAAGTTCGCTCTCATAATTAGGAATGTTAAGCGCTTCGTATAATTCATTCATAATTCAGAGGGCATAAAGCAGCACAGCTGACTGAAGCAGTTCATGACATGCTAGAAACTCTTAGACTCCATACTTCTAACTACAAAGAACAAAGCATGCAACAATGATTCAAATATTTGTTACCATGGACAGGTTAAATAAATGTGAAGAAAAAAATGTTGCCTATGTTCCAAGTTCAGCACACGGGTTGGGGAATCAGCAGTAGTCACACAAATCTTTTGGATTTTTAAACAACGCAAGAACTTTATTTATAAAGGTTGAGAATTGGGCACGCAAAATGTTAATTTTCCTCTTTCTTTCCCCCATCTTTTATGCTGTATCAATTTATTCTTATGTGCATTTTAAATATTGACGTTTAAAAAAAACAAACCAATATAGCAGGACAATAACAGCATACTAACATTTACAGTATCTAATTATAATTAAACCTGCTGGTTAGAACGCTTGCTTTTCGAGGCAAAGGGACCGAGTCCGAAACCAAGTCGCGCCACGCTCCAGTCTAAAGGTAAACGTAGTCCCATAGCAGATACTGCAGTAGGGGAGTTGTTGTTGTTATTTAACTAGGGCTACTGGAGTTCGTCAGGGATGTATCCTGTCCCCAGTGCTCTTTAATATATATATATATCTAGAACATATTATGCAGGAGGCTCTCTACGATTATAAAACAACCATATCGATTGGAGGCCGACCTCTTTGCAATCTACGTTTTGCTGATGATATAGATTTTATAGCTGGAACAGAATCAGAACTTCAAGACCTTACCTCTAGACTGGAGAAAGTAACAAGAACGTATGGGATGGAAATTAATATAGAAAAAAGCAAGATATTGGTGAATAGCCATAAGAAACATGTTCCGACCAACATTACGTTAAATGGGCACACGTTAGAAGAAGTGAACACCTTTAAATATCTGGGGTCCACTATATGTAGTGATGGAATATCAAGTAAATAAATCAAGACAAGACTTGAGATGGCCTCAGCTGCCATGACAAGACTGAATGTGATCTGGAAAAGTAACATCAGTTTTCCTGTGAAGATCAAATTATACAAATCACTTGTATTATCTATTCTCTTCTATGGGTGTGAGGGCTGGACACTCACTGCAGATACGGAGCGAAGGATTCAGGCTTTCGAGTATAAATGTTATAGAAGAATTTTGCGCATTTGCTATAAAAAGCACAAAACAAATGTCTATCTTAGAGAGAAAATAAACACCTATGCAGGCCACCAAGAACCACTTTTGTCAGTAGTGAAACGTCAAAAGCTTGCCTGGTTTGGGCATGTAACTCGTCATGACTCCCTTTCGAAAACGATCCTCCTGGGAACAGTCAAAGGTAAACGGAGAAGAGGAATGCAAAGAAAATCCTGGGCTGATAACATCAAAGAATGGGCAGGGCACGGTTTTTCCACACTTGTACGCATTGCTGAGGATAGAGAGCAGTGGAGGACCCTGTCTGCTGATGCTTCCACCATGGCACCCCTAAGACCCATGACGGGTTACGGGTTGAGATGATGAGATGACTGAGCTTTTCGCTCTTTAGCAGCCAATACCAAGGTGAAGACTTCTTGGTATTATCTACACTGTAGATCTAGGCTTTTCCTGTGGCTTTTCTGCAATTCCGAAATGTGCTAAGTTGAAGTCATGAGCTCCAGTTTCTCCAGCTAGGTTGCATTTCTTCTTCTTCCTCGTTCGTCCTGAAAAGGGCGATGGTTGCGTTGTGTCCGTTTACAGCAAAGCTGCGATATTTGCACCTTTCGGCCGACACATCCGACGGCATTTTTTGGGACCGGGTTTGCCTTCCCTCTTCGATCCCTACTCTCTCAGCCAGACTGCAGTGGTACAGCCTGTTTCCAGGACCACCACTTGGAGGTAAAGTAGGGTCTTGGTCAGCTCTGGTTCGCTGACCCTGACGCAAGCAGTCAAGCTAATAGTCGCTGACTGCATCCATCTCTCTAGTTGCGTCTTAGGTCCCGGCTTGCATTTAAAGCGTCACACCTGATCCCAAGCTAGGAGTAAGAAGTGCGTGGCATACTGTGCATTCCCCACTATTCAAGGGGGCTCTCCAACTATGATTTCTATGTACAATGTGTAACCCTTTTAAATGTGCAAGAAAGTTTTTTTTTTGTAAATGAGTGAGTGGTGCGAGGGAGTGAAATTTTTTTTTTTTTTTTTTTAATTAAACAACTGTTCATTGTGTAATTGTCTTTTCACTGAAATGTAAAATGAACATATTATGTAAACTCAAATGGAATGCGAATAAAGATTGAAAAAAAAGGACATGCGCCCTAATATATCCAACGGACCCCATGTCTAGGTTTAATAACTTGCACCTCGCCAATATTTAAAAACAAATTTTGAAACAGAAAGGACTTTTACACGTTTATATGCGCTCTAATATAACCGATGGATCCTGATTCTAGGTAGAACGGTTCGTGCTCTATCTAAAGGAGTAAACATTTTATTTAAAAGAAGTTAGTAATCAAATTATTCAAGACCGCAAGCTCTTTAATTTTGGACACGTGCCCTAATAAAACTGATGGGCCCAGTGCCTTGTTGAACTAAGCGTTTCTCGCCAAAACGAGGTCATATTTTATTTTAAAACAATAGCCTAATAAGGTAAAGAATAAGCCATATCAAAAGGTCTTTTTATTTGCCAACATGTAACTGACAGGATCCTGCGTCTTGGTTAAAGACGTATCGCCAAAACGAGGTAAAATGTTAATTAAAAGAAATACAACTCAAAGCTAAAAAATACGCCACACCTAAATGTCTTCTTTATTTTGACTTGTGTCCTAATGTAACCGACGTCACCTTGTCTAGCTTGAATGGGTCGCTTCTCGCCGAAAAGACAAACTTTTATTTCAAAAATACAGCTCAACACTATTACTAGGTCTTTTATGTTAGAATTATGTATCCCAGAAAATAATAAGTGCTTTTTTACAAGCAACAATTTAAAAAAAAGGAAATGGTGGACTATTCTTTCTTGGTACGCCAGGTCGGATGCGGGCAATATGTCTTATTAATTTGCTTCTTGCAAAAATTCGGAAGCTGAATGAAATCGCTCTTCCGGTTTAGCCATCAGGAATAAAATATTTTCTGCGGCTTGCCTTTGTAATTGCTGTAAACAAGGCTCAAGGATAGCCACTTAAAGTAGCAATCATTAACTTGAAAGAAAATTCATTTTCACTTGAAGAATATCAAAGTTTGATTTTTAAGTTTTCTTAACTTTCCTAAACAGTTATTGAGAAAATTCTTGCAACGTCGAGTACTTACAGAGACTGTGTGTGTGTGTATATATATATATATATATATATATATATATATATATATATATATATATATATATATATATATATATATATATATATATATATTGTCGTGAATTATTCTAATCCCCATATATAAATTAAAACGTAAATGCAAAGCCTAACAAATAAATTTAATAAAAGGAAAGAAGAATGGTAAAGAACAGTGCTGTCACAATGACTGTACTCGAAATCCCCCTTGTTTTCTACTTCGTCGGCAAATTGTAACGCTTTCACGTTGATAGTAAAAGCCTACTGTATTATTACCCGCTTTCTTCAATGAAACGTGTACTGTATCACGCAAGCTGATCAATGACCTAGATTTAATATTTCATTCATTCCATACACGGCGTAACTAAAGACAGATGGACTAAAGGATAGAGAGAAGGGAGAGGCAGGAAGCCGAACACGTGCAACACTAAACACGCGTCGCGCGATACACAATTGCTGCCATCACGCGTGTAAGGCCACATGCACTAACTTTATTTCAAATCGACAGTGATAAAATTCACTACCCTTCCCAGAGTTAGGTTTTAAAATCCTGAAAAACGCTTATTAGGAATTATGACATTATACCGGTTTACGTTTGAAAACATTACAGTACCCAGACAGCACATCTTCGAAACAGGAGGTAGAAGAAATTGCATATTTTGAACGCAGCATATTAGCTCTATTAAATATATATATTTGGGTTCCTTAGGGTTTGCTGACAAAGAATATGTAAAACGTTACGCAAATAGTCTAGGAATTACCAAGTTATGGCCAAAATAAAATAGTGGGGGTGCCTGACAGCATGAAATCATTTCTGCTCATAAAAATTTTTTTATAACGTGTTTAAAAAAACATTACGTACGGAAATAGCCTACCATGTTAACTCCTATGTGATTGGAGCGCAACAAATGAAAGACTAAACACGATTGGTCGGACTATAAATACTATCTTGTGTTGTCAGGGGAAACGTGAGAAAGGGGTACTTTTTTGAAAAGATGTGTAGACATGGTTTCATTGGTTAGAGCTGCGAATATACACCATTCAGAGCGTCTGTTCATTGCCACATCTTGTAATAAACCTACTAAGAAGCAGTGCGTTGAGCACCAGTGTATATTTTTTTATAAAATAAAGCCTGGAACATCGGCAGATCGGAGTTGTGCTATATTCATTGCCATTCAACGTCACTGTGTAATATTTCCATGAATTGTGGTAAGCTTGTAATATTCAATATCTTTTAATGAAAAATTGAATGTAAATTGATAATTTATGTCTGTATATATGTGTGGTTCAGTAGCGAACATGATGTAAAGCCTATAGGCTCCAGCCTGAACAGAAGGTGTCGGAGGAAAGTAAAACTGCATGGAATGGCCAAACAGTACACTGACACCTAGATTATTAACTAGAAAGAAATAATGCTGGAATTGCAGAGGCGTAGTAACCATTAGGGAGGGAAATACTGGTATAAAGTGTTTCAGATGAAGCTGACAGTTGGCCTAACGCTCTGAACTCAATGTTTGTGATGTATTGTGCTCAGTGTAAAAATAGAGTATAAATTAGTTCTGACGTAGAAGGTACAACCTTCTTGTTTCAGGGACCGTGGTCTTAAAGTTATTGAGCAGCACCTGGTCAGAGCTTTGCTGAAGCCAGAAGTGGACAGCATACTCCTTGGTCAATATAGCAACCAGTGGGGTGGCTCCAGAACTCATTACAGTTATCGAGCAGAGGAGTCTTTTACTGCAGTCATCACGCAAGATAAGAGAGTGTGGCCATGGAGCTCAACATTATGTACCCCCATCTTAAAATAACATTGTAACATAAAATTAAGAGGGGAAGTAAATTTGTTTTAATACCAGGAACTGAGAACATCTCCAATACTAGTTCTAATAGAAACAAACTATTGAAGTCATGATGACAAATACCAACAGAGCTTGAACAAAACAAAACCAGTATTACCTCATATTACCACTACACAACTGACACACATAGGATACCATTGATAATATATGTCACTACATGAATCATATTAATAAATTCTGTACATATACCTTGTAATTAAAATTGATTGTGATTCCTGGTTCCCCTTGTATTTGAATCAGGACACATATACATTCATGACAGCAATGAATACATATTGTTATTTGAAAAGTTATCAGTGACTCCTTTAAGATATTGTTACGTGCAGTCTTTGATATCTTACAATATTATACATAGGTAATTTTTTGTGCTTAAGGGAAAGTCATTATTGAGTTACTTCCCTTGAAAGTTGTGCCATCTCTTCGATCAAACTCCGCGGATAAATCCATTTTACTGCGATTTATTCGTTGTTTGGGTAATAATAGATTGTTCTTGCTTCAGAATATCTATGGCCTGAATTTATGTGTATTGTTTGTCTGAGTAGGACGAGTCTGTCTTATATCTGTATATCTTTACATATCTAAGTCGAACTATATGTTCTGTTGTCTCTAGAGAGGTCAAAGGCTATTCGGCGGATGTGTCGCTAGAGGGGGGTGTGATTTGGCTTCGTCCTGATAGGGACTGTGTGTTTCCTATGTCGGCCTGTCGCCGGGAAAAAGTGATCTCAGTATTTGTGGGGAAAGTGATAGTCGTCTAGACCTATCGTGTATGCTTTACCCCAGTGTTCATTCATATTGCCAAGGAATGGCAGTTCCATATTTCCTCTACCAAGGTAATCAAAGACACTCTTATGAACTCTCGATCGAAGCCACCATTTTCGATAGTTACGATTTGAATGTCTAAGAGAATATATTTGACTCGATGAAAACGACTTCGATTCCTAGCAGCACTATATTCTGTAGAATGCAGTCAATTGTTCATGATCAAATCTACAGAGCAATGCAATGTTTTATGAATGACTAACTTTAGGACAGATTCATTATCTGCATCCAAACGTGAGTGACAGTTCACGAGTGAAGCCATCTTGGAACCAAAACATGTAGCGACTTTCAAGAAGAGAAAGGGGATGCCCGTATTATCGCTTGTTTAGTCCAGAGATCACTGCTACACATGAGAGCCCGTTATTAGCGGTTCAATATTATTATATGAAAAAAATATGTGCTGAACATTATGTGGGAGAATCGTCGCTAAACGAGATTAGGTTTAGAAGCCATCTGAAATATTGTTTATAAGCTGACGTGCTCAGTCAGTGAAGTCAGATGATTTATATGTATGGGCGATGCTGAGGGCTTGGCTACTGACAGTCCATTATAATATTAATCTACATGAGTGCCCATGTAACATAACATTGCAGGACCATTTATCCACTGTACTATGATGTATTATGCCAACCTGTGATTTGTCACTATCTGTGCTGTCGAGTGTGTACGTCCAATTAAACTTTAGAAAAGGTACACAGTCGTTGGTGTCGATGACTTCCAGTCATACATGAGTGTGAGAAAAGAACATTTGTCAACAACACGAACCCTTATCATCATTCGCACATTGTACACTCAATCCATGTCTACACACCACTGCGTAGGTCAAGTTGACATTCCATACACTACAGTGGAGCAAACAACACCATAGAGATCTTATCAACTGATGATGATGATGATGTCTGCTTCCATCCACTTATATCTATCTTTTGGTGGATATCATTAACGGGAATAAAAAATCCAACATTATTCAACTTTATCAGATATCCTCTTAGAGTGTTTTATGTATGTGAGTGTCACAGTGTTGTCAAGTGTGGTGGAATAAATTAAATTGTTTATCTGTCTGTTGTTGTTATGACTTACACTTCATCATACACATACCCTAGACATATAACGTAGTCATCACAATATTCCAGAATAATTCTGACTGAGGCATACATATGTGGCAGCAAGTAAGGTTATCTATAATACACTACTCTTATTAGATATAGATACCTTCACAGCTGATCTCAGTCAGTACACTAAGTCCCCTATAAATATTTATAACATCCCATTTTACCACATATATTGGGGTCTCGCCCTCAGGATTTTGAATCTTTCCCTATTACAAATATTGGGGGTAACTCACTTCAGGGAATAATAAGAATTAAAGGGTATCCTTGGGTGAAAATAAATAAGGTTGAGCTCACAGTGCCTGTGTTGTCTTGAGTTAATTAGTCATAGATAAAATTGTTTAGACATTTATCTGTTAGACAATGGCCGACCTGGCAAAATTTCGATCTGCTGCTGTACAGACTGCGAAAGAGTTAGGAATGGACGGGCAAATTATGATTTCTTATGTCACTGCTGAATGTGACAAATATATTGAACGAGAAGAAAGAAGATTAGAAAAAGAGGCCGAAAGAAAGTTAGAAGCTGAAAAGGAAATTAAAAGGTTGCAGATTGAGGCTGAGGATAAGAAATTGGAAGCAGAAGAAAGAAGATTAGCTGCAGAAAGAGAAGAAAAGAGATTAGCTGCAGAGAGGGAAGCAGAAAAGGAGGAGAAGAGATTACAAAGGGAACATGAGTTACGACTAAGGGAGTTTGAGTTTCAAGGCCATGCTCCTGAAAATGGTGCCAGTCCCTTTACCTCTGATGCTACTGCTAGCCAGGGAGCCTCAACCTCAGCTATGAATTTTCATTTAGATCATTTTGTTGAGAAAGACGATGATATAGAGAGCTATCTAAATAGGTATGAACTATTAGCTACCACATATGGGTTAGAGAGAGAAAGGTGGAGCTTAAAGTTATCTCAGGGACTTCGTGGGGCAGCTTATGAAGTTTTTGCAAAAATGAGCAGAAGTGATCAGGAAAATTATGACATGCTAAAGCAGGCTCTTTTGTTAAGATATGAAAAGAATGCAGAATTTTATAGGAAAAAATTTAGGAATGCTAAACTACTGTCAGGTGAAACCTATCACCAGTTCTCTGCACGAATAGAGACATACTTGGAGAAATGGACTTCTCTGGGGAAAACCCAAGATCTTAAGNAAATGGTCCTTATAGAGCAATTAAGAGAGTCCATGGCTCCAGACCTGAGAAAGTTTCTCATGGAACAAGGTGCAGAGAGGCTGGGTGAGTTGCTAAATGTTGCTGAAAGGTACAAAGCAGCTCAAGCAGAGGTAACAGGTAATAAAAAGAAACAAGTGGATAACTTTAGGGCACCACAGAACTTTAATAAATTTGATCCTAGGGATCAAAACAAAGGTAAGCACCAGTTTGATAGGCCACGGTATGAAAATAAAAATAAATTCCCACAATTCGATGAAAGGAAATATGATGAAAGAAAATCTTTCAACCAAGGAAAAAGGTGGTGTAAAAATTGTCAGATGGACAATCATGACACTGACCGTTGTAGAAGGAAACCTGTGTACCTGGCAACCCTTCAGGTCAGGTCGACCTCAAGACAGGAGGAGGATATTATGTTGAATACCACTCCAGAAGAGATGAGGAAGGCACAGGCTGGGGACAAGACCCTCAAGCCTTGTTTCAGGAAATTGTCAACTTGTCATACAACTCCAGGCAAGGGAGATTTTTACATGAAAAACAAGTTGATGTATAGGAAGATTGGAGCTAGATCCAAAGGTCAGGGACAGCTGGTACTTCCTAAAAGATATAGGGCAGACTTAATAAGGAGCCTACATGTGAAACCAGATGGGGACCATGAGAAAATAGGTACCATCATCCAAAAGGTGGCTCACAATTATTATTGGCCCAAAGCAAGATGGGACATTGAGAATTTTGTAGAAAGGTGTAGCATAGCACATGAGGGAACACCCACAAGTGGGAACATTGATCAGGACCTGGACACGCCAAGGGGCAAAATTAGGCCTGATAATAAAAAGAAAAATAGATTTGATAAAGTGGACCAAAGGGAATGGGAAGCCCCTTTTCACGGACAAGCTTCACTTAACTGTTTTACAATGGCCACTATGCGGAGAGTGCAAAAAGATGTCTTACCCCAGGTTAAGCCGAAAATCCCTCAATCGGACTTAAACAAACTGGAGGAAGAGGATGTAGAGAGGAAATCTCTCATCAAGAATTTTAAGTGGGGAGAAAGCCCCAAAAGAAAAATTGGTAGCGGTCGTTTTATGCATGATAATTCTGGGAAGAAAAATCATCACTATAGAGCTTCGAGTGGAAGAGACCATACCGGTGTATGGACAAATAGGTCCACAAAATTAAAGGTCCATATGTAGCTTTGTTAAGAACGTGGACTGATGAAAAGGCAGAGGAAAACATTACATCTTCATACCAATATGTGAATGAGCTGACCACTCGTTTAAAAACTGGCTGGAAACTTGCCAATGAAAATTTGAAACAAGCCAGGAAGAAACATGCTGCCTATTATAACAGGAAGGCGAAAGACAGAGATTTAGCTGTGGGAGAGAAGGTACTGCTTCTTCTACCCGGGAGTCAGAATAAGTTACAGATTGGATGGCAAGGTCCATATACAGTTCTAGAGAAGGTGTCTAGAACAAATTATAAGATAGATAAGAAGGGGAAAGAAAAAATCTATCATGTGAATCTCCTGAAGAAATATTTGGAAAGAGAACATCAGGAAGAGACACACTTGTTGACCTTGTCCATCGCCATGGAGATGAAAAAGGAACCACTTTCATCATTTGAATATCCATTACACCCCTGTGAGACAGCAGCACAGGTGAAAATCAGTACACATTTAACGAAAACTCAGAAAGAGAGAGTGCAACAGGTTCTAAATAATCATGCAGAGGTGTTAACAGACCGACCAGGGCATACAAACCTATTGGAATATGATATGAAACTGATAGACCCCACACCTGTCTGTATGAAACCATATTCGATTCCGTTTGCTAAGGAAAAAGCTTTGAAGGAAGAGATAGACTATCTATTGAAGGAAGGAATTATTTCACACAGTGAATCCTCATATAGTTCCGGTGTTGTACTCTTAAGGAAGCCCTCTGGAGAACATAGACTCTGTATAGATTACAGGAGACTGAATGCTATTACAGAAGGACAGGTGGATCCATTGCCGGATACAAATCAGCTGTTTGCCAGACTAAATAAAGCTAAATATTTCTCAAAAGTGGATCTGAGTAAAGGATACTATCAGATTCCAGTAAAGCCTGAGGTTAGACCATACCTAGCCTTTAGTACCTCAGAAGGACACTATGAGTTTAATAGATTGCCATTTGGATTGAAGAATGCGCCTAGTGTCTTCTCTAGAATGATGAGAAAATTATTGGACCCTCTGAATAATCCATGTATAACAAATTTCATGGATGATATCCTTATAGCAACAGAAACATTTGAGGAACACATTGACTCTCTGAAGATGCTGTTTGATCGACTTAGGGAAGCAAATTTAACAGCCCGACCAACCAAATGTTGCGTTGGATGTAAAGAATTGGAATTTTTGGGACACACAGTTTATCAGGGAAACATGACCCCTGACCCAAAGAATTTAGAGAAACTAAAGAAAGCCCCGAGACCACAAACCAAGAAGGACGTGAGATCCTTTGTCTCATTATGTGGTTTCTACCAGAAGTATATCAAAAACTTTAATTCCATATGTGCACCGTTAACTGATTTGACACGTAAAGGACATCCAGATCGCATTACATGGACACCACAATGTGAAATGACTTACCAAGAATTGAAGGAAAAGCTCACAAGTAAACCCATTTTGAAATTACCTGACTTAAGTCAAGAATTCATAGTAAGGACGGATGCCAGTAATATTGGGCTAGGTGCAACTCTACTACAGAAATCAGATGCATTGGATGGGGAATTAAGCCCAGTGGCATATGCTAGCAGAAAATTGAATAAAGCTGAAATCAATTACTCAACTAGCGAAAAAGAATGTCTTGCAGTAATATGGGCAATAAAGAAATTCAATATTTATCTGTATGGGAAGGCATTTAAGTTGCAAACGGATCACAAACCTTTATCGTTTCTAGCACAGGCTAGGCATGAGAACTCTAGGTTACTCCGATGGTCCTTACTTTTGGCTCCCTATAATTTTAGCATTGAGTATATATCTGGAAAAAACAAATTTGGGAGCGGATTTTTTAAGCCGCCATCCGTGTGATGAGAATCACCGTAAACCCCAGAAATAATAATAAATTTCTCTATGTGTATATAGAATAAAGGACTGACATATAATGTCTGTTTTAAGAGGGGAGATGTCGTGAATTATTCTAATCCCCATATATAAATTAAAACGTAAATGCAAAGCCTAACAAATAAATTTAATAAAAGGAAAGAAGAATGGTAAAGAACAGTGCTGTCACAATGACTGTACTCGAAATCCCCCTTGTTTTCTACTTCGTCGGCAAATTGTAACGCTTTCACGTTGATAGTAAAAGCCTACTGTATTATTACCCGCTTTCTTCAATGAAACGTGTACTGTATCACGCAAGCTGATCAATGACCTAGATTTAATATTTCATTCATTCCATACACGGCGTAACTAAAGACAGATGGACTAAAGGATAGAGAGAAGGGAGAGGCAGGAAGCCGAACACGTGCAACACTAAACACGCGTCGCGCGATACACAATTGCTGCCATCACGCGTGTAAGGCCACATGCACTAACTTTATTTCAAATCGACAGTGATAAAATTCACTACCCTTCCCAGAGTTAGGTTTTAAAATCCTGAAAAACGCTTATTAGGAATTATGACATTATACCGGTTTACGTTTGAAAACATTACAGTACCCAGACAGCACATCTTCGAAACAGGAGGTAGAAGAAATTGCATATTTTGAACGCAGCATATTAGCTCTATTAAATATATATATTTGGGTTCCTTAGGGTTTGCTGACAAAGAATATGTAAAACGTTACGCAAATAGTCTAGGAATTACCAAGTTATGGCCAAAATAAAATAATGGGGGTGCCTGACAGCATGAAATCATTTCTGCTCATAAAATTTTTTTATAACGTGTTTAAAAAAACATTACGTACGGAAATAGCCTACCATGTTAACTCCTATGTGATTGGAGCGCAACAAATGAAAGACTAAACACGATTGGTCGGACTATAAATACTATCTTGTGTTGTCAGGGGAAACGTGAGAAAGGGGTACTTTTTTGAAAAGATGTGTAGACATGGTTTCATTGGTTAGAGCTGCGAATATACACCATTCAGAGCGTCTGTTCATTGCCACATCTTGTAATAAACCTACTAAGAAGCAGTGCGTTGAGCACCAGTGTATATTTTTTTATAAAATAAAGCCTGGAACATCGGCAGATCGGAGTTGTGCTATATTCATTGCCATTCAACGTCACTGTGTAATATTTCCATGAATTGTGGTAAGCTTGTAATATTCAATATCTTTTAATGAAAATTGAATGTAAATTGAAAATTTATGTCTGTATATATGTGTGGTTCAGTAGCGAACATGATGTAAAGCCTATAGGCTCCAGCCTGAACAGAAGGTGTCGGAGGAAAGTAAAACTGCATGGAATGGCCAAACAGTACACTGACACCTAGATTATTAACTAGAAAGAAATAATGCTGGAATTGCAGAGGCGTAGTAACCATTAGGGAGGGAAATACTGGTATAAAGTGTTTCAGATGAAGCTGACAGTTGGCCTAACGCTCTGAACTCAATGTTTGTGATGTATTGTGCTCAGTGTAAAAATAGAGTATAAATTAGTTCTGACGTAGAAGGTACAACCTTCTTGTTTCAGGGACCGTGGTCTTAAAGTTATTGAGCAGCACCTGGTCAGAGCTTTGCTGAAGCCAGAAGTGGACAGCATACTCCTTGGTCAATATAGCAACCAGTGGGGTGGCTCCAGAACTCATTACAGTTATCGAGCAGAGGAGTCTTTTACTGCAGTCATCAACGCAAAGATAAGAGAGTGTGGCCATGGAGCTCAACATTATGTACCCCCATCTTAAAATAACATTGTAACATAAAATTAAGAGGGGAAGTAAATTGTTTTAATACCAGGAACTGAGAACATCTCCAATACTAGTTCTAATAGAAACAAACTATTGAAGTCATGATGACAAATACCAACAGAGCTTGAACAAAACAAAACCAGTATTACCTCATATTACCACTACACAACTGACACACATAGGATACCATTGATAATATATGTCACTACATGAATCATATTAATAAATTCTGTACATATACCTTGTAATTAAAATTGATTGTGATTCCTGGTTCCCCTTGTATTTGAATCAGGACACATATACATTCATGACAGCAATGAATACATATTGTTATTTGAAAAGTTATCAGTGACTCCTTTAAGATATCCTCTTAGAGTGTTTTATGTATGTGAGTGTCACAGTGTTGTCAAGTGTGGTGGAATAAATTAAATTGTTTATCTGTCTGTTGTTGTTATGACTTACACTTCATCATACACATACCCTAGACATATAACGTAGTCATCACAATATTCCAGAATAATTCTGACTGAGGCATACATATGTGGCAGCAAGTAAGGTTATCTATAATACACTACTCTTATTAGATATAGATACCTTCACAGCTGATCTCAGTCAGTACACTAAGTCCCCTATAAATATTTATAACATCCCATTTTACCACATATATATATATATATATAATTCGGATCTCACGACATTTCAGGTGTTAAAAATAATGAAAGTTGTACTGAAACTGTATTAAGAGGAACAGTGTACAAGCGGCTGATGGCCAGACGATATTGTCTGAACTGCTTATGAAGCAATTTATAGAACTGAACAGTTTCTTTAGATGAGAGTTTCGTCACTTATACCTTCGTAACATTCTGTACTGGCTTTTGAATATCCATGGATAGTGTTGTGATTTCAAGATCACTTTTTCCCACTCCTCCCCCTCTCTATTTTTTTGGCCTCAAACTACGTTATAATTTTTGTTGTTGTGTTTTCTATTATTTTTGGGAAATAGCTCAATGACAATAGACGCTCTTCCGCAAAACAGATTTGAAGCTCCGCATCTAGCGCGTGCTTCTGTTTGTTTGAGTGTTTCTTTGCAACGACTCGTAGATCCCAGCTCCTGCTGCGGTCGAGTTAGTGGGTTCGGACGGAGATATTGGAGAGTCGAAACCACAGGTAAGTACTGTTGATTGACCAGCTTTCATACTATTTGTTCATATTCTTCGTGGTTACCCCACCCGTTCTTTACTCGACTATTGCATTTCCAGGCAATTGAGCTTCCGGAAACGGGAGATCTGCTGGTGGCTACCGGGAAATTATTTCATTGACAAACTATGAGTGAAGCCAGATACTTTGCCAGCTTCCCGCCAAGCGATCGAAAAAGCAAAAGTTGCCAAATAGTATGCCTAAGCATTTTAACAAATAAAATAGCACGAAAAAAGCTTTAAAAAAAAATAGAAAGAAAGAAAGACAAGGCATTAGGCCTGCATGAATGCATTACCTGAAGGGTTAAAAACACAAATACAAATTTCTATTCAAAAATTATTGTAAATCAAATAAACCTGGGCTACAGTTAATATTATTTCTGTCTATAAATAATTGTCTACGTCTAAGCTCTTTACTTCTTCACGTTTACTTAACATGATTGCCAAACTGTTTAATCCCCACAGAGCATGGGGCCACCATTGTAGCTGGTCCCCTTGCAGGAAGTCTGCACCAAGCATTCACATGCTCCTTCAGTTGTGGTTGCTGCAACAATTTGTTGTACATGAGGTTGCCAGTCTCATGCCTTCTTTATCCCTTTCATTTCTGCCTTCAGAATCTGGGACATGCAATGACGTTTAAACACAGGAAGTTAAAAAGGACATACTGTATATCTAACGGTGAGGGTCCAGTCCGACTGCTGCTTTCTGAGGCTCACTGGGTGCTGGGGCCCCTGTCCACAGGGGTGTTGGTTATGCCACTGGAAATGGGGCGGCATTGAGTAACTGACATGAATGAGTGCTGGACTAATAGTTCATACTTCGCCCATTAATGACCCAGGGGTCTATGAAGAGACAATGAATGAATAAGATACTGCCTCCATTAGACATGTTGTACAAGACAACCAATATGAGGTTGTACACAGAGCTGGCTGGCAACCTTATCATGTAAAACAACGTGCTACATGTGCAGGCTTCCTGTGGGACCAACTGCAGTGGTAGCTCCATGCAAAAGAAAATGAAGATGATGATGATAGGTGGAGGTCATGAATTACTGGACACTGAACTTGGCCACCATTTGCTAAGTGTCAATGTTTAAAAACAAAAAAATTAACTCAAAGAAACTTTCCAACGCAATGGATAAAGAACAGAACAGGTGATTTTTAATGTGCTGCATTGACGGAGATGTGGGAAGCCATGTGGATGATTATGATATATCTGTAAAGTCACACATTCCAAATACTAGGCCTTATAAAGTCACTCACGCTAATGATACTAGATATAGCAATATCACTCTTCCTGTGATACAGAACTGCAAGGTCACTCGTTAACATGATAACAGATAATTACAACAGTTAGTCATTCTTCCAAATGATACAAGATAATCGCAAGTTTTTTTTCTTCAAATTTGTATCAGATAATTTACGTCATTCTTCCCGTATAAAATCAAGCACTTTTTTTAGTCAACTACAAATTGACACAATGCAACATAAATTCTCTATTCTCAACAGCATCAAACATTCTTTATTTGCAACAGAAACATATATTTTCTGTTCTCAGCAACATACATTCTCTGTTCTCAACAACATACAACCTGTGTTCTCAACAACAACAACAACTTACATTCTCTGCTCTCAACAATAACAACATACAACCTGTGTTCTCAACAACAACAACAACATACGTTCTCTGCTCTCAACATCCAAAGCAACAGAAAGAAAGAACAAGACTCCTGCACCCTCTGCTCTGTCGTACTAATATGAGATTTTGCATGGAGCTGGCAACCTTATCATATAAAACTAATTGATGCCACAAGAGAATGTAACTGCTTTGTGCTGCAGTGAGGCTTCCACAATCTGTAATGTGCACAAACGAAAATGATGATGGTGATAATTGTAATACTTAGATACACAGACTGGAAGGCAGGCATCAAAGAAGAGTTGGCTACCTGAAGAGCAGCAGTTGAGAGACTTTTTCAGGCCATAAATTGAGGATTCCTCAGTAAAAGAGAAGTTGGCAAGAAGACACGATGGCTGTATACCGCTCCATCTATGTTCCAGTCTTGACCTAATGATGCATGTTATGGGCAATGACTACAAGCCACTAAAGCCAGCTCCAAACCTCAGAAATGAGGTATCTGAAGAAGGTGGTTGAAGTAACAAGAAGAGACATGGTCTGCAACAAGACGATTTGGCAAGGACTCAAAACCCAGCCCCTGCAGACCCAAGTAGAACAGGTCCAACTATGATGGTTTGGCCACGTCTGCAGAATGGGAGAAGATCAGCTACCATGACAAGTATGGGAAAGTAAGAACCAAGGATCCAGTCCTACAGGACGACCCAGAGTCTGCTGGGAGGACAACATTAGACAATCTCTGAAGGACCGAGGACTAGATTGGAACCAGGCCTGGAGGAAGACAGCAGATAGGATAGTATGGCGCTCTCCCTTAAACCTTTACAACCCAGGTTAGAAGAGAAACGACTGTTAGTAAGATACAAGTATACTGTTTTGACATATTGAAGATGAATCCTGACCAGTGAACATAAGGGAACAAATCCTGACCAGCGAGCATAAGGGAACAAATCCTGACCAGCGAGCATAAGGGAACAAATCCTGACCAGCGAGCATAAGGGAACAAATCCTGACCAGCGAGCATAAGGGAACAAATCCTGACCATCGAGCATAAGGGAACAAATCCTGACCAGCGAGCATAAGGGAACAAATCCTGACCAGCGAGCATAAAGGAACAAATCCTGACCAGCGAGCATAAAGGAACAAATCCTGACCAGCGAGCATAAGGGAACAAATCCTGACCAGCGAGCATAAGGGAACAAATCCTGATCAGCGAGCATAAAGGAACAAATCCTGATCAGCGAGCATAAGGGAACAAATCCTGATCAGCGAACATAAGGAAACAAATCCTGATCAGCGAACATACGGGAACAAAACCACAAATGGAAGAAAGCAGGAAAAGAGGACATCCAATCAGAAGATGGATCAAGTATGTGACTAGCAACTTCAATTCACAGAAGTACAATATGACTGCATGTTTGGCCACAATATGTTAATGGATCCAGAAATTAATAATGTATGCACACACACAAACACCAAATATTTTAATGAACACCTGAATTACTGACAACCACCCAGAAGATGCAATTTGCCAGAACTATTAGCCACTACAGGCGTCTCAATTCAGTAATCTGAGAGAACAATTAATTTTAAAATAGCCCAGATGATGCAGCCGGATATCATTATTGACCCCCACAGCATTTCCAATGATGTGGAATTAACTCCTTTGCATACTAGGACACACAGCACATTTACGATGACCTAACTGATGCAGTGTGCTATGAAAATCTTACACAGGTCTAGTCTAGACCATATTTCAGGATATCCTTATTAATATTCTTAGCTGTTCATTAGATTTTTAGCCTTATTCTATAAAGCCACACTGTTGTGGCCTGTGGTTATCCATATTCCTATAATAATTAGTTTATTAAATGACCATGATTTGCTTCCATATGGCAAGATTGGTTCCATGTAAGAATGGCCAACTCCCTTATATATTTACACTAAAACAGATTTTGGTAAGATTTATTACTGTTAAATTCTGTGGAATTATTTACACAACTCTAGAAAATGGTGAAGTTAAGAAATTTTGTTTATGTTTCTCTAACATTAAGCTGTAGGTAGTTAAGTCCAAAAGAACATAGTACATAGGTACCTGAAAATTGTCATGTTCATATTAAGTAAAACAGAATTACAGTAAACAAAAGTTATGACTGGATTTCATAAATTTCAAGATATACAAATCAGTTGTTCCCTTGTACGACTACTGGTCTGTCTTGTATTCAGTTATGTTGAGCTTCTATTATACAAACTTGGAGAGAGAGGTGGAGCTTGTTGGTCTTGGCTGTCTGAAACATTTTCAGTAAAAAAATACATGCAAAGCAAGAAATTATGTCAGGTAGAGTTGAATAGAAGTGAGCACTGGATCTAAAAAATGGTTGTAACAATTTTTACTATTTTACTCAAATATTCATTATCTATCAACTGACTTCTTCAACAACATAAATGTTTAAAATCTGTTGATATGAACACTGGTGTTTCATTTCTCTGTGAACAGTCCTTCAAATTTCGCTTTTCCCAGTTCCTTCATATCCATTAATACAGTATTCATTCATCTATGTGAATGAACACTTATGCCTCCCATCTGTTGAACAAAATTTAAGGCCACCACTGGAAGAAAATATACCCCTATGTAAAAAATAAATCTCTTCAAAAGTAGTTTTGACATTACGGTTACAACAGTATTTCAAGTCTGCTCTGTTGTAACAGTATTCTTCTTCTTCTTCTTCCTTGTTCGCCCTGAAAAGGATGGTGGTTGAACTAACAGTATTTCAAGTCTGCTCTGTTGTAACAGTATTTCAAGTCTGCTTTGTTGTAACAGTATTTCAAGTCTGCTCTGTTGTTTGGCAGACTATTTAAATGTATAAATAATCTTTTTCTTCTTGGATCCTTTGTCGCTGACTGACAAAGCATTCAGTGACCATCATTCCTAGTGGCATCTTGTAGGTTAGCAATAAACTCTCTCCACTTTCATCAGCTCATGGCCATCCTTCGTAGGATGCCCCATCTCTGGTTCATGCTTTTCATCTCAGCCGCCATCTCTCTCTTGTTTTTCACCATGCTGTGGCAGAGGAGCTTGTGTGTTCCCATGAACCCAACAGCTATGCTGGCTATAGCACAGATGCCAGCAGGGTTTCCCAAGTCGGACTGGTTCATCGGTAGGGACCAGACAAAGCAAGGTACTAACCAGCTGCCTTGCAGGCAGGCTGGGGACAGTCAAAGATGAAGAAAGTGACCCAGCATGTTGAAACTGGATGCTATAGGCGACAGGCCTAATGAAACAGTGTACTATAATTTGCTTGATGAAAGTGAAGACATCATCTTAGCCTCCACAGTTATCTGCCAAGTAGTTTTTGGCGGTCTCTTCCTTCTGGGGTCCATAGCTTGGCAGTTCTGGTAATGGTGTCAGAGTCTATTCTGGCCAACTCACTTCCAGTGTCTGCCTGTTATAATGGTGTACACTCTTCTTAACTGCCCTGGGTGAGCATTTTTGGTTAGTGATGCTAATGGTTAGGTTGTATGATAAGTATAAATAATATGACAGCTTAAATATGAAACAACTCAACAAAATCAGTGGCATTTTGAAATATTAAGATACTGGCATTACAAGACATCTAGAATCGTACACATATCTTGGAAGTAATATAGACAAAGTTGGAGGGACAGACAGTGATATCAAAATAAGAATACAAAAAGCAAGAGGAGCTTTCATTGCATTGGGAAACATATGGAGAACAAGAGAAATAAAGTTCAACACGAAAATAAGAATCTTCAACTCAAATGTCAAGTCAGTCCTATTGTATGGCTCTGAGACATGGAGAACAACAAAAACAACAACCAAAAAGCTACAGACTTTTATAAACGGGTGCTTGCTTAGAATAGAAGGACTGTTACGGTGTTTTATCGGCGTCGTCTGCTATATTTGGCAGCACGCATGTTTGATGATAAGAGAATTAATGTAGAATCATTGTTATACTTCATGGTCTAATGAACGCAATCCGCACAGTCGGATTGTGACGCGTGAGCGTTGGTATGGTCACGCGTAGTGACCAATTTAGGGGACCCTTTTGTATTTGACCGTCACGCCATGAAGTCGCATTGTTGAATTCTTCCAGAGATAGGCTACGTATTGCCGAATTATAATTATTGATGGACGCGCAGGGTCGGTCCATAGTTCCTTAATGGATAATGAAATATAACGTTAGTAGATCAGTGGATGATCTATATATTAATATTCGTCAAATACACAGGCGTATCATTACCGTCTGACTGGATGACAGCAGAGCGTGTACATCGCCCTTGATGTTCTGACATGAACTTATTTGACTGGAAGAGTGACGGTATTATGGATTCCCATTGATTAATGCAGATGTACATTTCTTATATTGATGAATCACCATATGATGTTCTTCACATGTCTTGTCAAATAAATGTATATATTGGACTCAGTATGAAGGACTTACCGCATTCGTCATTTGACTTGAAGGTTGGTCTGCATGCCATGTTTTATTGATTGTATTCGCATTATACTAACTACTCTTCTATGAGGAAGAGTTCTCCATGTATTTATGAGGAATGATATTCGCACTGAACAAACAATGAAGTGTCGACGACTACGATACAGACAGACAATATCCCAATTAAAATACTTAATAATTGTCTGAGTACGAACCCACGTACGGACACATATAATCAAGTGATCTGTGATCAAACTGATAGTCCGCATAAACGCAACTGCGATATCAACTAACGCTTAGCTGTATCAACTGGTGGCCGGATGTTGGCTGTGGAATTTCTATTTCACGTTTATGAACTTATCTACAATCAAATCGAATCCGCAAAAATATATCTCTTCGATTTTCATTGACATTTTCTGCGCATGCGAATATGACGTCATTGCATAGCAACAGTCGAACGATCATGAATGACAAGCAAAATTCAACGACATGAAATTAAACTTATCAAGCATCAACTACCGAAAGATTTCTGGTCACACAGACAGCATTTCTGCATGAAATATCCATGGTAGAGTGGCGCATGTTGGCTCTGTGGTAACTATTCCGAAATTCAAAAGATAAGTACTGTTTGGTCCGTATACAAATGTTGAGTCCACGTCAGCCATTTCATAAGCATGTTTTTGACAATAATGTTAAGTGTGTCATTTTATATATATTTCTGTAGTCTTGTCGATATTCGTGGGTGGTTGGGCAGGAGGATTACATCTGATTACATGTCTTTACGAATGACCAGATCAGGTGTAATTGTTCTATAAGGCCGTGAATTAATCGCATTTTAGCGAAGGACTCACTGAGGACACTGCCGGTGGTTTGTTCGTTCGTACTTGCTATTAATTCCCTTGTATGTTAGATGTCTAGTTCTGTTATAACTGGGGTTTTCTAGTGTATTCATTTTCAATTTTTATTCAGTTTTGTACTATTGTTCGTAATCTATCCCGTCAATCAATTCTGATCTTGCTAGATTTTAATTTTCATATATATTGTGATAACCGTTAATTGAGTCCTGTGACGTCATTATTTTCTGTGGTCGTATTTTTTTTTTTTTTTTTTGGTACTTTGACCCAGATTCAATTCAATCTATATCTCATTTCCGTTCTCGATTTAATTTTGTAAAATTATTTATATGGGTGAAATGTCACTTTTGTATCGTACTACTATGTTGTAAATCTTTGGTTCATCATTTGTATTGTATTTTTCCATTTCATTAATTAATTATATTACACATATTGCTTCTTATCAAGATAACAAATTAATTTAATTAATTGTTACTAAATTGGGTGATGACTTAGGGTATGTCATCATAGTGCATTATTGGTTCAATACATGAGTGAGGCACATTGTATATGATGCTTAGGGCATAAGGATTACAATTAAATATTGAAGTAAAATAACTTTATTGAATAATTATTTGGTATTCACACCATGCATAGGTGTTGAATTTGGAAACTATATGTGATATAGTACAAAGTACACGTACATGGTACTACAGTGTTGTCTAGGCACACATAAATGATAACATAATATACTTATGGTAGGACAATTCCCATAATTATTAAATATTAATATTAGGTGCATGATATGAATTCAGCATCTTAAATGAATAAATGTCATAACTATTTATGACATATTAATAGGTACATATAATATTATTATAAAATATTATATAGTTGTTGAACTTACAGTTCATATTAAGAGATTATTATAGGTGGTTGTATTGAGTGAATTATTGAATAATAATTATATTATTGACTAAATAAGTATTTTAGTTATTTGACATGACCACGTTTACGCTAGATTATTATAGGTGGCTTGGTGAGAGTTGTGGTTTACATGGTATAGAATTAGAAATATATGCATACAATGAGTTTTTACATAGATTGCAATTTGATGAACGGAATCGAAAATTAGAAGAAGAAGAACGTCAGGATAAATTAAAGGAGGTTGCATTAGAGGAGAAGAAGGTCTCGGAGGAATATAGGGATTCTCCAGACAAGTTACTTAATAAGGAACAGTGTGTTGATGTGGGATTAAATAAGTTCTCAGTAAAACTTGGTGTAGAAGGTAACATGTTAAAACCTATTGTCAAGGGAGAGTTGGCTTGTAATAATTTGATGAATAGTGATGAAGAAGTTGTACCTGCTTTAAAGGAGGAAGAGGAAGAGAGGAAAGCTACATTGAAACAGGAGAAAGAAAAACTTAGACAAGAAGAAGACATAAGGAAAGCTAGAGAGGAAATAGAAGAAATTGAGAAGGAAAACAGATTAAGAGAATTAGATGAAAATTTATTATTAGATAAATTTTTATGTCGTACAGCGTCGGATTTGACGGAGTTTGCTAACAATAAGTTACACTCTGTCCCACATATGAATATGGCTAGGGACATAGCAGACTTACTAGATGGAGTGTTTCGTACTTTTGTGGAACGTTACGTACATGTCCAACATGGTTCTATATTGAATAACATTCATAATGCTATTCTTTGCGACGATGATTATGATAAACAAATGGACAACTCACGGAATGGGCAGGAAAGAGTGACAAATTTAGAAACCATTGATGAGAAAAGAGAGGAGGAGTTATTGGAGATTATTGCCAGTCAAGAACAGGCTATAAGGGACTTGCGAAAAGAGGCAAGTTTACTGAAGTTTAAGACCGATACTGATGATTCGAGATTGAGGACACTGGAAGTGGAGCTTGCAAATTCTAGGACCTCATCAGAATCCACTATGGGCATTTTTGAACATTTTCTCCAGGAGGGAGATAGATTGGGTTTACGTGGTGCAAGCTGTGAGGAGTATGCCATGGAACATTTTTTAATTCAAATGAGCCATGATCTTGAGGAGTTTGGTTGGAATGTGTGTAGATATGCCCCTTCACAGAAGAAAGCAGTGAAACTTTATAAAATATTATCCACTATTTTTTATGATGAATGTAAAATGACTACTCAGGAAGGTAGTAGTACTGAGTTGAATGAGTTGAAGGAAACCATAACGAGGCATAAGGATAGGGAGATTACCCTTACTAATGAGCTGATACATCAAAAAGGTGAATATGAGATGAAGCTGTCAGCAATGGATTTTGAAATTACAGGGTCAAATAATAGATTGTCGGAGTTGATAGTAGATATTACTAAATGTCGTAGTCAGAAGAAGGAATTAGAAGCCTCATTAGAATCCACTATGGAAAAAAATAAATCTTTGGAGTCTGAGGTTGAGAAACTCTCATTGAAGATTGCACAAGATAATGCCTCAGCTTACCAAAGAAAACTTCATGCACAGAGGGCGCACATTCAGTCGTTGTTGTCTGAGGTTGATCGACTGAAATTACTTGATCAGACAAATGTAAATTTAAAGATAGAAAATCATACACAGGGTGTTAAGATTCAAGAGCTTAAAGCTGAAATTTCACTTTTGAAATCAACTGTAGATATGCAAGTGCATAACCTGAGTCGAGAATGTATAGACCAGGCCATCCAATGTGAATTGATTCTCACTGATGATGTACAGTTAGGATCTCTTTACTATGATACGGAACAATATAAACAGTTCTGTCTAAATAGGGGCATTAAGACAAAAACTGAAATAAAAAAAAGGGAAAATGGTAGTGTATCATTTGATGACAATAAGATAATGGATGTAGATAATGATAAATTTTATGAATTTTGTCTTAGACAGGAAAAAAAGTTGGACGATGAGGCAAATTCATTGAAACAGATGCTGAACGACCAGATAAGTAAAGTGAAATCTTCCACGCTTGACTTGGCATTGTTGCGTGAAGATAATAAGACACTTTTGGTTAATTCCCATAGGGGTAACGAAACAAATAAGAAAGTATCTGATGAAGTGCAATCAGAAAATGATGAGAATACAGAATCTGGTATTGATGTTAATATATCTTCCTCGAGTGATGATTGTCTCATTAATGACAGGGTGACTGCATTAGAAGCGTCCCTCCTGAATGAGAAACATAGCTATGCTGAACTTAAAAAGGAAACGCAACAACAAATTTATGAACTGTCAACAGCATTGATCACACTTGATTCTTTAATGGATAAGGATAAGAATATTAACCCCAACTTGGATAAAATAAATAAGAAACAGAAGCAGAAGATTACTTTCCTGACTTCTGAAAGGGATAATTTAAGAAAGAGGGTCGATTGTCTACTCGATGTAATGGCAGGTAAAAATATATTGAGGAACAACAGAGGAGAGAAACGTACTTTGCAACATGATTTAAGTACGAGGACTGATACTAAACTATCAATACACCCATTGGTAGTTAGGAGGTCATTCCGGGGAAAATATACCTTCCCTCGACAGGATGCTACTGCCAATTCTGATAATAAAAGTTGGCGACAAGCTCAGATTACAACTGATCCTAAGAAAACTATTAACACTGTCAGTAGGGTAAAGGATTTTACTAAGAAAAGTAATGTATGGAAAAATAATGTTGGAATCAAGATTAATGAGAAAATACCAAATAAAATTACTACCAGCATACTGAAACAAAAGAACGTATGTAGTTCTTCTCAATCTTCTACTACTACACGTTCTACAAATGTATCATTACAGGATAAGGGTCATTTTACTCAGGCTCAAGATAATCATACAGTCAATAGGAAGAATAATAATTACATGAGGGACATACATTGCAATGTACCTCAAGCAACTAAGGTTGCACATCAACCGTTTTCCCATATCAGTGACAATGGTCCTACATATATTGGGAAATATGCGTATTCTCGCACGGTGTTAGTGCGTAATCTGCCACATGTAACTACATGGCAGACACTTAGAAATTTCTTTAGTTACACGGCAAACGTTAAGTTTGTTCGTCTTCTGCCATCATTTAATGGTCAGAATAGTGAGGCATTGGTTACATTCTGTAACAATAGAGACGCTCGTTTTGTTGTGTCGATCGTGATAATGGTGTTTACTTTCATCACCATTCACTCAGGCTACAGATGGTACCTGATTCTGCGTCACGCAGATAACATGTTGTAGTAACACTGTTGTCACATTCTTTGATGACTTAGCATATGCAGTCATCGTATCTTTTCTTTACTAATCATCTATTCTCATCTATATAGATTGGTTGGTAATATTTCTAGTAGAAAACATTATTTGTGACATTTATATTTTGTACACATGTTTTCTGTCTTATTTGTTTTTACCATGCCTACAATATACAGTAACATGGTTATTGGTTTTTAACTATGCTCAGCCCAATGCAGCATTAGTTTCGTATATCGTCTATTTGTCTATATCAAAGACATGCTATTGAAAGTGACATGGTATCATCAACGCTTTCAAAATTTATAGGGAACATTTTTATTAAATACCTCCTAAATTTGAGGTAAACAGATGCTACTAAATTATACATAAATGTATCTCCGTCAGATGCCGACAACTATCACCGTCAGCGACGTTTACATTTAAGGACTTGCAATCGTTTCATGAACTTCAAATTCAACTAACGTGACTGTTCTACTACTTCAAACGTGGAACGATATTTCAAATTTCGTTAACGATAATATTAAATATGTCACGAGTCTACGGGATGTCAAGTTCTCCTAGGACATACAACGCTTTATGATACCGAAATTCGTACCTCAAGTAACGTTGGTACAATCGATGATGTTGAATATCACGGTTTCGGCAAACAAGCGAAATTTATGTTTACAATCCGCAAGGAGTCTGGACATTCAACTTACGTTACATCTCTTCGTTTATGATGATATTTTCAAGTGAAAAGAAACTAGAATTTAATATGTTAAAGAGATGCTGAACAATAAGTCCTTCGTAACGATTACGTACTTCGTCAATGACTGTTTACATTGCATACTTATGATTTATACTACGAATGAAACAATTCATGGATACGTTCTTCAAACGAAATTGATTATAACAAGAGACAGAATTCGATTTTTCATTACGAATGTTTGGACTTTGGTTAGTGTCCATTCGTGATGCAGCTCATTTCGAAATAATCGGGAAGAATATCTGAATTCCGGCTGGACAAATACCGCTATACTTCAGCAATTGAAATAACTAATTGAACACTGTGAATACGGATAAACTTTTTTCCGCTCAAATGGAACTTATCGTAGACTCAATGGAACTAATGGTAGATTCACCTATGGACATTACTACGTTTGGATCTTCATATCCAATATTAGTTAGTTCTACTTATTTATTTCATTAATAAATAAAGTTGAATTGTGAGAAAAAAAAAAATGAAATATAAAAGAAAGAAAATATATGAACAGAAAAAAATCTCACACCACTGAATAATATACTTAGATTAATGATTATTCTTATATATATTTGGCAAATATGTTGATAGAATATATTACATATTATTGTTTAGTTAATTAAGTTAATTAGTTATTAGTTACTTAATACACATGATTAATTTTCATCACACATCAATAATTAAATTTATACTTTACTTTTTCTCTACTTTACTTGTCTTTACTTCTCATTTCCTTTACTATAACAATATCATTTAGTTTAGTTACTTACAATTTAATGACACCTTACATACATACTATAATTAATTAGTTTCATTTTAATTGATTGGAATAATTTTCTTCACTTATTATTTAGTCACGACAAACTTTAAGTTAAATTATTTAGCGACAGTTGACACTCCTTTAGTTATTATAATGTCCATGGATAACATGACTATTAATATATTACATGATTAGTATGACTGATACATTATCGACATGACCACGACGATTTTCAGAACATCGTAGGCCATATGTCGGGTTTTGGTTAAATTTTTGGGATCTCTGAATAAGATAGTTCAAAAAAATCTATCTAATAGATTTTTTTCTTCTCCCCGGCGTGAAGGGAACTGTTACGGTGTTTTATCGGCGTCGTCTGCTATATTTGGCAGCACGCATTTTTGATGATAAGAGAATTAATGTAGAATCATTGTTATACTTCATGGTCTAATGAACGCAATCCGCACAGTCGGATTGTGACGCGTGAGCGTTGGTATGGTCACGCGTAGTGACCAATTTAGGGGACCCTTTTGTATTTGACCGTCACGCCATGAAGTCGCATTGTTGAATTCTTCCAGAGATAGGCTACGTATTGCCGAATTATAATTATTGATGGACGCGCAGGGTCGGTCCATAGTTCCTTAATGGATAATGAAATATAAGGTTAGTAGATCAGTGGATGATCTATATATTAATATTCGTCAAATACACAGGCGTATCATTACCGTCTGACTGGATGACAGCAGAGCGTGTACATCGCCTTTGATGTTCTGACATGAACTTATTTGACTGGAAGAGTGACGGTATTATGGATTCCCATTGATTAATGCAGATGTACATTTCTTATATTGATGAATCACCATATGATGTTCTTCACATGTCTTGTCAAATAAATGTATATATTGGACTCAGTATGAAGGACTTACCGCATTCGTCATTTGACTTGAAGGTTGGTCTGCATGCCATGTTTTATTGATTGTATTCGCATTATACTAACTACTCTTCTATGAGGAAGAGTTCTCCATGTATTTATGAGGAATGATATTCGCACTGAACAAACAATGAAGTGTCGACGACTACGATACAGACAGACAATATCCCAATTAAAATACTTAATAATTGTCTGAGTACGAACCCACGTACGGACACATATAATCAAGTGATCTGTGATCAAACTGATAGTCCGCATAAACGCAACTGCGATATCAACTAACGCGTCGTCTGAAACACATGGAGAAGAGAGGTGAAAATGATGAGGAAAACATGGAAAGAACTTGAGCGGATGGCACAGGACAGGAAGACCTGGCATGTGTTTGTTGAAGGCCTATGCTTCTTGGGGAGCTAAAAGGTATTGATTGATTACAAGACATCATCATCAGTGCATTTCTGCACCCCGGGGGACACAGATTCAACTAATTCATGCCAAGTTCTACAATCCTGTGCCATCAGTTCTAGGCCTTTCCACATTTTCCTCATTATTTTCATTTGTCTCCAGTTTTCATCTCCATGGATTTTCTGTCTCCCTCTACCTCTCTTACCCTGGATATTCCAGAAAAAGGACTGCCTTGTAATGCTATTAAAATGTTTCCTCACCAGCATCTTTTTATTTCACTAGTCTGGTTCTTGTCATCACTTGTTCCACTGACAATAGTCTGGTTCTTGTCATCACTTGTCCCACTGACACTAGTCTGGTTCTTGTCATCACTTGTTCCACTGCCACTAGTCTGGTTCTTGTCATCACTTGTTCCACTGAAACTAGTCTGGTTCTTGTCATCACTTGTTCCACTGACACTAGTCTGGTTCTTGTCATCACTTGTTCCACTGACACTAGTCTGGTTCTTGTCATTAGTTCCACATTAGTGATCTTGTCGCACCATTTCAATCCTCCTATTCTATGCTAGCACCCATCTATGAAAGTCCATCACAAGACAGGTCTTTCAAAAACCTTTGTAATATGAATAAAGTATTACAACATTCGACTTTGATGAAAAGTTATGTGCATTTGAAGGTTCAAACTTTCAAATACAAGAAAATCAGGTTTTTAACATTCTGTCGTACACTTATGTTTCTGAATAGGTCTGCGCCTTCAAACACACTTAAATGTGTTTAAGATAATTATTTTTATACATGTAACCTGTATCATTTGATAACAGAGCTGCAAAAGATATAATAATTTGACAATTGATATTTGTAACCAAACTGTGTTTTTTATAATTGGTTTTTTTCTCTATTATAAATAATTTCATTGGGTCACATCTTAAACAGTAAATAACTGGGTAACATTAACAAATCAGTTAATCTGAAAATTCTTTGATTCTAAAGATATTCAAACTAGAAATCAGTACAAATGTTAAACAGCTGTAGTAGAGGTGGACTGAACAGTCGGGCAATCAGGAAGTGCTTAAAGAACCACAGCAGTAAGGGCCCGCTCCCCCCTAGCCTCCATCTAGCTTAATCAACTGTCAAGTAAACAATCCCTTATTGCCCAGATTACTGTCAGTCTGCCCCTGAGCTGAAGCCATTAACTGATATCAACGAATCAATTAGTCTACATCTCTACTAAATAGGTTACTTACACATGTAGCAATGCACCCACAACCAAAGCCTAAACCCTAACATAATGTAAGAGAACTGAAGGTAATTGTTGAAAAAACAAATGGCAGGACAAAATTAAAACCAGCAATAAAATGTGCCCAACTATGAATGCTGTGACAAAAGCCAAAGTCTACTTCTGAATTTGTGTACATGCTTTCTGTTAAATGTGACTGTATCTTGCAAAATATATAATACGTGTGTGTATGTATACATATAATATTAGTATCACAGGAATGACATAATGAAGGAGTGACGTAACAAAGGAGTGACAAATCGGAGATGAATTTCAAAAGAGTGACACGAATATTACCGTAACGAAGGAGTGACATATCACAGGAGTGACAATGTCAAATTTATACCTCCGGATGAACTTCATGATGCGCTCCTTGCTCTCTCAATCAGCGCTTCAAATGAAGTTGAACCAGTGTCTAAGTATTTTGGAAAAACTTATTTTGATCCCCAGTTGAGGTGGAATTTTTTAGACCGCAAACGGCTCTGGGGTTGACCCAGCCTCATGAATAGGGTACCAGAGCAACTCTGGGAAGGTTAAGGCAGCCGGCGTGATGCTGACCACATCACCCGTAGTGTGCCGATTGTCAAGAAAATATAGGCCTAACACCATATTCCGAATATGCCTCAATAGGCATGTAACGGGATCCTTTACCTTTACCTAACGTGTCTTGGGAAGACTGATTACCGCACATGGAAAAGGAAGACCACCAAAAAATCAATGGCATCTCTCCACCATGATTTCCTCCTTCCAAGAATAAACAACCTTCCAAGAACAAACAACAACTTGGAGGCTTGGCACAGGCGCTTCAAAACGGTAGTTGAACGTTACCACTTGGGAGTATACTCAATGATAAAGGAGGGAGATCGGAGTGGCTAAGAGGTATGGCGTGGGCCTTGAATTCTAGACGTACCGGGTTTGATTCCCAGTTGAGGGAATATAATTTAAGAAATTGTTTTTCAGAACCAGTGGTCCTGATGATGTCATACTCTACCCTGGTCTCCTGGGTAGTGAGATCGGATGCCAAGCCTTCTCAGATAAGGGCAAAAAAATAGGAAGTCCTGTGTGCAAGTTGCACACATTAAAAATCCCATGGCAGTTGGACATCGTAAAGAGTAGGCCTATCAGGCCACTGCCCTGGCAAAATTTAACAATTAGAAACCTACCAACCACAAAAATATTTATAGAGTGTGTGATTCCTACATACACACACTGGGATTCTCGCCAGTGCTACAGAGTTTGTGCACTGTGCTGAGATCCTCCTAGTGTGATCTAAGGGAGGAGATCAGAGCACTGATGGAGTTGTCCATGTGCAATGAAGAAAGTCCTTAAACCAAACTAAATAAATGATAAAGGAATTCATAACGGAAGACCACCGCACATATCAAGAGATGGAGCGGCTGATTGCAGGGAACAATCCAACAAATGAAAAGAAGAGTAAATCCAGAGGGAAGACTGGCTTGCAGCTGTTGCCAGGAGGCATGGCACCACCTGTCTCAACAAATACCTCCGGAGGATTGTGCACAATCCACATTTCAGTTCAAGCGATGTAAACAACTCCGAGTTGAGAGATGATTTCAGTGGAGAACAATAATAAAAGTTTGTGACTTTAGAAGACAATAATAAACATTTTTAACTGTCACTCCTTTGAAATATTTTTTTATTTCTTTAGGTGTCACTCCTTTGTTACGTCCCCTCCTTTGTTATGTCACTTCTTTGTTATGTCCCCTCCTTTGAACAGAACCGATACATAAACGTGGATAATTAACATATTAAGGGGAGGAGCTACAGTGAAATGCTACTTTCATAAATAACTGCGGACTCTGATACAAGTACATAGGGTTAACCTACAACAGTAATAGCTGTGCATACCAACGCACTTGATGGTATAATACTATTGGTTTTTTTTTCGGTTGAGTTATGAGCACCAAAGTTGAAACAGAGACTCATCATTGTATTTTAAAACTTTTTTTCAGGTTACGCGATTTTTGATAGCTTTATTAGATTATGAGATACAGAACTTTAAAGTTAGTTTCTAAAAATAGTAACACGTTTTTCAAAATTGTTACATTATTTGTAATAAACCAATATTTTGATCAGATATCAAAAACTGGATCTGATAAAAGTATTATTATCCAGTGGAAAGTATCTGTGCCAAATCTCGTGTTGATTGACTAAGATAAAAGTAAATTATAACAAATTAGTAACATAAAATACAGTTCTGAAAAATTTATGGTTTTCTTCACGTGAAAAGCAGTTTCTTAAAAAAAAAAACTATTTGCAAAATCAAAATACACCTACTTAGAATGTGTTCTGACAAATGATTTTGACATACCTAGATTCAGGAGAATATATATTATCAGAAGATAGATTAATCTAAAACTTTCATGTTTGTCCTATTTGGTCTTACAATGTACTGACGCTCCCCTCCTTAAGGAAACCAGCACATAGCAATACATGGCGGTCCTTAGTCTTGAATTCTCAGGGTAAACAAAACAGAGGGGGAACAAGAAACACAAGCATCAGCAGAGATGAGAACATAACAAAAGCTGTGGATAATTAACAAAGTAACTCTTAAAGGAAGTGGTGTTTTTCCCAAGTTTGACGCAAACATTTTCCGTCACTCTGAGTTTCCATTTAGTGTTAAAGTTTAAAGGTCGGGTCTTTCAACAAATTATAGTAATGTTATACATAGTTGTAAAAGAAATTGAATGATGATTAATAAAATATTAAATTTTTGACAAAACAAGAACTTGGTTCAAATATATTAGTATTAGCCTTGAAAACTGATCTCCCGTCATGAAAGCCTGGGAAAGTCAGCCCCAAATACTAGCCTCTCATCCTTCAAGAGTTAAGGGAACCAGCTAATAGCATAAAGCAGTCCTCAGAACAAACAACAGAATCTTATAGGGATGTAATTTGGGGTCGGAGTGGCTAAGTGGTATGGCGTCCGCCTCGAGTTCTAGAGGTACCAGGTTCGATTCCCAGTTGAGGGAATATAATTTATTGACATTTTTTTCAGAACCAGTGGTCCTAATGATGTCATACTCCCCCCTGGTCTCCTGGGTAGTGAGATCAGATACCTAGCCTTCTCGGATAAGGGCGAAAAAAATAGAAGGTCCCTTGCGTAAGTTGTGCACGTTAAAAATCCCACGGCAGTTGGACATCGTAAAGAGTAGGCCTATCAGGCCACTGCCCTGACAAAATTTAAAAATTAGAAACCTACCTACCACAAACATATTTATAGAATGTGTGATTCCTATATACACACATTGGGATTCTCGCCGGTGCTACAGAGTTCGTGCACTGTGCTGAGATCCTCCTTGTGTGATCTAAGGGAGGAGATCGGAGCACTGATGGAGTAGTCTGTGTGCAATGAAGATAGTCCTTAAAACCAAACCAATTCCAAGAGCAATCTGGCTATTATTTACTGCATCCCCATCGAGGCCAGCTCCTTGACGTGGAGATGGGGCTCAAGTACAGCCATCAGCGGCTGAAAAAACCAAGACTGGCCAGGCCCTCCTACACTCGAGCAAGACCACAGTCTGCCCTAGCAAGTCAAGGTGCTGAAGACGGAGGCAACCAGCCAAGAGGCGCACCACAGCAATCAGGATGCCATGCACACGCGCTATGGAAGTATGCCTATATCTGCAAAACGTTATGGCACTCGCCCTGTGACGGACACCCAGGCAGGCGCAGTGCCGGGCCCTCTGCCTCGGAAGGGCCCAACCCCTACTACTGGGGGTCCTTCTCAATTGCCTCGTGGAGCCAGGAGGCATGAGAATAGAGCTACTGGCCAAGCAAAGAAAAGACCATTTAAAATAATGCACTGGAATGCTGAAGGCGTCAATAGTAAAAAAGAGGGCTACAGCAAAAAATTAGAGCTCGAAAATATCTTGAATGAAGAGCAAGTAAATCTATGTTGCTTGCAAGAAACCCACCTCAACAAAGACATAGCCTTCAAAATCAGAGGCTACCAGTGCTACCGATCTGACCGAATAGACAGGCGAAAGGGTGGAATACTGACACTTGTGAGGAATAACATCAGTGCATGTCAGATTGAAACATATATGGAGGGGGCGGAATACCAGATGCTTCATCTCAGGACAGAAAGTTCAGAATTCCACCTGCTCAACTACTACTGTCCGAGTGACCGCCCACTGGCACTAGATACAATCCCAGTAAAAGAAAGACTGATTGTATGCGGAGACTTCAACAGCCACTCACAGAGCTGGGGCTATGATCACATGGACAGGAGAGGTGAGGAGCTTGAAAACTGGCAGGATGACAATGGGCTTATCCTGATTAACCAGCCAATCGACCCACCAACCTTCTACTCGAGATCATGGCACACCACCTCTACACCAGACTTGGCATTCCACTCACCCGGCCTGGAGTGGAACACCACACGCGTTGTAGGGAAACAGCTTGGAGGCAGCGACCACCGGCCAGTCTTCCTAATTGTGGAAAATGAACTTGTCAAGGAGAGCAGCACTCTCTCTAGGTGGAACTACAAGAAGGCAGACTGGACAATGTACCAGCATCGTACTAGTATACTGGCTAGAGATCTGACTGTAGACAAAGACATCAATAAGCTAGTCGATGAATTTAGCAGATGCATATTACAGGCTGCTCGTGAAACAATACCTAGAGGGGCTCGTAAGCACTACAAACCATATTGGAATAGTGAACTAGAGCAGCTGCACAACGACGTGGAAACATCTCGAAAGCAGGCAGAGACCAGTCCATGCCAAGAACACCACAATAACTACCAGCAATCTAAGGCCAAATTCCAAAGGGCCAAGTTGCAGGCCAGGCGAAGAAGCTGGAAGGAGAAAACAGAGTCCTTGAACTTCGAAAGAGATACAAGGAAACTGTGGAAGCTGGTAAAACAACTTAACGATGAAGGTATAGGGAGAAACTCAAGGATTGCTCTGTACAAAGATGGAAACATCCTCATGGGAAAACAGGCAGCTGATCACTTTGCAGACTCCTTTGCTAAAGACAACAACATCGAAGTTAGCCCAGAGAAGCAACAGGAGACTCATGAGAAACAACAATATGCAGGACAAGATGGAACCATACCTGAAGTTATGGAGGCACCAATCACATTCAGAGAACTGGAGCTTGCAATATCCAAATTGAAAATGAGAAAGTCGCCAGGAGTTGATGGAGTGTCCAATGAAATGATTAAGAACTTGGGAACCGCAGCAAAAACAAAGCTGCTGCAGATCTTCAATATCTGTTGGAACTCAGGCAGAGTTCCACAGACCTGGAGGGAAGCAATCATGATACCACTCCTAAAACCAGGAAAAGACAGTTCCACTGCCTCCAACTACAGACCAATCAGCCTTACAAGCTTCCTCTGCAAAACAATGGAACGTATCATCAACCTCAGGCTGCAGTGGTACCTTGAAAGTGAAAACCTTCTTGTACCACAGCAGGCGGGCTTTAGGCAGTGTTATTCTACCGAAGATCAGGCAACTTACCTTTTCCAAGAGATTGAGGATGCGTTCCAAGATAAGAAACTGGGACTAGCAGCATGGATAGATCTAAGGAAAGCATTTGACAAGGTTTGGAAAGAAGGGCTTCTGAAGAAACTGAGAAATTGTAGAGTGAATGGTAAGATGTACAAATGGGTGAAAGCATACTTGCATAACAGAAGAGCCCGAGTACAACTAGATGGCCTCAAGAGTAAGAAAATTCTACTGCGTCATGGCGTCCCTCAGGGAGGGGTTCTGTCCCCCACACTTTTCCTAGTCTACATCAACGACCTGGTTGCTGAACTACCGCATGGAATGAAAGTGGCAATGTACGCAGATGACCTGGTAATATGGTGCACATATGAGCATGCAACAGTGGCCACCAAACTGCTACAAAGAGCTATAGATGCCTTAACCTCATGGGCAAATAGATGGTGTGTCAGCATCAACACAGACAAGTGCAGCACTACGCTCTTCACCCTCTCTCCCAAACAAAAAGCTGGTGTCATCAAGATAAACGAAGAACTCCTGAGAGAAGATAAACAACCCACCTATCTCGGAGTTACATTCGATGATAGGCTGACATGGAAGCAGCACATCAACAAGGCAGCAACAAAGGCCAGGAGGAAGTTGGCCATCCTGAGAAAACTAAGTGGAACCACATGGGGAGCCAGCGGGAAAATACTTAGAAAAGTTTACCAGCAGGGCATACGACCACACCTGGCATATGGGTCAGCTGCGTGGTGTCCAGCATCAAACACCACATTACAAGAGCTAGATAAGGTGCAAAACCAGGCACTTAGGGTCATCACGGGGGCAATGAAATCAACGCCTATAGTGGAGATGGAGAAAATGGGGAGGATACAAGCACTGAGAGAACGCAGAGACACAAAAGTGCTAACACAGGCAGAAAAGTTCCTCTGTATGCCGAGCCATCCAATGAAGGACAGATTCCAAAACCTAGCAATGGGGCGACTGAAAAGAAGCAGCTTTATCCACCAGGCCAAGCGATTTCGTAGACAAACCTCAGACCTGCCTGAAGTTAACAGCCCCCTAAAGTCTGTGCCAGAACAAACCCCTTGGAGAGAGGAGCCTGGACTACCAGTAAACATCCAGACAAAAGTGAAAGGAATATTCGACAGGGATGAACAGAACAGCGTGCAACGTAGGACAGTCACTCTCAGTTTCCTAGATGATGAATACCCACAGGACCTCTGGGTCCGAGTATACACGGATGGGTCAGCACAGAATGCAGTAAAGAATGGAGGAGCAGGAGTGTACATAGAATACCCAAACAACACTAGGGATACGGTTAGAGTACCAACGGGGAAATTCTGTAACAACTATGATGCAGAAGTCCAGGCAATCAAGGTGACAACTGAGAAACTATTGAACACCAATCTCGGTCCACAGCCTGTAGTATTCCTGACAGATGCAAGATCAGCACTCCAAGCACTTCAGTCCAGAAAACTACCAGGTATACAAGTCCTACTTTCTGAACTGTGCAACCAGCGCAGGGTCGCCATGCAGTGGATACCGTCTCATTGTGGAATACCAGGAAACGAGAGAGCAGACGGACTGGCTAAAGAAGGTGCTGCTGGCGAGCAACCAGATGTACCAGTTACGTACCATCAGAAGAAAAAGATGATCAAATCAATCAGAAAGCCACCAACGCCAACACAGGATGACTACCAAGTTATGAACAGATCAGAACAAATTGTCATTCTGCGCCTCAGAACAGGACACAACCGCCTCCGCAACCACATGTATACAAAATTCAAGATTGGCAATTCAGCCATGTGTACATGTGGACAGGCACCCCAGACTGCGGAGCACGTACTTCAAGATTGCCCCGAATATGATTTATTGAGGCAAACCCACTGGCCCAGAGAAACAACACTGGAAGCAAAACTATACGGACCTCTGTATGAACTACAAAAGACAGTGAAGTTTATACAAGAAACAACATTGCAGATATAGACAATATATTTCAAGCGAACGAAAGAAGAAGAAGAAGATTTACTGCATTTATTCTCATAATCTTTGTCTTTTCCCTGTGTCCAATAGCTGTGACCTCTCATCATGTATTCTCATTATGTCTTGAATCTGGTTATGGGACATAACAGTCAGGTCATCAGCAAAATCTAGATATCAAGCTGTTTTGTCTGAGTTTACTGAATCCCATTTCTGTTGATTGAAGTTGTTGCTTTCATAATCCAGTCTTCATCTAGTAAGAAAAGAAATGGTGACAAGGGGCATCCCTGCCACACTCCTCTCTGGAAGTTGTCCTCCGTAAAATTTCTACATTTCATATCTTAATATATATTTTTTTCATCAGGTTTATGAATTTAGGGGGAACTCCACAAAGTATCACCAGTTTCCACAGCAAGTCTCTTTCTAATCTGTCAAATGCCTTTTTGCAATCCACAAAGGCAAGTCATAGAAAAGTATAATGCTGATATACCCTTTAACTCTTACTATACGGGAGCTAAAACCGTGTTTTTACGCGCTAGTTTAGCTATCATTACCGTCGCGCGCCACTTGAACTGGCGAGCCGTAAAATTGGTACTAAACCCGCGCCACTTCATGGGGCTTGCCGGATACTAAGAGTTAAGGTTATTTCAATAGCCATGAAGGCTGACCATTATATTTTGAAAAGTGCTGGCTAAATGGCTGTGGTGAAACAACGACAAAAGATTAATATTGCCACAGAACGAAAACATAAAAAGCTTGACCATTACAAGTTATATTTGTATATGAAAATTATAGCATGATTTATAAAGTTTCATCTCCTAATATGTGATTACACTGGAAAAAAAAAAAAAACTAAATTAAAAAAAAAATCACAAGCAGGCAAGCAAGCAAAAAAAGCAACAACAGCTTGACCTACATCGATGGGCACAGAGGCAACAAAGGTTTGACTGAGTGGTTGGCTGAGCGCCACTGCAACCTACTTCTGAGTACACATCAAGATGAGGTTCTGGACAGCCATCATAGTGGAGTGGACATTCTGACCCGTAATAACATTTCTGTCTATAACAACATGCACTTCATCAGGCTCAGTGGCTGCAACAGACGTAAAGAAAACTTAATACACTTTTCTTCTTATCTAATTGAAATAAGATTTGATTGACTAAACAGTTAGAGCGATTGCCTCTCACAGCAAAGTTACAGGGTTCTGGGATCGAAAAGTGGTAGCATCATGTTCCAGATTTCCCAGCTGTAAATGGGTGCCTGACTCAGCTCTTGAGTTAGGGAAGGTGAAGGCAGCGAGGGAGGGAACTGATTGCTCTACTTCATAAAGCTGGACCTAATATAAGTCTGTCTATTATAAGGCTACTGACGCTCATGGTTTCCTTCTTTATACTTCATCTCACCCTCTTAGTTGTAAAAATTCCATTCCCTTTTCTCAACTTCTTCGCTTGCGTCGGTTATGTCACAATGACGATGATTTCCATCAGCGAGCTCAAGAGATGCTCAAGTTCTTTCACCGACGTCTTTATCCAGAACATGTTTTATCTGATGCTCTTAATCGCATCACACACATCACTCGTCAGATGGCACTCACTACTAAACCTTCTGTCAAATCTGACAGACTCAAACTGGTTCTAACTTTCCATCCTCACTGCCTGGCGGTGAAGAGAATTCTGTTTCGACATCTGCCTATTCTCCACTCTGATCCTGATCCAGAGAGTTGTTTCGTGATACTCCTTTGGTGGAATATCGAAGGGATATTCTTGTACACAGTCGCTTGAGACATACTAGCCCTTCATACTTTGGCACTAAACCGTGCCAACGCCGTATATGTAAGAGCTGTCCGTTTGTACTCCAAACTCAGACAGTCACTTTTCCGAAAGGAAAATTTGTCATTAGAGAGTCTTTCACGTGCAAATCCAGAAACCTGATTTATGCCATCATCTGCAAGAAGTGTGGCATTACCTATATTGGTGAAACTGGCAGACGTTTGGCAGACAGGTTTCATGAGCACTTAAATGACATCTATCATGGCAAACATTTACCGGTGGCCCTTCATTTCAATAGGCCTGACCATTCAGGTAATTCTGATATTCATGTCACTGCCCCCCTTTTATGTGTCGGTGATGACCGAACTCACTTTTCGTTGGAGAATCATATCATTTTTCAAATGGGCTGTTTATCTCCAAACGGCCTTAATGTCCAGCATCATTTTGCATAAATTCTGGTGGCTTTTCTCTCTTTTTCATTCTTCTTTATTCGTTGTTTTTTTTATCTATCTTCTTATGTTTTTGTGTTGGTTCATTTCATATCCTTTTGTATCTTTTTAAATTGTCGCAATCTTGAACGTCACTTTCTTAGACGATTTCTTGGACTAGCCACCCTCAGTGTTCAATTCCAAGCATCTACGGATCTAGCTAAGTAACCTTTTACTTGTTTCAAAGTTTTGTTCATTCTTTTTTTTCGTTTTGTTGATTATTTACTTTCTTGTTTCGGTATTTCTTTCAGGTTTTACGATTTTCTTGCATTATTATTGTTCTTTTTTCACTCATCACTGTGGTTGTTTACTTTTTCCACCTGCTTGTATCGCTCATTTGGTGTATGTTTCTCATCATCGTATGTTTTTGTAGTACCCATATGTAATTCTTGTCCTTGTCACCTTTTTGTAACTGTGGCTGATGAAGGGTAAAACCCAAAACATCCCTTGTTTCCTGTGAACCGTTAATGTGTAGAGCTGATTCAATATTGTTTTATTGGTTTATATACTTATATATATGGACCTAATATAGCAAATTCTCTAACAAATCACACCCCTATGGCAGTACCTGCTATAGACTACCTACACCTTTTTATACAAATGTAAATAAAAGCAGAAAATGTTACCTCATATTTATGTCCCTAGCCATCAGAACACACTTAAAAAAGACAAAGCATACATATCCCCAAGAAGGTATAACTTAACTACAAATTGTTTACTCTTATCTAGTTATTGACCAAAAACTTTAACATGTGTAGCAACAAAAACAACCAAGAAGTTACAAGACTTTAATAAATGGGTTCTCGCGTAGAACAGGAGTATTGAAATGGTGCGGCAAGATCACCAATGTGGATGGCAAAAGCACCAATGTGGATGGCAAGAGCACCAATGTGGATGGCAAGATCACCAATGTGGATGGCAAAATCACCAATGTGGATGGCAAGATCACCAATGTGGATGGCAAAAGCCAGATAGGCACCAGTGGAACAGGAGATGAGATTGGAAGATGATGGTGATAGAACTGAGGAACTTACTGACATCATTACAAGGCAGTCCTGTTTCTAGAATCCCCATGTGAAAGAGGCCATGTTAAAAACACGGAGAAGAGAACTGGAGATGGAAACGGAAGGAATAAAGAAGATACATAAAGACTCTGAGTGAATGACACAAGACAGGAGGACTCTGAGTGAATGACACAAGACAGGAGGACTCTGAGTGAATGACACAAGACAGGAGGACTCTGAATGAATGACACAAGACAGGAGGACTTGGGATGAACTTACTGAAGGCCTATACTCCTTGATGATGATGATGATTGGAACAGCAACTTGTGAAGGGGTGTACTCAACAACACAGAATAAATTGTTCTGAACAGGTAGCAATGATGAATCACAAACAGAAGCATGGGCATAAAACCTCAAAATGGTAGTGATCAGGTACAGGTGATGATCCCAGAGAGAAAGGGCTGGGGGTTGACAGAGATCTTTATGTATCACAACATGACAGTACACCAGATCACAAAACACTCATCCAACATGTGACAACTCACAGCATAAGCAGTAGAAAAAAGAAAAATGACAGTTTCATGAATTTACCAACTGTCTCTCAACGACCCTCCCTAGTCTGAATTAACATATCATTTATCTAGGTCAATGTGAACATATCACCTTTTAACATTTAGTGAACAAATTATCTTTCTGGGTCAACATGAATCAACATGTTTGCAGTCACCATTAATCAGGCACTCTCTTATTCAACATGAATAAGTAATCCTCATCTGTCATATGGCGGGATAAATGAAAATAGGTGTTGTGTCTTACTAGGACAAAGACAAGTGCCAACGTTATGACCATATGATCTTTGTCAGGGATAAATGAATGAGAAAGAAAGCAAGAACTAAGAGCAATACCACCTGGAAATAGAAGCAGATGGTGATGCTCATTTGAAAATATGTATGAACAAAATGGTGACTCAAGAAGATTCAGGCACGAAGCTGCACGTGTGAATACAATTAAAAACTAGGAATGAAATAACTAAAGAGTGGCAACTGAGAAGAGAGGTGAGCAGTTAAGAAACAAAATGCTAACAGAGATCGAGAAATAGAAAATACATATATATAGATAGAAGAAGCATCTAAAAGAGACAAGTTATATGTCACCGTATCATTTTTCAGTTGCCCTTACCTGTGTATTTTCCACCATAATCTTTAATAAAATCTTCCAGGATAAGTGGCATTGTTGGGAATTCTGGGAGGTATCCAATTTCAAACAATGACGGCTGCATGATACATAATGAGAGTAGGTACGTTACTCAACAACTCATGTAATTATGAATTCGTTAGTTAATGGAATTAATGAATGTAATGGCAGTCAACTAATTTTTTACTGTGATTAAAATTCTTGTTTGTTTAACGGAAAGCAGAATGATATAAAGCACCTGTGCTGTAAAAGCATGCACTCTCACACAACACACACATTCAAGCACGTGTGTACTGACTGCAGCTCTGGTCTCATTTTCATCATCGTCATTATCATCCTTCATTCCCCAAGGAGCATAGGTCTTCAACAAACCTATGCCAAGTCTTCCCTGTCCATGCCATCAACTCAAGGTCTTTCCATGCCTGTCTCCAGTTCTCTTCATGTCTGTATCCAGTTCTCTTCATGTCTGTCTCCAGTTCTCTTTGTGTCTGTCTCCAGTTCTCTTCATGTCTGTATCCAGTTCTCTTCATGTCTGTCTCCAGTTCTTTTCATTTCTGTCTCCAGTTCTCTTCTCCTTGTGTACCTCAGTCTCCCTCTACCTCTTCTAACCCTGGGGATTTCAGAATAAGGACTCCCAGGTAATGATATCAACAGGACTCCCAGGTAATGATATCAACAGGACTCCCAGGTAATGATATCAACAGGACTCCCAGGTAATGATATCAACAGGACTCCCAGGTAATGATATCAACAGGACTCCCAGGTAATGATATCAACAGGACTCCCAGGTAATGATATCAACAGGACTCCCAGGTAATGATATCAACAGGTTTCCTCAATGTGTATCTTGTTTTGAGTAAATCATTTTCTAGGGGCTCATTAAATGATAGTGACCTTAGCAGATGTAACTTTTTTAACAAGGTTAATATTTCAAGAAACTGTTTCACAGATCCTACTTTGTACAGATAACATACATGCCATATTAACAAAGCGTGTCAACAATACACTTTTTCACAAATTAAGCCTGTTTAAACAACAAGCTATTCCTCATCATAATCATCAGCTGCCATCACCCCCTTGAAGGTCGCCTGCAATGGATCTCCAACTTCTTCTGTCTCTTGTCTTGACGATACTATCTGCCAATCTCTAATGTTAGATTCCCAATTACAGCAGTCTTTCTCCTGCACGTCTGCCTTCAATTCTTTCTTCCATTATGGTCTTCAGCAAGATGTTATATCTTTTGATATGGCCAAAATATTTTAGCTAACTTTAATTTCCTTCAATAATTCTCATTTCATTTTTAGCTTTTCCAACACCTTTTTTTTTTTTTTTTTTTGTCTTCTCTTTCCATGAGATGCACCCCATTTTCTATATATCCTGCATATATTTACATAAAAGCTATTCCTAGAAAAGTCCAAATCAGATCTGAACACCCTTGTAATTGTTGTTGTTCTTAGTTTGGCCACACTTGCAGTAAAATATACACATAGAGCAACATATCAAAGCCAGAGTTGCTTACCGCTGTCAAGCAGAAGTCTTCCAGCCACCAGGACTTTCCATCCTCCTTCCTAGCTGAGCACAGACCAGCCACTCCTTGTCCTACTGCACAGATTGGCTCTAGAATGTATGGAAGTCAGTGCATATTTCACAACAGCAAATTATATTTTATATTTCCTTATTATTTTGATATTTAAAATAAGAGTACACGAGGTGCTTTCATTGCATTGTAAAATATATGAAAATCACAAGAAATCAAGTTGCACACAAAAATAAGAATCTTTAACTCAAATAATAAGGCAGGCAGTCCTATTGTATGACTCTGAAACATGGACAGCAACAAAAAAAAAATTTAAAAAATATGACAAACTAGAAAGTTACAGACTTTCATAAATTGGTACTTGCACTACACACAAGAACTGAAGTGATATGACAAGATCAGTAAGGTATAACTGATGGACAGAAATGGACAAATACCAGTGGAACAAGAGGTGAAGAGAAGATGCTCGCATTGGAAAGGCTACACATTGATCAAATAATCTGAGGAAAGGCTACACATAGATAAAATGATCTGAGGAAAGGCTACACATTGATAAAATGGTCTAAGCAAAGGCTACACATTGATAACATGATCTGAGGAAAGGCTACACATTGATAAAATGGTCTAAGCAAAGGCTACACATTGATAACATGATCTGAGGAAAGGCTACACATTGATAAAATGGTCTAAGCAAAGGCTACACATCGATAACATGATCTGAGGAAAGGTTACACATTGATAAAATGATCTGAGGAAAGGCTACACATTGATAAAATAATCTGAGGAAAGGCTACACATTGATAAAATGATCTGAGGAAAGGCTACACATTGATAAAATGATCTGAGAGCATCACAAGGCAGTCCTTAGTCTGGAATTTCCAGGGTAACTTCTTTGTCGTTTGCTCTAAAATAACCACAACTATCTCTCTTATAAAGCTGGCAGTCTGTCTCAGGCTTCTCTCATCACCATGTAGTTGGTTGGTTGGTTGGTTGGTTGGTTGTAGTCATAAATCACTTTCTGTTGGTTGGTTGTAGTCATAAATCACTTTCTGCTATATGAACCATACGGATATTTTAATAATTAATGTGTCTGAATGCTAAAATGTACAAATTATAACATAAAATTACTGTTCTGTAAAGTACTGTACTGTAATGAATAACTAAATAAAAATAATTTACAACCGAATGTCGGAGTTGAAAATAATAATAAATAATACAATAGGATCAATGGGATGGCCCATTAAGTACAAATGGTCTTTAGTCGCATACGTTGCTAGTGGAGGACCATCTGTATACACAAAACTCTAAACAGCTAGCTAAAATTATTCTTTTTGAAACACCACTCACAAATTATATATTGGATAGTTAATCTGTTTCATGCAGATGGTGATGTAAACATGACAATCCCATTTTTTGACTGCACCACTGTGGGACAATGTGTTGCCTATATGATTTCTTTTAGCAGAAGGGATTGAGCCCTCCGAAGCTCACAGAAGAATGATAGTACAGTATTGTGGTAAATAATTAGGCCCCCTGAAAAAAGTGTGTTGAATAGATAAAAAGGTTCAAAACTGGGAAACAAATGTAACTGTAAAAAACGTGGTGCATGCTTGGCTTCAGAGATGCTCAAAACTGGTTTATCCTGCTAAAATTAAGAAGTATGTGGACGTTGCTAAAAAAAAAGTACATAACAGCAAAGGGGACTACATTTCAAAAAATAAAAAGGCTTGAAGTTTCACTATGTATTTGCCAAATAAAAAAATTAATTGCCTTTAGTTTTGACATACCAATCAACCTCCTGAGTTAAAAACCTGTACAGCATACCACTAAAAATCTGTACAAATTTTTAAAAAACCTGTTCGCAATACCAATAAAAACCTTAAAAAGTTTTAAAAAAACCTTACACAACAATGTTACTTGATTTTTCTTGCTCCTTAGATGGTTTGTTTCTGCGTGTTGCAGATGTTGATGAAGAGACATGGGTGTGCAGAGACGCGAATGTGTTTAGGCTCATATGTAGTGTACAAACACCCAGTCACACTCGTACTACAGTCAATGATGGTTGGAACTACTTGTGATGGTTCATACATTTATTAACAGGACTAACATGTAGAATCACACAGGAACAGTCAATGTAAACAAGTTCATGTACATCATGTCAATGGAAATCGCTTGGTACATATCAGTCATTCTGGCTGGTGAACATTCATATATGTATGCATGTCAATAGTGTTATGTTCTTTTCATGTACTGTTCATAATGCCGCTTTTGGTATCTCTGACTGAACGCGTCAGATACCTTAATAACTCCGTCATACAAAAGACGAGCCCTTCACTCAAGTAATCCTATTACTAGGGCCGTCGTACACCTTGGCATAACACGCCAATCATGTCGGTACATGCCGTAGAATAGTTGCCATTACACAGACCTGACGATGACGTCAGCTGTGCATTCTTCATTAAGCAGGTTGCATGAATTATGCTTTAATGCTTGTGTAGATATACCGCCAACCTGCAGTTTCCACCATATATAACTTCATCACTGGACTTCTGATCATATAAGACAAATAGTCTTGAATAGCTACCTTAAGCACAAATATAAGTTCTGCTTTACAGGAATCGTGAACTGTTCTCACAGCTAGGTAAGCCTTTACCAAATTCTGTCACCGATTACATAATAATGGCAAAGTCGGTGTTACCTTGAAACGAATCCTCAGAACACAATAATAACACTGTCATCCTTCCTGACGCACAGAGAATCAATGGGGAAAACTGACAACGCAGTCACTTCGAAGATTTTCCTCCCCGAAAATACAATGGACATACATCGTCCTACAGAAGCCAGATAGCAACCCAACAAGACGGAAGTCTAATTTCGCGCTCTCCACTGCGCATCGCATATAGCCCAGAACTGTATTACCTTTGACCCAAAAGGTCAAACACAATGAATGAACAAACAAGGGAGATAACCCCTAATCAACCTGACACAGCAAAGTCAAGACATAGTTACTAAACTTTGACCAGGGTGAAAAACCTACAACCAATAGATCGATGTTTGAAACTCCATCAAAAATGACCGCAACAAACAGTTTTTGTAATACAGAAGATGAACAGTTTAAAACATAGAGAAAAAACAAATCAAATTTACACATTTTCAGCTAAAATTAACAACTTAAAACCGTATTTAAAAAAAAAACCTGTACAAATTGCTTGTACACCTGTACACAGAGAAAAATTAAAAATTCCTGAGCAGATTATCCCTTTTCTGTACAATTTGACAAGTATGTTTTTTGATTTACCCTTGTATGCACATCTTATACATAAATAATTTCTTTATCGATTCTTACATAGTGTATAGCCACAAGGGCAGCTGATTCCCTTGCATAAAGTCAGCATTAAAATCATTAATGTGTTCTTGCAGTAGTGGTTTCTGCATCATTTCATATGATGAGAGTATACGCAAAACAATTAACCAATTGTATGGCTTTTGAAAAAATTACAAACACAAACTATCAGGTACCACTTACTTTTTTCTTTAGTAAAATGGGCAATAATCTGGCCAAGGTCAGCATTGGAAGCAAGGTCATTTTGGATATATAATCATATATCAACTTTTTTTTCTTTAGCAAAAATACATGGATTGCTCTTTCCAAAATTTCCTCCAATATTGCAGCTCCAAAAATTGACCTAGCTGGTCAGCCCTGGTACACAGCGATACTGGGGGATGAGTTCTGTCTTTAACTTTAAATGCCGGTAAAGTGGATTAATGAAGTCTTCCTTCTCTAGTTCCACAACCTTGGTTGTCAAAGAAGCACCGCTGTCACCAAACACATGACTATTTGTTTTGACTCCTGTCTAATTTGTGCTAGTATTTACATCTCTGCAAAGGTCATCAATGTCAATCTCTGAACACTACATAAGCGACATTTCTTTGATAAATCCACTTTTGTGCTTCCCAGAGCGGTCGCTAGAAGGCTTGTCTAGGCCAGTGCTCTTCAACCTTTAACACTTCACAGCACACTTAAATGCCGTTCAAAATTCCACAGCACATTATAGTAGTTAAGTTGGTGGGTATGGTATTTATTTTAAAATTCGCTGCAATCATGAGACAACTAATTATTTTTGTGAGTGATGGATTGGTGGATGATGATAATTCAACTAATTATTTGTAAAATTGTACGAGATTCTTATATAATTCTGTATACCATTATATGACAAAGAGGAGTCTGTGAAAGAAGCATTTTATACTAGACTGCAAGATATCATAGATAAAATAAAAAGAAGAGAAATCACAATTTTGATGGGTGCCATAAATGCAAAGATAGGTACAGTCAACACCAGCTTTGAAGAAATCATGGGAAAACATGGGCTAGGAATAATGAACAAAAATGGGGAACTATTCACAAACTTCTGTGCTTCAAATCAACTGGCTATAGGAGCAAGCATGTTTCCACATAAGAGAACACACCACTACAAGATGTAGAATCGTACACATATCTTGGCAGCAATATAGACAAAGTTGGAGGGACAGACAATGATATCAAAATAAGAATACAAAAAGCAAGAGGAGCTTTCATTGCATTGGGAAATATATGGAGAACAAGAGAAATCAAGTCAGTACTATTATATGGCTCTGAAACATGGAGAACAACAAAAGCAACAACCAAAAAGCTACAGACTTTCATAAATGGGTGCTTATGTAGAATATAAGGATTACCAATGATATGACAAGGTTATCAATGTGGAACTGTTGACAAGAACCAGACAAGTGCCAGTGGAACAAGAGATGAGAAGAAGACGATGGCGATGGATGGACACACGCTGAGGAAATCTGTTGATAGCATTACAAGGCAGTCCTTGTTCTGGAACCCCCAGGGTAAGAGAGGCAGAGGTAGACCAAGAAGCACATGGAGAAGAGAGCTGGAAACAGAGGTGAAAATGATGAAGAGAACGTGGAAAGAACTTGAGATGATGGCACGTGACAGGAGGATTTGGCATGTGTTTGTTGAAGGCCTATGATCCTTGGGAGCGGAGGGTAATGAATATGGTGTGTTCTGCCTGACATCATGGATAGCATGCAGACACCCACGGCACACTGGCTGTGGAGCACTAATTTTCTTCTTTTAATATGTTCAAAGAAAGCAGTGGTCAGTCTGAGGCTGTTGACATCTCTGTAGAGCTTTTCCAGGAATGGCACTGGTGATGGCCGTATGCGCTTTCTCTTTCCTCATATGCCGGGCACCTTTCAAGTAGACGTTCAGCAGTCATTATATCAGTGTCATAGTTACACTCATCAATAGTTCCTATCTTTAACTTGTTGAATAGATGGTAACCCAATCTGTTGTAACCTGTGCGGGACCTAAGACGTGTCAACAGTGAGAAATGCAGTTAGCGACCCATAGGTAGACTGCTTGCGTCAGGGTCAGCGAACCAGAGCTGACCAAGACCCTACTCCACCTCCAAGTGGTGGTCCTGGAAACAGGCTGCATCACTGCAGTCTGGCTGAGTGAGTAGGGATCGAAGAGGGAAGGCTAACCCGGTCCCAAAATTGCTGTGCTGAAGTTGGATGTGTCGGCCGAAAGGCACAAATATCGCAGCTTCGCTGTAAATGGACACAACGCAACCAGTGTCCTTTTCAGGACGAACGAAGAAGAAGTAACCTGTGCAAAGTCTGAAGATTACAACTTGTTTACTTCTGCTGAGCTGAATATGAAACATTTTTATTGTGGCCTGTATCTGTGCTTGATAAAATTCTTGGCCTCTTCATAAGTTGTGCTTGTGTCAAGTTGAGGTAGCTGTCCCTCTTTCTTTGTCAACCTGTCAGCCTCTTTATTTCCAGGGATGTTGCAATGAGAAGGGATCCACTGTATCACAACTCTTTCGAATTGCTGACACATTTTGTGTAATGCACTGGTCTAGGACACACCATTTCTTCTTGACAAGTGAAATGAAGTACAGTAGACATTCAAAAATCCGGCAACCTCCGGACCTGAGGAGTGCCGGATTTTTGAAAATGCCGGATTTTTTATGGTTATATATTCTGTATATATTTAACAGAAAATGACTACCTATACACTTTATCTGCGATCGACAATGCACGATGTTTACGTTTTACACCACTTCTTTTATTTGCTGAATCCATAATGGGGCTAAACAGCAGCAAATAAATGATAAAATGAGAAGGAATGAGCAGGAAATGCCTGTTAACACGTGCAAGCAAGACCCAACAGCTGCATCAAAACATAAACTGCTCCAGAAAACAGTGGCGCGCCAACGCGGTAAATTTAAAAATGCGCTCCGAAATCCATGCCGGAAATCTGAAGGAACCGGATTATCGATGGCCGGATTTTTGAATGTCAACTGTACACATTCAATTTCTTTTTTTTTCTTATGGGTGATTTTATGCTAGTGAAATGAAATTGACAAGGAGGACATGGAAAGACGTAGAGCTGATGGCACGTGACAGGAGGACATGGAAAGACGTAGAGCTGATGGCACGTGACAGGAGGACATGGAAAGATGTAGAGCTGATGGCATGTGACAGGAGGACATGGAAAGACATAGAGCTGATGGCATGTGACAGGAGGACATGGAAAGACATAGAGCTGATGGCACGTGACAGGAGGACATGGAAAGACGTAGAGCTGATGGCACGTGACAGGAGGACATGGAAAGACGTAGAGCTGATGGCACGTGACAGGAGGACATGGAAAGACGTAGAGCTGATGGCACGTGACAGGAGGACATGGAAAGACGTAGAGCTGATGGCATGCTACAGGAGATACATGTTAGATCAAGTCCTATGCTCCGTGGGGATCTGGGTTAGTAGAGGTTTTACACATCTGTAAATATTAACTCAACTTGATATTATTATTAGGTCAGGGTGTGTGATAGCAACAGCCAATCTGCTTTCTAACACGTGATAATAGTAGTCAATACGGCGTCAATCATATTTTTAAAAAGCATAAACAAACAAACAAATAAAGTCTTATCACACCGTCAACTGTGTCCAAACCAATGGGGGCTGAACTGGCCTTGGATCTAAATTCATTGAACCATCGTCTGTTGGAATCATCCTGATTCACATACTCTGCTTGTCTTCCCTGAAGTTAAGAAAATTAGAACAGCTATTTAAATAATGTATACCTTGTATCTTAAAAAATAGCATATTTTTATTTACTTAAGCCACAATATATTCATTACATCAGTTAAATGCATGGAGGCATATCTGGAGCCATCCTTATGTGACCACCATCATCATCATCAGTTGCCATCTCCACAACGAAGGTTGGCTGTAATGGATCTCCAACGTCTTCTGTCTCTTGTCTTGGTGGTGCACTCTGATAGACTCTTTCCTGTCCATCTCTTGATGTTATCTTCCCACTTATAGCGATGTCTTCCCCTTGCACGTTTGCCTTCAACTCTCCCTTCTGTTATGGTCTTCTGCAAGGTGTTATGCCTTTTTATGTGGCCAAAGTATTTTAGCTGCCGAACTTTGACCTCCCTCATTAGTTCTCTTTTCATACCTAGATTTTCTAGGACCTCCTTATTTGTTTTCATCTCTTTCCATGAGATACACCCCATTCTTCTATATATCCACATTTCAAGAGCCTCAATTCTTTCTTCCAAATGCTTATTCATCGTCCATGTTTCTGCACCATACAGAAATGCAGAATATATATAACACTTTACGATTCTCAGTTCTCACCAGCTATGCACAATGCAACAATATACATATGTGGAAGTGAACCTTTGTTTGTGAGGCTAATTACACCCTCAATGACTCTTGAAATCATCCCCACACTTCCAGGGATGCCGTCTGTGGTGAAACTTGTTGAGAACCCAGCATTGCACACTAAGTTTGGAGAAGTCACTTGAGCCCCAGATGTAACTCTTTGGCTTTGACCTGGTTGACTGCATGCAGGAGAATCTCACTATGGATACAGTGATAGGCAGGGGGAGTTGAGACGTAGCTCTGTGCAGGGCGTCACAATTCCTTGGAAGAGCCCAGAACCAGAGCACAATATTTTAGCTCTGTATGGCTGGATAGCCCCCTTGGATGTCGGGGAATGCACAGTATGCAACGTGCTTCTTACTCCTAGCTTGGGATCAGATCCTTTAAATGCAAGCCAAGCTGGAGAAACTGGAGTTCATGACTTCAACTCAGCATGTTTCGGAATGGCAGAAAAGCCACAGGAAAAGCCTAGATCTACAGTGTAGATAATACCAAGGAGTCTTCAACTTGGTATTGGCTGCAAATGAGCAAGAAGCTCAGCAGCCCTAGTTAAACAACAACACCACCATGTAAAGGATGCACTTCAAGTCAACAACTAAGGTATATCTCATGTCCTTCCTGAAGGTCTCTGAAGAGACAGAGAGAACAGGGCAACTGCTTCAGCAGGCAAGTGTATGTGCCCACTAATATGAGGTGTGCATTCGGGCTACAGGTCTATACTTGTGATTTATAGATTGCAAAGAAGGAGATCGACAAAGGGAAACATGAGGAAATTATCAAAATGCTAGAAAGCATCAATGTTTAAACACATAAAGAAGGGACACCCGAGGTTTGTCAACAGTAAATAATTATTACACACACACATAAAGGTATGTTTTCACGCACTCGTGAGAAATAAAGAAGTAGAAAACTAGACAACAGAAAAACAACTGACGTGAGTGGCTTACCGGGGAATCAAACCCAGGACCCTCTGTGCAGCACCCCCGCCTAGCTACGGAAGCGAATCACACTATCCTCCCTGCCATCTAAGCACCTTAGCACCAGCTCCAAGGTCAATCCCAACAAAGCCTGTGTGCTTTGGTGCTCCTTGAATAACTTCATATTGAAAGCAGATCTTCCAGACATTACTCTCAGTGGACAGAAAATTGAAAGGCAGAACAAGTTGAAATACCTTGAAGTAACATTCGATCGTGGGCTATCATATAAGCACCATGTTGATCACATCATATAGAAGTGCAAGAGAGGTCTGGCAGCCCTAAAAACAATGGCTGCAGCGTACCTGGAGCAGAGACTACTGCCTTAACCTTCCCTTAGATGGTGCTTAGATGGCAGGGAGGATAGTGTGATTCGCTTTCGTAGCTAGGCGCGGGTGCCGTACGGAGGGTCTTGGCTTCGATTCCCCAGTAAGCCACTCACGTCTGTTGTTTTTCTGTTGTCTAGTTTTCTACTTCTTTATTTCTCACGAGTGCCTGAAAACATACCATTATGTGTGTGCGTAATATTTAGAAAGCATCAACACTGATGGTAAAGACTTGAGGATAATAAAGAACATATACTGGCAACAAACAGCAGCTGTAAGAATTAGCAACCAGATAGGAACGTTTCAGCAAGTAAAAAAACAGTGTTAGACAGGGATGTGTGCTGTCATCGGGCCTGTTCAATCTATACAGTTAAAGTATAATAAGATCACTGGAAGACATCAGGAATATCCGTTGGTGGACATAATATAAACAACTAGAGATACACTGATGATACAGTCTTAACAGCAAAAAGTGAAAAGGAGCTGCAGGAAGTGGTTGATACAACAGTGATAGAAATTGAAAATAGAGGCCTCAGCCTTAATAGCAAAAAGACAGAAGTAATGGTCGTCTCAAAGAAAAGGGCTTCCCTCAGAATACACTATCAAAGTAAATGGAACCGTGTTAAAACATGTCAATAAATTCAAATACCTGGGCACGTTAATAAGATCAGATAGAAGATGAATCTCAGAAGTGAAGAGTTGTATAGCTCAGGCAAAAACAGCATTCTATAAATTAAGAGTATATTATGCAACAATTCTTTGTCAATGGAAGTAAGAAAGAGAGTTCTGCAGTGTTATATAGAACCAATCCTGACATACGGGAGTGAGTCATGGACAATTAGTAAACAAGTAGGAAAACCACTGGAGGTCACAGAGATGTGGTTTTACAGAAGAATGTTAAAAATGCCATTGACAGCCAAAAGAGTAATGAGGATGTCCTGACAGAGGTCAATGCGCAAAGGAAATTTATTTCACAAGTTAGAAAGAAGCAATCCACTTTTTTTGGGGCATGTTATGAGAAGAGGAAAGCTAGAATTTATCATAACAACAGGTATGATTAAAGAAAAAAGAGATAGGGGAAGACAAAGAGAGCAAATACTGGACAGTTTGACATCATGGCATGGAAAGAAGTCAACAACAGAACTGATAAATAATATTGGAGACAGGAAGTTGTGGAGAGACATGATCACCTACGCCACCAGGCATGGTACTTGAAGAAGGAGCATTAGGGCTGGCAACCTCATCATGTAAAACAAATCACCATAGAAACCACCGCAGCAGGGCATGTGAATGCTGGGTACAGGCTTCCTGCAAGGTGATCAGCTACAGTGATGGCTCCATGCTTCGTAAGGAGCAAAAAGGAAAATGACAATACAGACGAACATTAGGATCAGTCCATTTACTTTTTTGTCTGTCTTATTTAGCTTCTTGTTGGCTTTCATTGACTTGCATCATAACCAGTTTTAATTCCTCAAGTTAGGATTAGTTTGATTAACATCTAGTCAGTTTTTGGAACTAATTTAGAGTTACCATATCACTGAAGGCACAGAGGAGGACAATATCCAATTTTTTGTCATGAAAAGGAGGACAAGAGGACATTCTAGTGAAAAAGGAGGACAAAAGTAGGACATATTTATTTTAATTAGTAAATGACAAAGGAACGTATATTTTACATATCAAACAATAAGTTCATCGAATCTGTTTGATTTTGTGTGTAGCCGGGGCAGGTGTTCCTTAGGACTGGAACGGCACCATATTACCTTCATGTGGCAGTGCCGGTATATGCAGTATTTTCAGTTTACTTTACAGAGAGCAGATGTTTAACTGGCCTAATCACCAGAGATTTAGATTTCTCTCTTAAATTTGTGTTACCAGGTTCGATTTTCTTCTCTTAGGTGTTGATGTAGCGAATTTAATTGAAATGGATAGATTTCTTATTTAGATCTCAAAACTGTAGTAATTCACCTTTTCAACAGCGTTCGATTTCATGCAAAACTTTTAATATCTTTCAGCATGAAACTTAAAATTTCAACAAAATCTGGAATTCAGAACATTTTTACAATAATAAGTATAATAAAATTCTATCATCTCATCCCTTTTTGCATCCTTGTCTCGTAGGCCTACTCAATTGTCAAATATGGTGAACCTTCTCATTTCACCGTGTTCCTTCTTTTTTGTTACAGTCTTATTTTAGGTTCGACGACATTTACCCATTTCCTCAGATTTGTCCTTGATTTCTTTATAATCATAAGCATTCCTTGAGTTAAATGCTTTCCAACACAAGAATATTTTCTACTCTACATGGTTTGAGGTGTAAGACTATGTTTTTGCAAATTGACTCAAATCCTCGAACCTAGTTCTGCTGCGACTAGGGTTGGGAGCTCTATTCAAAATACATATTTAACGATTGTCACTACTTACGCCAGTAAGAAAATTATAACCACTCAATGTCCTGAAATACACATTTTATAAGAAATGTTGAAGTTTGATTTTCTCAAACTAAGAAATATGTAGAGCTGGACCAGATACGACCTCTTGAGTTGCGCTCTTTCATTCTACTGCCCAAATGGCGTCGTTGTTCCACTTTCCCCGGGGTAAATCTGAGCTATCCGATTGGTCAGGGGAAATCACCCAATTATTAGAAATGGCGTGTAGAAGCGACTCTACCCTAAATATGTGACACTATTTATTATTTTCTGTTTCTCATAAAGTATAAAATTATGGGGTGGTCTGTGCTTCCTCTGTCTTGTAAGAATATAGTCTGTTTCCAAAGGAACAACTATGTGCACGGCCACATGTGTTTATTGGTATATTAAAATGATTTTTAAAAAAACTTCTTTAACACAGATGGATTACTTTTTAAATACACATAAAAGCATATTGCTACCGTCTGCATCATGCCCAATTCCACTTAAAATTTTGTTGTAATTAACCAAGTAAATAACAACACATTTTTCTGAGGAAGTCATGTTTTAAAATTGTTTCAGATAGATATTATAACACTGTTTAGGAGCCGCGCTAGCGTAGTGGTTACAACACCGCTCTGGCGACCGGGTGATTCAGGATCAAACCCGGGCGACGGCATTTGAGGATTTTTCGTCGACCGGGATTTGGACTGGATTAACTCGAGACCTGGCGAAGACATTTGAAGAAGTGTCGTCGACCAGGGATTGGCGGCTCCTGAGCCGACCCAGCTGTAATGGGTACCTCCGAAATCGGAGAGTATTTGCCTGAATGGCGAGGGACACCTGTCTCTGTACAAGAAAAAGGGATACTCACGTAAAATCAATGTCAGGCTAGACATAAAAATAATAACCTGAGATTTCGCCTCGAGTATTAGCGGGCGTACGAAAAAAAAAAAAAAAAAAAAAAAAAAAAAAATAACACTGTTTCTGGTGCCTTATTTAGTGTATTCTGCTCCTTAATTTATTTGAATGGTAAATCACCAGCTTTCAAGTCAAAATATTGAATGATTATCTCGAACATTTTGCCCGAGCTGTGATTGTTCACATAATCAAGAACCCAATAATAAACAGAGCTGTCTTCTTGCAGTCTTTCAAAACGTGTATCATTTGAGCGCTTTGTAGTCACAGAAATAACAAAGCAGTTGTTTTGGTTCTGACTCATTAAAATTTGTTGGCAATTTCTGAATCATTGAAAGCGTTTTGAAGTACAACCCACAGATTTGAAACTATTGTGACATTTCACAGTATGAAAAACAAAAGGGCCTTCTATAACAGCAACTTCATTCTATTCCGCTCTTGTTTCTTTTGTAAATTTTGATTGCAAACTTTTAGACACAAATGCTGTCTTATGGCTTTTCTGTTCTTATTTTTGAGTGCTTGTTTTTTCTGTTTTTTTTTGGGGGGTGGGGGGGTCGTTTAAATCAGCGGCACATTTATTTGCTACTGACATAAATGTACCACCTCTGCACATGTGACATTCTGCTTCTGAATATTGCCGACCACTGACAAAACATGGAAACTTCTTTTTAATTCATCTGCGAGTACACACATTAATTTTGGCACTTAGAGTAGGTTTCTGTGGTAAATGTATAATGTCATTAAATAATGTTAAATTCAATATTAAAGTTAAAAGTATTTGAAATTTGCAACAGTCGACGAGATTTTAATTGACTAAACCATTACAAAACCTGAGTTAAAATAAGATGATAAAATAAGATGATATAAACAATTCAACAACACAAAAGCTTACAGGATTATTGATAAATTATTTGCTCGATATTATGGAGATAATAACTTTAATTCAGTCATCAGATCCGACATTCAAATGTGGAATTTTCAAAACTGTGTCTTTTAAGTTATTTAGTAAATTACATAATTGCCGGACATTTCAGCATTTTTAAAACATCCTGCCGCATGCACAGTTTAGGCATTAAAAGCCAGACAAATCCTGTTAAATCCCGACGTGTGGTAACCCTAAACTAAGTCATTTTCTACAGCATGTGGTTGGTAAAAGATAAAGGTAGTCCCATAGCAGATACTACCATAGGGGAGTGAATTGTTAGAGACTTCACCATACTAGGTCCAGCATCAAGAGGTTCCCTTCCTTGCTGCCTTTTCCTACCCTAACTCAAAGAGCAGAGTCAGTTACCCATTTACAGCTGGGTAGACTTGAGCGTGTCAGTACCGTGATTCTAACCATGTACCTTTGCTGCGAGAGACCAGCGCTCTAACCACTATGTCAATCAGATGCTCTGTCAAGTGGGGTTGGTAACCTAGGCTAAATCCTTTTTAACTATATTTTAAATATGTATTTGGTAAGTTGTTGTGGTCGAATTCTTTATTCCCTATTTGTATCAGGTCCAGGTTGACACAGTGAAGCTGTTTCTCACATTTTTCTACTTTTCCCTTTTCATTTCTATCTTATCCATGCATAAGCATAACTTATGAACAGGCCAAGAGTTTTACCAAGTGCAGATACTGGAGGATGTGGGAAGCAGAACATTCAGGTCACAATAAAAATGATGTGTATTACCAGCTCTGAAGAAGTGAACAAGTGGTAATCTTCAGACTTTGCACAGGTCACAACAGATTGGGATACCATCTATTCAACAAGTTAAAGATAGAAACTTCTGATGAGTGTAACTGTGGCACTGATATAATGACGGCTGAGCATCTGCTTCAAAGGTGCCCGGCATATGAGGAACAGAGAAAAGCACATACGGCCATCACCTGTACCATTCCTAGAAAAGCTCTACGGAGATGTCAACAGCCTCAGACTGACAGCTGCTTTCTTTGAACATATTCAAGTTGACGTCTGAGGGTGAACGGAGAAGAAGAAGGTATCCATATATTTATTGTCTACATATCTTCTTTATGCATGCATTAGTATATGTATATAGTTCATTCATTATATGTAACTTTCAATTAAGAAGTGGTGAACAAAGATCACAAAAGTACTTACACCGGGAGATGCTAACTGATAAGGAAAGTTCTGGCTGATGAGAGTGCATGCTTGCATAAAAGGTGCTGCTGACACACCTAAAAAAAAAGAATAGTGAGAAAATCATAATAATGATATTTCAGACTAGAGTTTTACTACACATCAGGAAATACATACAAGCTCTTTTGGGGCTATCCATAAAAGACGTCCACAGGAGAGGGGGGAGGGAGGGGTATGTAAAAAGTGGACAACTGTGGACATGGGGGGGAAGGGGTATTTATGTTCAAAGTGGACGTCTAATTAACAAACCACATGGCAACTCTCACTCACATACAAATCTATCAAGAGTAACAAACCCTCTCATCTTCGAAAGCTTCTTACTGTCCAGTTAAACCCAAATAAACGTTGTTCGGGTTTGTCCCTCTTGCCAGGAATATAAGTTTATAAACTAATAAAACGGTATTGAATCAGTTTTACAAATAACAGTTCACATGAGACGAGGGACGTTTCGGGTTTTACCCTTCGTCAGCCACAAACAGGTGACAAAGACAAAAATTACATATAGGTACTACAAAACTATACGATGATGAGAAATATACAACAAAAGGATGATACAAGCAGATGGAAAAAGTAAACAACAGTGATGAGAGAAAAAAAGAACAATAACAATACAAGAAAACCGTAAAATCTAAAAGAAATACTGAAACAAGAAAGTAAATAATCAACGAAACGAAAAAAAGAAGAATAAACAAAACTGTGGAACTAGTGAATCTGTGTAATCTTGCCAGGCCTTCCAATCCTTCTAGACTCAAAATTTATAATACGAAGAGGTATTAACTTCGATGCTCCTGTTCTCTGGAATAAACACTTTTAGTATATTAACTCTCTGGGAACCGACTTCACAATTATTGTGATTTCATAATTTAAATTAGATTCTTTTCTATGTGAATTTATGAACAGCAGAGCGGTGGAATTTTTTTTATTAACCTCCCACAGCCATTTTCCAAAGTGGCGGATTGTTTTTATTAACAGTTTGTCGTACACTTATTAAAAAATTTTTTTTTTCTAAGTCATGGTAGACATGGAATTTTGTTTCAGAAGCTAAAATGACCAAAAACAGGCTTTCAACCTTCAGGGTGCTTGATTATTTTATACCGCTAAGGTCACGACAATAATAATTTTATATTTTAGTATAAATTTAGTTTATTTTTACAACCATTGATTAATCTCGTATATTCTGAGTTTAAAGAATCTTGACGTGCTGTTTGTTGCCTGCAATGTGCCAGGTGATAGTGCATACATTGCTGTTGAAAGGCGTATGGCACCATTATCTCATGACCTATCGAGACGTATTTTGCCACATGATCACTATGGATCATGCCTTGATTCCAATAGCAAAATTGTAGGCCACTTTCAAGAAAGCTGGAGAGACACTTGCTGAAGTTTGGAATCAAGCAGTCATTGATGGCTACAGTGTGCATGCCAAGTATGTGGAACCTGAAGTTAGTAGCAATGCAGCTGACCTTCCTGTTCCAAACCAGCAATGGTGCTGCGACCATGTTCAGCAGTCACAATACTGCCTACAAATTGTCAAGTGTAATACTCTCACATGCTGTTGACAGAAACTACAAAATGATGTATTTCGCAAATGATTCATTCCATCGCCAATGCCATTTTACAGAACATGTTCAGGCGTCAGCAGTACATCATGTGCAGATAGCAGTGGCATATATTAAAACATATATTTTTTCACAGAATTGCGTTAGATGGTCTTGAACCATATCATGGATTTAAAGTCATGCCCTTTGACTTTTACTGCCCCTCAGAGACTGGACAAATTCCCAAGCATGTATGCAGCTCATGCTGACAATACCGTCCATCTCATGCAGCTGTTAAAGTGCACAAATCTGTGCATCAGACAGTTAAAATTAATCCAGATGACAATGATGTTGGTGATGCAGACATTGCACCAAAGCAACGAGAACAACAAAGTCCTGACACTAGGGTCGTTATTGTACGCAGCCTGTTCAACTGGTTGCAGTCTGAATTCAGTGCTAAATGAACAGCAAACATTCACATTAATATTGTGGCAGTTAAGAGTTATCATTCAGAATATTACTACAGTACACTCTGTTTCAAAAGTTTAAGACATCCCAGAAACAATAAGATAATCAGTTTTAATAAACAATTAATTTAAGATTACAATTTATAAAATTATGCTTTCATGATCAAATTTCTTACTTTGTTTATAAAGTTATGTCACATAATTGTTTTGCCTCATTAAGTGTCAAAACGTTATTTTTGGTTGACTGTTTTAATATTGAAAATTATTACTGTGCTGGTTTAGGTGTCTTGAACTTATGAAATCCACTGTATTATGATGTGCATAGTTTTTGCATATTTAAACCTTTACATAGCTTTAGTGATTTTTTCTTACTGTAAGATATTAAGTTAAAACTGTTTCAGTTATACGGAACACTGAGATGAGACTTGTATGTTACTATGTAATGTACAATATTTAGTAACTCGTGTTTCACATAATTAAACTGAGTTATCTGTATACAAATGATGTACTGTATAGAGCTAAACTTAAGTTTTAAGTATAGGTAGGTGATTAAAAATGTAAGCTTATGTGTTTACTCAAGACCATGTGGAGTGGACGTCCACAAGGGGGGGAGGGGGTAGGGGTCAATCAGAGGTGGACAGAGGTGGACATGGGGGAGGGGAGGGTAAAAAAATGCCAGAATTTTGTGGATGTCTTTTATGGATGGCCCCTTAACCCAATTATAGACACATTGGGATTCTTGCCACTGCTACAGATTTTGTGCACTGTGCTGAGATCTTCCTTGTGTGATCTAAAGGAGGAGATCAGAGCACTAATGGACTTGTCCATGTGCAATGAAGATAGTCCTTAAAAACTAAATAACCCAACTAAACATTTAAAAATAAATTTACTGCCAGAAAGTGTTTCAGCAACAAAACAAAATGAATATATTACAATTACAAGATTTTAATATTACAATAACAAGAATGTTACAATTCTTAATTAAAATGAAAACCAGATGGTTGAAATGAATAACAGTGAGATGTGTTCTTTGAAGCCATCCAAATAAGTCGTCAACGTCGTTTTGGTTAGAATTAAGGTTATAGGATTAGAACTCCTAAACCTAACCCTTATTACTGCATCTTTAAAATCTTTTATTTTAAGGCCATATCGAACACATGGCCCACCATTCTTCATTTGAACCAACCAAACAAATATCAGTGGAATAAGAGATGAAGAATAGACTTTGGCACAATACAATATACAGCGAGGGCACCAGCTGATAGCATTCAGGGCTGGATTTAGACATGGTCAGGCCCTAAGCTATTACGAAGCTGTGGAGGCCTTTTTTGGTAATTGGTAAGAGAGAATATGGACATGCAACAACTGAAGTTGACGAGACAGGCCCCTTCAGACTGTGAGGGCCTAAGCTGTAGCTTATGGCTGGATCTGGCCCTGAAAGCATTATGTGGTAACCTTTGTTCTGAAATCTCCAAGGTAAGAGAAAGAGAGGAAGATAGAATAACACATGGAGAAGGGAAGTGGAGACACTGGAAAGGGACATGGAAAGACAGGAATAGATGGCACTGGGCAGGAAAGCTGGCATTAGGCCTTTACTCCACTAGTATCTGAAGGGTAGGGAATGAACAAATGAACCATCATCATTCCCTTTCTGCACCTTAAGAACAATGGATCCACAAATGCTGGTTCACATGCAAGAAGCCTGCACTAAAGAAGTCATATTTCTTGCTATAGTGGTTTATGTAGCAATGTATTTTGTATGAAGAGGTTACAAGCTCAAAATGAATGAATAATAAAAGTTAAAATGCTATATATTTTTACATATGAAAAGTAATATGAAATAATGTAAACTTAAAAGTAGGCTAGGCCTACACTGAATTGGTAAAAAACCATGACCGATTAATGTGATCTTTATTAACTTATTTTTACAAGCCATGAACAGCCATCTGTCATGTAGATGATAGAGTTCTCTGAACATGAATACCGTGGTTTTAAATAGAAATATTACAACGTTAGGCTGAATTTATCAAGTGGCCGACAGTTTACCCTCTCGCGACACTCACTCGACCTGATATGCCACGCCCCTCAATAAATTAAATAAATATTCCTGCTTTCTTTCATCGCTATTTTTGAAGAATATTGTCGGATACTTGAGAAATTAGACGACATTTCGCATAGTACAATTAGAATGGATTTTCTTAATTACGAACAGGACTTTCCTTCAACAGCAGAACTTAATACTATCAAACAACTCCCTCTTGTAGTCGCCATATTTGTTGCGGTGCTGCAGTAGAAAAACTCCGAAAGTGCGGTGACTGCTGTCCACCGTTACCACACCTTGGCTCTCCCCCCCCCCCCCCCCCCCCCCCCCCCCCCCCCAGCCCCCCCCCCCCCACCCCCTCCTCCCCCCCCCCCCCCCCCCCCCCCCCCCCCCCCCGGCCCCCCCCCCCCCCCCCCCCCCCCAAGATCTTGGCTTTCGCGTTCAAATCTTGGGATCTTGGCTTTTTTCTTGAGGACCTTGGCTTTTTTGGGGGGACATTCTGAGTGTGTGTCAGTAAGTCAAATATATGTCAAACTAGCTAATTATTTATACCAAAATTATGCCTACTGCACAGTACATTCAATACGTGCGGCTTTCGTACTAATAGCCACAGGAGGCTGAGACACTTGGGAGTCATGACCCAAGTGCCCCCCCCCCCCCAAAAGTGTAAAGGAGTATAATAGGCCGAAACACTTGTCGGACGGGGGGGGGGGAACACTTCTGATGATCAGATTGCCTTCTGTTGTATCGCTCTGTAAAGAGTTTCCTATCATAGTTGCATGGTCAAACCAGTGACAATCGGGAAAAGACCGATGGACTTCTGGAAAGACAACACTGGGAAAGACTACAAACCGGCTGACCGGGTTAGCACCCCGCAAGCTGTATTACAATTGCTACAGGACCCAAGAATATTAGATGCCCCCAGGATTCACCGAAAAAGGGGGGGGGGGGAGAATGATGAATCCACAGGCGCCTTAATGGAATCGACCAGACCCGTTACACGGACTTCGAGCTCTGAACAACGGCTGGAATTTCCATGTGCCTGTGGTAGGAAATTCTCTACTCAGAGAGGAATGAAAATCCACAGAACGAAACAGGGGCGTGGGAGTTCATCAGGGGGAGATCAACAGAGATCTGTCTCGACTGGTAAGTCGTTAGAAGAACGCAGCCAGGAGTCAATCCACAGTGCTGAGTATATTCAAGTTGATCTGCCTGATGATGATCTCACACACTTCTTGGACGGGAAGAGAGATGCAATCAAGTTTCAACCTGCCAGTGCAAAAGGGCTTTGGGAACAGTTGGACGAAGCCTTGGCAAAAGAGTTGGATAACAACCTAAAGCAGATAACTTTGGAGAAGAAGCTGGAAATCTTCGGCGACATAATATATCTGCACTATCGCAAAGTGTTCGGAGTCAGGGAGGCAAGGGAAGGTAACCCACCGCAAAAAAGTAGAAGACAAATTAAAATAGAAGAAATCAGGAAACAGAAGAAGCATGCCCGAAAACTGTTCAAGAACGCAGTTGCCACTGAGAAGGAAGGGTTACGACAGGTTTGGGAGCACCTGAAAGGCCAACATAATGCCCTTTGTAGAGCAGAAAGGTTGTGCAAGAAGAGAAGGAAGACTCGAAGGGATAGGGAAAGATTCTTCAGGGAACCCTTCAAGTTTGCCAAAGAACTGTTTGGGCAGCCACGGTCGGGTACGCTAAACGTCAGGAAAGAAGACCTGGAAGAACACCTTAGGATGACATATTCAGATGGTCGCAAAGATGAGCCGCTCAGCAGCATGGCAGGCCTTAAATGGCCGGGTGCTCAAACGACTGCTCCGTTTACTGAAGAATGCTTGGAAAACCCAGCTTGTAATCAAGGAATGGAGAAAGGCGAACAGAGTCTACATCCCGAAGGAACAAAATTCCGCAGACATCAGTCAGTTCAGGCCAATCTCACTACTTAATGTGGAAGGGAAGATAATCTTCTCAGTGATGGCGAAAAGGCTCACTACATACCTCCTGGCAAATGGGTACATTGACACTACAACTCAGAAAAGATGTATCCCAGGTACACCAGGGTGTCTAGAGCATGCCACAATGATCTGAGAAGCAATCCAGAAGGCAAAGTCTGACAAAACAAACCTCCATGTAATCTGGTTGGATCTAGCAAATGCTTATGGATCCGTTCCACACCAGATGTTGTGGCAGACCCTAGAAATGTATTATGTCCCACAAGAGATTGCAGCAATGTTGAAGCTGTATTTCGCAGGGTTTTCTGTCAGATTTTCAACCAGAGAGTACACAATGAAGTGGATTGGCCTTGAAGTTGGAATTGCGACGGGATGTACCATCTCTCCGATACTATTCGTGACGGCTATGCAGATAATCCTCAATGCGGCTGAAGGAATGGCTATAGGTCCAAAGCTCGGTGGAATGTGTCACATGCCACCGCTCAAAGCATTCATGGATGACACAACATTTCTGACATCAGATGAACACCAGGCCCGGAGGATATTAGCACGCCTGGATGAACAAGTCAGCTGGTGCAGTATGAGCTTCAAACCCAAGAAATCGAGAAGCCTATCAGTCAGGAAAGGGAAGATAGCAGAGAACATATTCATGGTTTCCAACCAAAGAATCCCTACTGTCATTGAGGATCATGTTAAAAGTCTTAGCAGGGTGTACGATGCCTCATTAAAAGACTCGAAGGCAGTGCAACAGACAATAGAAATGGCAGGCAAAGGGCTACAGATCATAGACCAAAGCAGACGCCTAGGAAAATTCAAACTGTGAAGCCTCCAGTTCATGTTGATACCTAAGTTGCTGTGGCCACTGCTTATATATGAAATAAGCACAAGTACAGTGGAAGCTATAGAGCAGAATGTCAACAAGTTCATGAGGAAATGGCTAGGGATACCACCAGGTCTGTCAGATGTAGCATTGTACTGCAAAAAATCAAAACTTCTGCTTCCCTTCAAGTCAGTTGTTGAAGAGTACAAAGTTGGAAAGGCAAGGCTTGCAATTATGCTACGCGAGTCAGCAGATGACGTGGTTAAGTCCATTCAGCCCACACTGAAAACGGGAAGGAAGTGGAGAGTGGAAGAAGCTGTTGATGCTGCCCAAGAGTCGCTCAAGCTGAGGGAGGTAATCGGATACACGCAAACGAATAGACGGGGATTTGGTCATGGAGACATCCGCGGGTGGTCCAAGGCATCATGCAGGGAGCGCAGAGACATGGTAGTTCAGGAGATACGAGGAGCTGAGAATGATAAGAGGTTGCAAAAAGCAGTGCAGCAGGCCCAACAAGGCCAATGGACAACATGGGAAGGAGCCCTGCAGAGGTCCTTGACATGGAACGATATATGGCATATGGCACCTCTTAGGCTCAGCTTCGTTGTTAGATCAATGTATGACCTGCTGCCGTCGGCCACAAACCTTGTGAGATGGGGAAAGTCGGATGATGAGCAGTGCCCCCTGTGCCAGGGGAGGCAGACACTTGAACACGTGCTCTCAGCGTGTAAGGTGTCATTAGAGCAAGGGCGATACACTTGGCGCCACAACAAAGTGCTAAATGAGCTTGCTGCGACTATTGTCCTGGTGTTCCATATGTTCCATATCCTGGAAAGGATGAAGGCGAATAGCAAAGCCAGGCTGAGCACCGCAAATACGTACTTTCTGAGGGCAAGAAAGTCAGCACACCCCAAACCGAGTAAACCAGGTAGCAGTTTACCATCTCTTCTTGACTGTGCAAACGATTGGGAGATGGCGGTAGACCTATCTGGACGAGGGGCATATCCAGAGAGTATCAGAAAATCGCGGAGACGGCCGGATATAGTGCTTCATTCTTCAGCATCGCTTCAGGTTATACTGATTGAAAAACATGCTGGCTGTGGAACAACCGCGTGGGCTCGGGGTTGTCTAGGATGACACCTAAATCCACCAATTACCTGCCATCATCTACACGATCACCTCATCAGACTACCCCTTATCCTCACACCAGCATTGATTCTTATATATTAATTTCAGTTCTTGTTATATACTGTTTTACTATATTGTGCAATTCTCTAGGTTAATCTATTCTCAACACCTGTTCCACAGTTATGAATGAATTACATGTCAGTAAATAATCTAATAATGGTGTTCTCTATTGTTCATACTTCTCCTACGTTGAAGTCGGGTCCTGCGAGACGGGCAACCATGGTTCAGGCCTCACTTCATAAGGGAGGCTCACACCAGTCAAGGGTGCATGATCCTCTACTGTTCAGTTTTTAATCTCTTTTCCCAAATAACGAAATTTACAATGTTGACATAGTTCAGGCTACATCTGGGCCTACATGAAATACCAAGCTCTATGTGGTGAAATTCTAAATACAATATCTAAATTAGAATATAACAGTATAGTGCATAAAGTCAAAGATAGGATAGACCTAAAAATTTTGGTAGAGAATTGTTTTCTTCACCCACGCCTTCAGCGTATTAATTAGTTGATAACGCAGTATAACCTAATAAAAGGTACCTGATAAATGGTTATTTTTGTGATATTGCTCGTCCAGTCACAATGTTCTTTAAATGGGTCAGGTTATCGACTGTTGGGGCCCTGACAAGGTGTACTGTTAGATGCGTATATTCTGATGGAATGAGTGAGTGTAAACATCAATAATGAAGACGCGAATGGATGACAGTTCTACAGGTACACAGGACACTCACTCCAATCACATGTAGAAGTCAAGGATGGCTGGAACTACTGTGGTCGTTTCATACTGTTTAATTGGACGCACACACTTGGACAGTACGAGTATAGTTACAGGAAAACAGGTCGACATTTATCATCATACCGTTGATCAATGGTCTACAATCTTAAGTTGGCATTCATGTTGAAGAACATTACAATGGAACATCCGTAGACAAGCACTTAGATTTCCACTGTTTATAAATATAATCATCAGGCCTTACTGACCGAGCATGTCAGTTAATAAATAATGTTCAAGCATGACTCCTAGACATAACCTCTTTTCTAACGAAGATTTCTTTCGGTAAAGTTCAGCAAATATTTCTGAAGACAATGTTAACCCACCAGTATTGGGTTTTCTTTATAACTGTGATCTCTTAATCATCACCTGATAATAAGGGGCATCCCTGTTCTCTGATCGATGATCGACAAAAGATAGGATCCAAAAATAGCTTCTGGTTCCAGTGAGCATTACTCACTATACAAATGCATAGTAAAGCTTCGATAAAGGCTTTGTTCATGAACACAAATGTTTCTACAAGAATCAGCATATTCTTTCATCATAACTGCTGCATACAATCATATTCAGTGCTGCTAGGTAACATGTCATCCCGACATATTGATATAGATAATCATCATGTAGACGTCTGCCCATCTAAGCCTAGCAAGGAAAAGTTCAGCAAAAAAGTTCTTTTACCTGGGCATGGGAAATACACTAGCAGAACACATACGCCCTCTTCTGGCGTTACAGAATAAACACTGGGGAACTCATAGACTTAATAATCATATCAGAAACTATCTTCTTCCCCATAATAGATCACAGCGCTCAATAAACTTCGGACTGGTCTCCGACATGGCATTCACCAGGCATTCCATCATCACGGAAGACCCTTTTTCCTATTCTCTTTTCAAATTCGTCCTTGACAATAAACGTACCACTTTTCCAAGTTCAAATGGAGTATTTGCCTAGAATACATTGTAGAGGGGTGGGGAACGGATAGATAACCCAATGCTAATCGCGTCTCGCATTGTTTCTAAAAATAAAACCAACTTGCTAGCCTTGCCTAGGGCAATTTTCAAAATACGATATAAAAGTTAGAACATGTAGACGATTGGGTCACGAAAACAGGCTTAGCTCTTATTGCGAATGACGTAATTCTCACGTACTACGAGAGACTCTCGTAGTTAGCTCGAAATTAGTGCTAAAAGACATGAATAGGTTGGTTATTGTAGAAAAAATATAGAATTTTGAACCAAGCCACTTAGCCCCATAAAAATTATATATTCGTGTACCTTAGGACTTGCTGACCAAGAATATGTTGTTAGTTACCTAAATAGTCCATTAAATAACTAAATATTGGCAATAATGCAATAGAGAATCGGAGAGACTGTCAGGTCAAGTCATGCCTGCTTAATTTTTTATGGCATATTTTTTTGGGAAAAAAATTAGGGGAAATAAAGACTAAGATGGTACGGTGAATTGGATTGGATGAAATTTGAAGGAAGGCGAAATATTATTGGCTGACCTCAAAACTAAAAATATACTAACCGAGTAACGTAGGAACCGTTGAATTTTATTTTGAAAGACTTTATTTACAATTGAGAGATGGAAAATCATTGGCCAGCTTACCAAAGCTGCGTTTGAAATTATAAGGCTTTGTCGCCATTTTTCAAAAACCTTAGATGAAGCAGGTGCGTTGAGAGCAGCATTGCTGTAGACCATATTTATCTCAGCAGTCTGGACAAAGGCAGAAGGAACGAATGTGTAATTCTATTGCCAGTCAACGTATAACTTGTGTGTTTTTCATTGAAACTTGTGGTAAGATGACTATTAATTATCTTTTATTTAAAATAAATAAATGTGAGAGAATGTTAGATGAAAAGCCATCATGATTAGTCAGTACATAGGTCCCCAGCAACCACTGTCAGGGCCTATAAGGTATCCATTGTATATAAGCTACCAGAGCGAGGTAGATACCAAAGAACATGCAGGGGGCATCATGAATCATATCACCCATCCTATTTTATAGAAAGAGATCAGTGCAAATGGCAGAGGCGTAACAGCCATTAGGGAAAAGATGAGAATCTGGTATAAATTGTTCCATCAAAGTAGAGTGGAGTAGCAGGGTTGGTCAGAGAAGAACTGACCATGTTCTTTTGTTGAATTGTATTATTATTTGTGAATTTGATGGAATTGAAGTGATGTTGAGACAGGCACATACATTTAATTTGCAGGGGTTCTGGGCACTTATCTGGTGTCAATGAATTGTCTGAGTGAGAAAGCCTACACTATTGTGAGGAGTCCCTCTTACTAAGTCTGTACTCAAGCATTTGAAAGACCAGAGGAGACTGTGGCTTGTGGCCGACTCTACGACAACTGCTGTGATTCCTGGGTCCAGGTAAGTCATAATATCTGGCCTGGGACAACTTATCATAAAAAACTTTGGACAGATCTCCATTATAATAAATACAGTTCCATCAAAAGTGCCTAAAATAAACAGTCAGATGATTAACAAAAGAACACTGGAATGAGGATAAATTCCCAACCTGTCTCCTAATACCAGAAGTTATCATAGATTAAGCAATAATATTTGAAAATTTCATTGGTAACGATGTTCTTTGGACACATGGTCCTATTTATGTAAATATATTTATATTTGTATATATATATATATATATATATATATATATATATATATATATATATATATATATATATATATATATATATATATATATATATATATATATATTGTAATTCAACTGAGTTTATGTCCTGACCCAAAATAATTTTAGGTTCAGGACAAATAAATTTGAAAAAGAAATTCAAAACCATAAAATTTACTCACTGGTGTTAGTCAAGTTCCTAATAGCATTTAATATCTGTATGTATATGTGTTTGTATTGAATCACTCTTACATTACCCTAGACACTAACTGTTGCGTGATAAATTCTCGCAACATCATTTTATTACAATATCTATTTTATAACGCAAGGGCAACAACTGCTTGAAATTTATAGTTACTTTTCTCGGTAAGCATTTGTCTTCTCGCGTTGGTATCGAATGCAGTTAAGTTTGAGCTGTGGTCATTTTGCGCTGGACTGCGCATGACTTGTCTTGCTTCTTGGTCGATCGGTTTCCGCCCACCACTAGTGGAGTGAGCGATTTGGAATGGCGAAAGAGATGCCTCGTTGAAGAGGGGATCTCCGCTATTTTTTGTTCTGTCAGGGATGTGTAGTCCTCTTATGGATATTTCGTTTATTCGAGATAATACCTCTAGTGTATTTGCACATGCCGGGAGGCATAATATTTCTGTGTATTTCCGGAAGGCAAGGTAAATTAACATTTTCATTAACTCTATCGATTTTTGGTCGTGAACGATTTCTGGTTCATAGCCTGTCTTCGAAAGTCGTCGTCACGAGATGTTTTCCTAGCTCACATGTCGCTGTATTGTGCTGCATCGGTTGATGCAGGTCCCAAGGACTATTACTTGCTACTTGGTTACCTGAACTAGGTTTGAAAAACCTTTATTATCTAGAGGATATTTTTGAGGACATTATTTATACTTCGGCAGACGTGTCTGTCTTGCTGAAGTCAGATTAAGGAGAGTGAACTGATCTCATACATCTGGTTATCTCCTGGCTGTTATAGAAAAGGATGGAGTTTTTCACCTGACTACATTTACAGCACTATGAAATATAACATGCATCTGACTCATCATTGTAATGCTGTCTACCGTCTATTGCTGTATTGAATGTTGCTGTGATAATGACTGTTTGATGTGTCTACATATTCGCGTAACCATTTTGTCACTGTGGCGTCCACAATAAATAATGAAGAAAAACGTCAACGGCTGTTTCAAGAATCATTGACTTTATACGTCGTGAGTTTACTGACGTCCTATGTGGATTGCCCTGTTATTTTTGTATGAACATTGTTTTGACTGAACACATCTGCACACTACACAAAACCAGACATGCGGATACCATCCATCATCATATGGCATCACGCATCATTTGGTGGCCATAAGCTGGTTTGATTCTGGTACCAGCAAACACGGGGTCCCTTACCCACTTCATTTTCAACAAGAATTCATCAGCATCCATCAAGAAATTAACATTCTTCAATACAGTCAACATCTTCACCATTTTCAAAGTACTCGGCGTTGCCCGGCAAAAGTCAAAATTTCAACTTTTTGACGGAAACAAGAATTTGACAGTACCCGGCGTTGTTACATTTTGCCGGATAACTCGGACTGCTGTTATCTTTTACGCAAGTCAAGCAAGTTGCTGCTGTCAAGGTTCCAGTGCTGTCGTTTGTGAAGGTCAAGTGCCGGTTGAAACGGGTTGTTTTCTGAAGAAGGCCAAGTACCGATTTCCATCAACTTACTTTTGGATTAGAATGTCAAGTGCCGAAACAACTCAACACACAGTATTTCAGAAGCTCTTGTACCATCGTGTTAGCAGTGGAAGCAGTTCAGATGTGCCATCATCGTTGGAGCTTCGCTCTTTAGGACGTTGATTGACATCCGTTTTTCTGCTGTTCGACGATTGGAAGCCTATAAGTTAAGTGGCCTGTTTGTATGTAAACTGTGCCCTTATACTTCTGCTGAGTCTTCTGTGTATCATCTCATTCTATATGTTATATGTCTATATGTTATTTGTATATTTATATGTTTATATTTCAGCGGGTTCTCGGTTGGGTGGTGTCTCCGTTAGATTATGCCACGTCATAGAGGTCGTCTATTGTGAGCGTTTTCTGTAGGGTTTGCAAATTTCCGATACTGGAATTTGCTAAGCGACTTCTGTTGCTATTTATGTTAGCTGTGATGACATGTTTTAATATTGTTTTCGTTATTATTTCGCATTCTTTAGTTTTGTTTTGATTTGTTTGTATTTGTTAGCCTACTCTTGTCTATAATTTAGTTTCATACAACATTTTTGTTTATACACTGTGGTGTCATGTATTTTGTTTAATTCTATCGTAGATATCGTCACATTTTTTGTGATATTTCATTAATTTCTGCTTTATTTTTAGTTGATTTCTGCGAACGTTTTTGTATTGTTGCTGATCTTTGTTATTGTTTACATTGTTATTGTTTACATTGTTTGCATTGTTTACATTTTCAATGTTTACATTCTGCATGTGTTTACATAGTCATTGTTTACAGTTATAGTAATTAGTTAATGGGCTATGCTAATGCACTGTTACTACTACACTGATGATAAATGAATGATGAATAGTGTTGTGCACTATTGAATGAGAAGTGCACTTATGATCAAGAATTGATTGGTGATATTTCATATACAAGTTCTTTGATTGGAGACTTGTTTCCCACAGAGACTGGGATAATATAAGGTGATGTGAATATACAAGTGCTTAATTAAGACTTGTTACACTTAGGTTTGAAATAAATTAGTTAATTATTTCAGGTTTTGGACGCATATGTTAGACAACATGTCTACATTTGAGCACTTTATTGAGCAGGGTAAATTGCTGGGGAAGACTGGTGATAAGTTAGAAGAATTTGCAACTGCTCGATATGATAAAGCAATGGAAGCTGAACAAAAGAAACTGCATATGGAAGCTGAACAAAAGAAACTGCAGATGCAGGTGGATGAAAAAAGATTCCAAATGGAAATGGAAAAACAAAAAAGGGAATTAGAAGCTGAGAATAAAAGACTTGAAATAGAAGCTGAGAATAAAAGACTTGAAAAAGAAGCTGAGAATAAAAGACTTGAAAAAGAAGCTGAGAATAAAAGACTTGAAAAAGAAGCTGAAAGACTTCAAATAGAGGCTCAGGCTGAGGAGAGAAGATTACAGAGAGAGTCTGATGAGAGGAAAGAGAAAGCAAAAATGGAACATGAAGAAAAGGTCTTAGCTTTAGAGTTGGAAAAATTGAAATTGATGAACATGAGTAATGGTAATGATTCAAACAAGGGTTCATCTTCTGGTAAGGCTAATAATGATACTTTTAAGATTAAGTTGCCAACTTTTAGTCCTTCCAGTGATGACATAATGTTCTATCTGAACAGATTTGAACAAGCATGTACAGCTCATAACATAGACAAAGCAAAATATGTTTATCAGTTATCAGGGATACTGACAGGTAAAGCTCTAAGTATATTAAATATGGTGGATGAACCTGACAAGAACAATTATGAGGTTGTCAGGGCCGCTCTGTTAAAGAAATATCAGCTTAACGAAGACGGCTATCGTCTACAATTTAAAAACATGTTACCTGAAAATGGAGTTGAATTCTCCGAGTTTATTGCAAGAATACGCATTACTTTCTCACGATGGGTTGAACTATCTAAGACGGAAAACACTTATGAAGGACTTATGGACTTAATACTTAGAGACAAAGTCATGTCGTCTGTCAATGAGTCTTTCCTTGCTTTCCTTCATGAACGTAAACCTAAAACAATAAAAGAAATGGAAGATTTCTGTTGCCAATACGTAACTGCACACCCACACATAACCATGGGTAACTCTAAGGTGAAAGAAGGTTTACCAGTTGCTTCGGCAGCTCCGTATGGTCAAAACTTTGCTCGTAGATTCCAACAAAATTTTGATAGAAAGAGCAGCGGTAATTTCTGTCAAAATCATGGAAACCAATTTCATGGTGATTCTTCTTCGAAGAATTGGAGACAACCTGATAGTGGTCGTTACTATCACCCTAATAATTATAAGCATTTCAAAAGAGGATATGGTAATAGAGGTTATTCCTGCCGAAGACCTCAGAACCAAACAAATAGATGTTCGCATCAATGTGAACATGATAGTAATCGTGGAAACTGGAATTCGAACCAGGATAACAATTACAATAGAGACAATAATAACTGCAGAGATAATAATAACTCTGATAACTTCAGAGGTAATAATAGTCGGGGTAGATCTCAACACAAAAAAAAGAGATATCAGCAGGCTAATGCTGTACAACAGGAAACTGAGGGAGCCTGTAATCATGTTGTTGATAGTAAAAACTTTGACGCTGTCACTAGTTCTGCTTTTGACTTTGAGAGAGCAAACAAATGCCCCCAATGCAGTACTTTATTCGAACCGGGTACCATAACTACTTTGAGTTGTGGTCACCCACTTCCCGCTCTTCCTGCTGCTGTTGCGCATGACGGGAGGGGTTCTTTAATTCTACATAAGGGTCTTGTTAATGATACTCCGGTCTCACTACTTTTCGATTCCGGATGCACCACTATTGGTGTTAGACAATCGCTTGTGGATCCATCTTGTGCTACAGGAAAGGTTATTAAATGTGTCACATTTGGCGGCACTCTAGAAAAATATCCTACTGCTGTAATTCGCATTGCCACTCCTTTCTTTACTGGTGATGTGCATGCTTGTCTCTTACCTAATCCTATTGCGGACCTTATTATTGGTCGTATTCACGGAGTTAGGGAGTGTACCCCACAGCAGATTGCTGCTTAAGAAGATAATAACATGCAAGCTACAAATGCAGTAGTTACAAGAGCACAAGCTCTACAAACACCCGAAACATCACTGAATAGTGATAATGAAGTTGATAGCCAAGATAGTCACTTAGTAATCACTCGTGACTCTTTCATAAAATTGCAAGAAGAAGATCCTTCTTTAAAAAAATTCTTCGTTCTTGCGAAGAAAGGTGATCCGAATCAGGATACAAATAGAAAATCTTGGATTGCAATGAGAAACGGCGTACTTGTACGTATGGTACAAGATTCGACTACGTCGGCACATTCGCAAATTCTTGTTCCCAAGAGCATGAGAGTGCAAATATTGCAACATGCTCATGACTCGCAATGTGCTGGACATATGGGTTTTTCCCGTACGAAGTCGAGAGTCCTTGCGGCTTTCTTTTGGCCTTTTTATCAATAAGGACATTCGTATTTACTGCCGATCATGCAAGGTATGTCAGGAGGTCAAATCTAGAGGACCACGACATGCTGCGCCTATCCAGGCTGCTGACATTCCTATTCGGCCGTTCCAGAAAATGGCCATAGATATTATTGGCCCTTTTAAGGTCAAGTCGGCCAGAGGACATCAGTTTATCCTTACATGTGTCGATATGTGCACACGTTGGCCAGAGGCTATCCCTCTTAAGAGCATATCTACTACAGATATCGCAGATGCTCTTTGGTTGATATTTTCTCGCTTGGGGTTCCCCAGAGAAATATTGTCAGACCATGGCACTCAACTCATATCTGACACTATGTCACAGGTAATGTCTACCTTACATATTGAACGATCTCTCAGTAGTATCTACCATCCTATGTCTAATGGGTTAGTTGAGCGTCTGAATAGAACGCTCAAGACTTTGCTTGGTAAGATAACTGAAGATCATCCTCAAGATTGGGACAGGGTTTTACCCGCGGCTCTCTTTGCCTATAGAGAAGTCCCTAATGAACACACAGGATTTTCTCCCTTCGAACTTGTCTTTGGCGCGCGTCCACGCGGCCCTATGTCTTTATTACACGATCTCATCACTGCCGATGATATTAGCGATGAAACTCAATCCTCATATGAGTATGTCATTGCTCTTAGACAAAAGATCATTGAGGCATGTAAGCTAGCAACTGCTTCATCAGAAATTGCTAAAGAGAAGGCAAGACAGTTTGCTAACAAGAATAGATGTCTACGACAACTTTGTCCAGGTGACAAAGCATTCGTCCTACTCCCCAGTAGGGAAAATAGACTTCTTATTGCATGGAAAGGTCCGTATGCAATAGTCTCTCGGATTTCCGATGTTGACTATGTGGTAGATATTGATGGAAAGCATAAAAACTTTCCACATAAACATGCTTTCGGAATTTCACGAACGTCCGGACTATTTGCTGCCTATTTTCCAGGCAACGGATGATGCTCCTGCACCTCACGGTCATTATTCATCCCTGTCTGTCATACAGGATGAGGAAGCTACCTTCTCTGATGTCAATCTTCCCCTTCCAGTGGTTCCATTACATTCTACGGAATCTTGGAAAAACGTTTCGGTTTCTCCTAATCTTTCTGGTGACGAACATCGACAAGTCTCGTCGATGTTACAAACATTTCAGGATGTTCTCACTGACATTCCTGGACACACAGATGTCATAGAACATGACATAATTCTTACCGACAATAATCCAATTAGGGTTAGGCCGTATCCTATTCCTATACACTTTTCAGTCGCAAGTGGAAAAGGAATTGGATGAAATGATTCAATTAAATATAATTGAACCATCGACTTCACCATATTCTTCTTCCATGGTTATTGTCCGGAAGAAGGATAAGAACATACGAATTTGTGTTGATTATCGCAAATTGAATCAGGTCACAAAGTTCGATGCTGAACCGATGCCTTTGTTAGAAGATCTACTGATTAGACTTTCTAATTCTAGATTCTTCACTAAACTTGACTTGTCTAAAGGTTATTGGCAAGTGCCTTTAGCAGAGCATGCCAAACCTCTTACTGCTTTTTCTACACCTAGGGGTCTATTTCAATGGGAATGTTATGCCTTTTGGTCTCATGAACGCCCCTGCCACTTTCGTTCGCATGATGCGTCGAATTCTGTCACATCGTTCGGATGTCATCGCATACTTAGATGACATCTGTCTCTTCAGTGATACCTGGGAAGATCACTATTTAGGGTTATATGACTTACTGTCCACTCTACGTGAGAATAATTTGACAGCGAAACCTTCTAAAGCTTTTGTTGGTTTTGGTGAAATCTCTTTCCTGGGTCATCGTGTTGGTCATGGTCTCTTGAAGACAGAAGACCACAATACTTCCAAAATACTGAACATCTCTGTTCCTAAAACGAAGAAACAAGTTAGGAGTCTCTTAGGTTTAATTCAATTTTATGGGAGATTTATTCCAAATTTATCTTCGATCATGGCACCTCTCTCAACATTGTTGAAGAAAGGTTCGCCTAATCTGGTCCGTTGGTCTGAAGAATGCCAATCTTCACTAGACCAAATCAAGAATATATTTTCTTCTCCTCCCATCTTAAGATTACCTACTCTTGATAGGACTTTTGTTCTTCGGAGTGATGCTTCATCCACTGGGATTGGAGCAGCACTGATGCAAGAATATGCAAATACTCTGCATCCTGTTATGTACATTTCTAGAAAACTAAATGCGGCAGAGAGGAACTACTCGGTTTTTAGACCGTGAGTTGTTAGCGATGGTTTGGTCACTTCTAAAGCTACAAAGATTCCTCCTGGGCGCACATTTCATTCTAGAGACTGATCAGAAAGCTCTTACAGCTATTCAGACTAAGAATTTGAAGAGTTCGAGATCCACTCGATATGCTATAGCTCTTCAACCTTTTCACTTCACGGTACGAGCTATCCGTGGTGCGGATAATGTGATGGCTGACATTTTGTCTAGATGCCCACATGACTCTAACTAATACTTCTGTCCTATATTTCTATATATTACAGAGTCATAACACACCTATATTTCTACAATAGATTAGCACATCTGTACTCACTTTATATGTACACACTATCGTGCTTTGTTGTCATCTTCTTCTGTTCGTTTTTAAGATGATAGAGGAGGACTGAGTAGTTAATATAAGGGCCGTTAGTTTACTAAACAGCCACAATTATTAATAATGTATTGTACCTTATGAAGCATATTAGTTATTAATTAGCATTATATTGCTTGTACTTTCTCAGAATGTCATTGTTGAGCTGAGGACTTACCTTACTAGTATCAAGCATGACGAGTTCTAGATTGTGTACTTACCCTCGGAATACCAGAGCATATGTCCTGGATCGTCATGTAGTTTAACTTTACTATGTACTTATGTCATTACATGTCAAATAATGTACTATTTAAATTTTTCCTATCAGATTTGTACATCCATTTTTAAAGACAATATTAGAGTATGCTGTTTAATGATGATTATGGTAACTTGCATACGTATATTGTGTTTACATGCTAACGTGATGTGTGTTGGTGACACCTCCCCGATGTGAATATTTTTTGAGACATATTTATTTTTCTGTTGAGGTATATCCTCACCAGACACTCTATATTTAGCCTCATGTTAGGCAATTTAATTAATTATCAGCGCATAATTCGTGCGTTTTGAGCCGCTTATCGCATGCTCTTTGATATTTAAAAAAAAAAAATATGTTCCACATTTTTTTTTTTATCGGGAGGAGGTGGTGATATGTTGCGTGATAAATTCTCGCAACATCATTTTATTACAATATCTATTTTATAACGCAAGGGCAACAACTGCTTGAAATTTATAGTTACTTTTTCTCGGTAAGCATTTGTCTTCTCGCGTTGGTATCGAATGCAGTTAAGTTTGAGCTGTGGTCATTTTGCGCTGGACTGCGCATGACTTGTCTTGCTTCTTGGTCGATCGGTTTCCGCCCACCACTAGTGGAGTGAGCGATTTGGAATGGCGAAAGAGATGCCTCGTTGAAGAGGGGATCTCCGCTATTTTTTGTTCTGTCAGGGATGTGTAGTCCTCTTATGGATACTTCGTTTATTCGAGACAATACCTCTAGTGTATTTGCACATGCCGGGAGGCATAATATTTCTGTGTATTTCCGGAAGGCAAGGTAAATTAACATTTTCATTAACTCTATCGATTTTTGGTCGTGAACGATTTCTGGTTCATAGCCTGTCTTCGAAAGTCGTCGTCACGAGATGTTTTCCTAGCTCACATGTCCCTGTATTGTGCTGCATCGGTTGATGCAGGTCCCAAGGACTATTACTTGCTACTTGGTTACCTGAACTAGGTTTGAAAAACCTTTATTATCTAGAGGATATTTTTGAGGACATTATTTATACTTCGGCAGACGTGTCTGTCTTGCTGAAGTCAGATTAAGGAGAGTGAACTGATCTCATACATCTGGTTATCTCCTGGCTGTTATAGAAAAGGATGGAGTTTTTCACCTGACTACATTTACAGCACTATGAAATATAACATGCATCTGACTCATCATTGTAATGCTGTCTACCGTCTATTGCTGTATTGAATGTTGCTGTGATAATGACTGTTTGATGTGTCTACATATTCGCGTAACCATTTTGTCACTGTGGCGTCCACAATAAATAATGAAGAAAAACGTCAACGGCTGTTTCAAGAATCATTGACTTTATACGTCGTGAGTTTACTGACGTCCTATGTGGATTGCCCTGTTATTTTTGTATGAACATTGTTTTGACTGAACACATCTGCACACTACACAAAACCAGACATGCGGATACCATCCATCATCATATGGCATCACGCATCACTAACGTAGCTTTCAATCATACTAGGCCAAAATATAACTTCGAGTGAGATCGTAGGTGGTATCAGCAAGGTTCTCTGAAACACAGCTATCAATTGTCTACATCAGGGACCTTCACAGATTGACCTCACTCAAGTACAACTTTACCACACACCAATCTTCTTAACATCAAAACCCACCACACTCTATGCAATGAAATACAGTTAACATATTTCTGTTGTCTACGATTTGCCTAGCGTTTCTCTCTCTCTCTCTCTCTCTCTCTCTCTCTCTCTCTCTCTCTCTCTCTCTCTCTCTCTCTCTCTCTCTTTGTGTGTGTGTGTGTGTCTTTGCTTTCACATTCGTTACTGGAACCACACATTTATACTCATAATTATTTATATGACATTGTGGTTTGTGAGGCACAAGCATTATATAACTAGTCTATGTGTATTTTTCAGCACTGTGCTCGCAAATGTAAATAGGAAAGTTTGGAGGTAATATAATAATAATATAATAATAATAATATAATAATAATATAATAATACAAATTTCAAGGTTCCAAAGGTTGTTATTGCCGGGAGTTGTAGTGAGGATAAGCTCTCACTGCAGATAAAATACTTCTATGGCACGCGCCTCAAACAGCCTCTGACAACCAAGTCCAGCTCCCGGCCTTCACGTGTGGCTCAATTTGAGCCCGGCGGAACTGTTTCCACTGACGGGAGAAGGGGCAAAGGCGAGCGACTGGCGCCTTAAAACCAGCAGCTTCGGGCAGATAGGGCTCGTGATCCTTGGTTGGTAGCTTATCTAAGAGAAGGAACTCTGAATTCAAACCACCGCTGCCTTGCGGGAATATCCATTTGTGGAATTGGCTTCGGGAGTAAACCCTGAGGATAAATCCGGAGTCGGAGTCCCTAAGGCAGTCTAATGTCGATTCGACATTATTCTGGCAACTCCTGCGACATGGCTGGTACCAAACTGTATCGGCTACTGCCGTTCCTTTGGATCTACCGGCTGTGTGGAGAGGGGGAACATGCTGCATGGGCAACAGCTTGATCTCCATATAACTGTGCCCAAGCTCGCGCCCTGGAGAGGACACTCCAGCTTCATCCTATAAGTGTCGGCAAAACACGGGAAGTAGCAGTTACCGGTTATAAGCATTTTGCCCAATTGGCGTAGGGCATGGCGCCAGGGGCTACTTCCGACAGTGGAAGAGGTTCAAGGATCTCACTGGACAGCTACCGCCCGCTTCAAGCTGGGCAGCCCCCAGTCAATAAGGTGTTGTCCCGCCACTGTCTGCTTTCCCCATTGGGTGCATGGGGATTAGGGTCAAACCCGAACTGTGGACAGAAAATTTTGCACCAAGCAATTATCGAAAAAATAGAAATAAGCAAACTCTCAGATTGGGATGCTGGAACGTCCGGACTATGTTGACTGGACTATCCGAAAACCTACAGGATGTAAACGATGTAAGGAAGACAGCCATAATTAATGATGAGCTTAAACGATTTCAGGTGGATATAGCTGCACTTCAGGAAACGCGCCTGGCGGGCTCTGGAATGGTGAGCGAGAAGGACTACACATTTTATTGGCAAGGGAAAGATCTTGATAAAGCTAGAGAACACGGAGTAGGTTTTGCGGTCAAAAAATCGCTAACTAACATGGTTGAACCAGGCGAGAATGGATCAGAACGCCTGTTAACGCTCCGCCTGCAAACTAGCACAGGTCCCATCACCCTTGTCAGTGTGTATGCTCCTACTCTGTACTCTGCCTCAGAAGCTAAAGATGAGTTCTACGAGAATCTAGCAGCAGTAATCAAAAGCATACCTAGGCAAGAACAGCTTGTTCTCCTTGGTGACTTTAACGCTAGAGTGGGTGCCGATAATGTTTCATGGCCTTCATGTCTGGGCAGGTTTGGTATTGGCAAGATGAATGAAAATGGACAACGGCTCTTAGAGTTGTGCGTCCACCATGACCTCTGCGTGACCAACACCTACTTTCAGACAAAACCCCAGCATAAGGTGTCACGGAGACACCCACGATCCAAGCACTGGCACCAACTTGACCTGATTCTCGTCAGAAGGCCACTCCTCAGGTCTGTGCTCTCCACGCGCTCATACCATAGTGCAGACTGTGACACAGATCACTCCTTGGTTTGCTGCAAAATCAGAGCACAACCAAGAAAACTCTATCGTGTCAGTCATGAAGGGAAACCACGCATTGATACCAGCAAGATGTCAGACCCTTTCATGATCGCTCAATTCACTGCGACCTTCAAGAAAGTGCTCAGTAGCCCTCAGCATGGTGATACTATTACAGAGAACTGGGAGCATCTACGGAACACCATTCAAAGTACTGCACTTGCCACCTTTGGTAAGAAAACAGCAAAGTCAAATGACTGGTTTGACGCTTCATCAGATGTGATGGCACTTGTTATTGAAGCTAAGCGCAGTGCTATGAATGAATACAAACGTTCACCGAGTGCCAGAACCCTACAGATCCTGAGGGCTACGAGAAGCAAAGTTCAACAAACTGCTCGACGCTGTGCAAATGACTATTGGCTCCAGCTCAGTGAGAGCATCCAGATCGCAGCGCAAACAGGCAACATTAGACAAATGTATGACGGTATAAAGAAAGCACTTGGCCCCCATAAAAGTAAGACGGCACCGCTAAAAACCATCAGCGGAGAGAAGCTAACCGATAAGGGTAAGCAGATGGAGAGGTGGGTCGAGCACTACTCTGAGCTTTACGCTAGAGACAATACCGTTACGCCTGCAGCCCTTGATGCTGTCAATAGTCTGCCAACTATGGAGGAGCTGGATGCCGAACCAACATTAGAGGAACTCAGTAAGGCCATTGATAGCTTGGCCTCTGGCAAAGCATCAGGCAGTGATGGGATTCCTCCTGATTTAATCAAATGCTGTAAGAGTACGCTATTACATCCCCTGCATAGGATGCTGTCCCAGTGCTGGGAAGAGACAACTATTCCTCAAGACATGCGAGATGCCAAGATTGTAACACTGTATAAAAATAAAGGAGACAGAAGTGATTGCAATAACTACAGAGGCATCTCTCTTCTTAGTATTGTTGGTAAGGTTTTTGCCAAAGTCATCTTAATGCGACTACACAAGTTAGCTGAGCGCATATATCCAGAGGCACAGTGTGGATTCCGAGCTGGCAGATCAACAACAGACATGATCTTCTCTCTCCGCCAGCTTCAGGAAAAATCAAGAGAGCAGAAAAGACCATTATATATCGCCTTTATAGTCCTCACAAAAGCATTCGACCTGGTTAGTAGGGATGGACTCTTTAAAATCCTCCTGAAAATAGGCTGCCCTTCTAAAATGCTGGAAATGATAAAGTCATTCCATGACGACATGAAGGGAACAGTCCAATATGCTGGAAGCACGTCACAGCCCTTTGATATACGAAGTGGCGTTAAACAAGGCTGTGTTCTGGCTCCGACTGTAGTGGTTTTTGATGGTATTGTATGGTTGTGATGTTACCTAGTGTAATGTATGAGGTCAGCTGTGAAGGCTCCTGAGATAAATGTTTATGGGAATTACAGAAGGCCCTTCTTACTACCACTTACGACCTCAAACATATCTCTTTTACTATTATGAATGTAGCTACGTTAAAAGTCTAGGGTACTGAAATGTAATGTGTTGAAGTACAATATACAAACACACACAGATAATTAATAAGTCTAATAATATTAATCAAATTTATAACACACTGAACTAACTCAGACTGTTTTAGTTTAAATATTAAAATGTTTTCTAAATTTATTTGTTCTGAACCAATGTTTTATTTTGGTCAGAACATATGAAATGTTATGGAGTTATAAATGGAATGCATAAATATATGACATAATAAAATGGAATGTGTGTACATAAGTATTTTATAAGACTGGTTAATATTAATTATATTTTTAATGTCTCTGGGAGAACTATTACTGGATGTGCTGTTGGGGTGGTGTCATCACACCCACTCTGTGACTAGAACAAGCTTTGTCCATTGTTTTATAAACTGTAATAAATGTTATCTTTCCCAAAATTCAGTATATTAGTGATGGGGAAATATTTATAAATCTTTAGGAGTATGGTGAATCCTCAGCAGGCCACTAATCACTCATCTTGTCTGCGAAGATCTGATGCTGGATTCAGGTGGCCCACTCCTCTCGGTAGCTAGAATACAATGCTAGACTGCACCGACACACTGTTTGGCTGCACACACATCTGCTTGTGTAACCTTGATTACTTATGTGGCACTACCCTAGTGCCACAACAGAAACTCACAATTCTGAAACAAAATTTGTGCGCTGTGTCAGTAATCTATTTACTGCACCACTCTTACACACAGCACAACACATCAACAATACACAGAATGGGTCAGATCTCTCTGACCACACAGCACATCTTACCCAGTTGTTTTCATATAGTACTAGTTCCCCAAGACTGCATTGCATCTGAGATATGTTCAATAGTTTCCTTTTATTCAATAAGATAGGTGATATGTTCCCACTGATCTCAACAATAGATCCGCCTTCCATAGTCTTAGTTAGGCGTCCATATATTTTGTTTGTCTCTAGACCCTGAACTTGGGCTGGGGACCTAGAGCGAGCACTTACTTGTCGTAATCATTTTATATGATATGGCAGTATCAATCACTCGAAATATTAAAATGTACAAAATAAATACTTTCATTCTTACCAGAATTCAGAATTGAGAACACAGTTAATTGCTAGCAAAACTCAGCTGAGCTGCTGGCTATATGATGGCGTCCCACTAAATGTATGTAATATCTTCTGGGAAAAACACCACAGGCAATAACCGACTGTGTCCCTGGACAGAATTGTATCAAATGGCAAAAATGCGCATCTCTGTCCCGCTAATATGATTACATTTGTCCAATCACAGACTTCCCCCCTAACTTTTTCAAATCTACAACCAAAAGTCAAATTTCAGTCAGATCTCAGTCAAGTATGTATTATTGTCTGTTGGTCCGTCTGTCTCTACTTGTTTTTTCACAAAAACACACTTGGTTCTACATGCAATACCCTACACAAATCTGCCTCCTAAGTTATTTTTAGCCACAATTCTCCACCTTCCCCCTCTCTTTCATTACAGCTTGATTTTTGCATTTGCGTGTCTCAAGGACGAAAATTTGAAACTTTAGTGAAAGTATGAACAGTACAGTCGCTAGTCTGATATGAACAATACAGTCTTTTGTCAATATCTTCCTTGTTATCTATCCGTCTGTATAATTTAAAGTATATTAGTTCTCTGCTTAAGATGGGCTATCAAACTAGCTAGGTTTTATATTCATAACTCTATTATTAAGAAAAAAACATATTTTTTCTCAAGTTTATTTTTTTTGAAATTTGTTCGCGAACCTTCTCTACGGCGTTTGCCGCTGAATTCAAATAAAACAACCAAGTATCGAAAAACGTCCAAGAAATGACTGTTTCGAATAAGAGCTAAGGTCTTTTTTTTTTGTCCGTTTCCTTACATTGTGTCAACTAGTGACGTGAATTTTTTTTTCTTTTACTACCAATTGCGTCTTTTTGCCGTTCTAGATTCAAACACGTGTTCAGTCATATTTTTCCTTTTTTGATCTCCGTTTCCCTCCCGTCTACAAAGGGTAAACCGTTTCGTCTGCACGTCTAACTAGTTAGTTTAAATGGCGGTAGGAAATGCGGGCATGGGCGAGCATGTCTCCTAGTATCTTACGCATTATTTTTATCCCTACATTTTATCTTTATATTTGGAGATATTTTAACGTTGTATCACGGTAAATTCATCACACATCTCCCCACCTGAGAACATGCACTACGGCAAGTTCCAAAACCAGTGATACACATAGATAAAATTACTCCTCACGCCTGCCACTACTCTAATTTTGATCACAGGGGTGCCGACTGAGGAAATCTGCACCGACATTCAATGACCCTGGGATATACTCAATACTAAACTGATAAGGTTGCAATAATAAAGACCATCTCAACAATCTAGCATTTTCATGCTTAGCCTGAGATAAGAACACCAGGGGCTGATGATCCGTCTGGACCACAAAAGTCCTACCATACAGATAGATTTGGAACTTTTTTATTGCCCAGATTAACGCTAAACATTCTTTTTCGCTTGTGGAATATCCTTGCTCCGCTTTATTCAATTTGCGGCTTGCATAAGCGACTGGGTTCAGTTCCCCATCGGGTGAAGATGACCTTTGCAACAGAGCCGCCCCGAGGCCTACATTACTTGCATCTGTTCTCACCACGAAGTCCTGTGTCAAATCAGGCAATTTGAGAATAGGCTTGCTAGTGAGTTTTTCCTTTAACTCTTGAAAAGCCAATTCACATTGCGCAGTCCAAACTATTTTATCTGGATGTCCCTTGCGAGTCAGATCAGTCAGAGGAGCACAAATAGAGTTAAAATTTTTGATATATTTTTGGTAAAATCCACATAACGACACGAATGATCGCACGTCCTTTTTTGTTTGTGGTCTAGGTGCTCTCTGCAGTTTTTCCAAGTTCTTGGGGTCAGGGGTCATGTTACCCTGATATACAGTGTGTCCCAAGAATTCCAACTCTTTGCATCCAATACAACATTTTGTTGGCCTAGCAGTTAAGTTCGCCTCCCTAAGCCTATCAAATAACATTTTTAGAGAGTTAATGTGTTCTTCAAATGTCTCTGTGGCGACGAGAATATCATCCATGAAATTCGTGATACATGGGTTATTCAGGGGATCCAACAATTTGCGCATCATCCTTGAAAATACACTCGGAGCATTTTTCAATCCGAATGGTAGCATGTTGAATTCATAATGTCCTTCCGAGGTGCTAAAAGCTAAATAAGGTCTCACTTCAGGCTTCACTGGAATCTGGTAATAGCCTTTACTAAGATCCACCTTTGAAAAGTATTTTGCCTTGTTTAATCTGGCAAATAACTGTTTTGTGTCTGGTAATGGATCCACTTGTCCTTCTGTGACAGCATTCAGTTTCCTGTAATCTATGCACAGTCTGTGTTCCCCAGACGGTTTCCTCAACAAAACTACACTGGAGCTAAAAGATGATTCACTGTGTGAAATAATCCCCTCCTTCAACAAATAATCTATTTCTTCCTTCAATGCCTTCTCCTTCGCGAACGGAATAGAATAGGCTCTCATACAGATTGGGTTTGAGTCTACCAGTTTCATGTCATACTGTAGCAAATTTGTATGTCCTGGTTTATCTGTTAATACATCTGTATGTTCCTCCAGAACCTGTTGAACTCTCTCCCTCTGATTTTTAGTCAGGTGCTTACTGACTTTTACCTGTGCGGCTGTTTCACAAGGATGTAATGGGTATTCATGTGAGGTGAGTGGTTCCTTTTGCATTTGAGTTGCGATAGCCAAGGTCAGTAAGGGGGTGCTTTCCTGGAGTGGTCTGTCCAGATACTTCTTTAAAAGGTTTACATGATAAACTTTCTCCTTCCCCTTTTTGTCAATTTTATAGTTTGTTCTAGACACCTTCTCTAGAACCGTATATGGACCTTGCCATCCAATTTGTAATTTATTCTGGCTGCCGGGTAGTAGAAGAAGCACCTTCTCTCCCACAGCTAGTTCTCTGTCCTTTGCCTTCCTATTAAAATATGCTGCATGTTTCTTCCTGGCTTGTCTCAAATTATCATTTGCCAGTTTCCATCCAGCTTTCAGACGAGTGGTCAGTTCGTTCACATATTGATACGATGAGGTAACAGTCTCTTCTGCCTTCTCATCTGTCCAGGTCCTTAATAATGCTTCCAATGGACCTTTTATTGGCCTCCCAAATAGCAGAGTTGCGGGAGCCATCCCGGTTGAACTATGTGGTACCTCCCGATACGCAAACAACGCGGCGGGCAGAAATTGATCCCACAGATCTGTGCCAGCTTCCTCAGGATAGAAATGAGAGTCCCATTGAACCTCTCTACCTGGCCGTTCCCTTGTGGATGGTACGGACTACAATGAAAGTGTCTGGCTTGAAATAGCTTAAAAACTTCTTCCGTTAGTTTCCCCTTGAACTGTGAGCCATTATCAGTCAAGATTTGATGCGGGAATCCTAATCTTGTGAATATTGTAAGTAGTGCCTCTGCTACATGTTTTGAATCAATTGATGGCAGGGCTACCGCCTCTCCCCACATAGAACAAGTGTCCACCAGAGTAAGGATGTAACTGTTCCTCCTCTTGGTCCGAGTGAGAGGTCCCACAATATCCACTGCAACCCTCTCAAAAGGTGTTCCCACTATGGGCATTTCCCCTAGAGTTGCAGGAGCAGTCCAATGCTTTGGAGCTACCCTTTGACATTCTGGACAGGATTTGACATATCTTTTTTATATCCTCCGTTATCCCTGGCCAGAAGTAATGACAAGCTATACGCTGTCCTGTGGCGCTGATCCCCATGTGACCACTGAAGGGAATCGCATGCCCGAGTTCCATCACTTTATCCCTATATGAAGTGGGAAGAACCAGCTGGTTGTGACCATTTGTTCCAGTTCCGGCCTTCCTGTATAATAGTTTGTTCTTCATAAAGTACTCTCCCTTGCTTGGAGGTGTGTGGCATTTGGGCAATTTTTTAAAACATGGCTTGAGTGTCCTATCCTCAGCCTGCGCCTTCCTCATCTCCTCTGGATGAGCATTTATAGGTTCACCTTCTTCCTCCTTTTTTCTGTGACCTGGTCTGCACTGTCGCCATGATCACAGGTCTCTCGGGATTCCCCAAGAAGACGTACCTACACCCCAATATCAGAGGGTAGATTGGTTCATCTATCACTGCTGCTCTGATTTCTCCTTCCACATAGCGAGTTTTCACCGTTATCCTTGCGATGGGAAGTGTCATGAGTGGTATGTCCTTAGTCGCCCCTTGTATTTCCACTGTTTCTGTGGTATACTGACTTGGGTCCACTAGGCTAGACTTCACAACTGAATCATAATCCAAACCTGTATCATAAAGGCACCTTATGGTGACCCCATTACAAATAACATCCTCACAAACTGGGGGGTGATAAGGTTCCTGCTGTCCATTAGGATTAACCTTTAATCTTTGAGTCCCCGACTTCATTGCAGCAATGTTTGAAGGTTTCCTTCTACAAAATTCGGTGTTATGGTTGTCTTTCTTACACCATTTGCACCATCTTTTTCCTTGGTTAAACGGTTTTCTTTCATTATATTTTTGGTCATTGAACTGTGAGTTTCTGTCACGATAGTCATTTCTTGGCCGTTCAAAGTTTGTCCTGCCTTTATTACCCTGTTCTCTATTATCAAATTTATTAAATTGCTGTGGAGCTTTAAAATTTTCTATGTGCTTCTTTTTAGTGCCACTTACCTCTGCCTGGGCTGCCTGATACCTCTCAGCGACATTTAAAACCTCCCCCAACCTCTCTGCACCTTGTTCCATGAGAAATTTTCTCAAGTCTGGAGCCATGGACTCTCTTAATTGCTCTATCATGATCATCTCTTTAAGATCTTGGGTCTTCCCCAGAGCAGTCCATTTCTCCAAATAGGTTTCCAGTCTGGCAGAGAATTGGTGGTATGTCTCCCCAGACAACAGTTTGGCATTTCTAAATTTCTTACGATAAAATTCACCATTTTTTTTCGTATCTCAATAACAAAGCCTGCTTTAGCATGTCATAATTGTCTTGGTCTTCTCTATTCATTTTAGCAAAGACTTCATAAGAAGTACCTCTCAGTCCCTGTGATAACTTTAGACTCCACCTCTCTCTCTCTCTAACCCATATGTAGTAGCTAATAATTCAAATCTACTGAGGTACCCCTCGATGTCATCGTCTTTCTCAACAAAATGGTCTAAATGAAACCCCATAGCTGAGGTTGAGGCTCCCTGACTAGGCGTAGCATCTGAGGCAAAAGGGCTGGCACCATTTTCAGGAGCATGGCCTTGTAATTCCAGCTCCCTTAGTCGTAATTCGTGCTCCCTTTGTAACCTTCTATCTTCTGCCTCCCTTTCGGCCTTTTTTTCTTCTGCCTTTTTTTTGCTCTCCAATCTGCCTCCTCTTTTCAGCCTTTGTCAGCCTCAATCTGCAACCTCTTAAGTTCTTTATCAGCCTCAATTTGTAACCTCTTCTCTTCAGCTAACCTCCTATCTTCCCTTTCAATATACTTGTCACATTCAGCAGTTACATACTGAATTAAAACCTGACCCTCCATATTCATTTCCTTCGCCGTTAGCACAGCAGCCGATCTAAATTTTGCCAGGTCAGCCATCATACAAAATAACAATGACCAAGGTAAATCTAACTATAGTGACTAAGGCAATTCTACTTATATATAATGGCCAAGGTAAGTATAATAATTAATGACCAAGGTAATTCTAATTAATTATAATGGCCAAGGTAATCTAATTATTTAATTAATTAACTAATTACCACTGGCTGTGAAGATTCACCAACTTTTATTTTCCCCTTTTTATTTTAAGGGACACTTTTTAAATTTTTACAATCTGTCCCCACTGGTTTAATTCTCCCACCAGGAGATTCTAATATTTATGATAAACTAATTATCCCTGGACAAGACCCCAATATTTGTAGTGGTTTTTGATGGTATTGTATGGTTGTGATGTTACCTAGTGTAATGTATGAGGTCAGCTGTGAAGGCTCCTGAGATAAATGTTTATGGGAATTACAGAAGGCCCTTCTTACTACCACTTACGACCTCAAACATATCTTTTTTTACTATTATGAATGTAGCTACGTTAAAAAGTCTAGGGTACTGAAATGTAATGTGTTGTAGTAGAATATACAAACACACACAGATAATTAATAAGTCTAATAATATTAATAAAATTTATAACACACTGAACTAACTCAGACTGTTTTAGTTTAAATATTAAAATTTTTTTTAAATTTATTTGTTCTGAACCAATGTTTTATTTTGGTCAGAACATATGAAATGTTATGGAGTTATAAATGGAATGCATAAATATATGGCATAATAAAATGAAATGTGTGTACATAAGTATTTTATAAGACTGGTTAATATTAATTATATTTTTAATGTCTCTGGGAAACTATTACTGGATGTGCTGTTGGGGTGGTGTCATCACACCCACTCTGTGACTAGAACAAGCTTTGTCCATTGTTTTATAAACTGTAATAAATGTTATCTTTCCCAAAATTCAGTATATTAGTGATGGGGAAATATTTATAAATCTTTAGGAGTATGGTGAATCCTCAGCAGGCCACTAATCACTCATCTTGTCTGCGAAGATCTGATGCTGGATTCAGGTGGCCCACTCCTCTCGGTAGCTAGAATACAATGGTAGACTGCACCGACACACTGTTTGGCTGCACACACATCTGCTTGTGTAACCTTGATTACTTATGTGGCACTACCCTAGTGCCACAACAGAAACTCACAATTCTGAAACAAAATTTTGTGCGCTGTGTCAGTAATCTATTTACTGCACCACTCTTACACACAGCACAACACATCAACAATACACAGAATGGGTCAGATCTCTCTGACCACACAGCACATCTTACCCAGTTGTTTTCATATAGTACTAGTTCCCCAAGACTGCATTGCATCTGAGATATGTTCAATAGTTTCCTTTTATTCAATAAGATAGGTGATATGTTCCCACTGATCTCAACAATAGATCCGCCTTCCATAGTCTTAGTTAGGCGTCCATATATTTTGTTTGTCTCTAGACCCTGAACTTGGGCTGGGGACCTAGAGCGAGCACTTACTTGTCGTAATCATTTTATATGATATGGCAGTATCAATCACTCGAAATATTAAAATGTACAAAATAAATACTTTCATTCTTACCAGAATTCAGAATTGAGAACACAGTTATTGCTAGCAAAACTCAGCTGAGCTGCTGGCTATATGATGGCGTCCCACTAAATGTATGTAATATCTTCTGGGAAAAACACCACAGGCAATAACCAACTGTGTCCCTGGACAGAATTGTATCAAATGGCAAAAATGCGCATCTCTGTCCCGCTAATATGATTACATTTGACCAATCACAGACTTCCCCCCCTAACTTTTTCAAATCTACAACCAAAAGTCAAATTTCAGTCAGATCTCAGTCAAGTATGTATTATTGTCTGTTGGTCCGTCTGTCTCTACTTGGTTTTTCACAAAAACACACTTGGTTCTACATGCAATACCCTACACAAATCTGCCTCCTAAGTTATTTTTAGCCACAATTCTCCACCTTCCCCCTCTCTTTAATTACAGCTTGATTTTTGCATTTGCGTGTCTCAAGGACGAAAATTTGAAACTTTAGTGAAAGTAGGAACAGTACAGTCGCTAATCTGATATGAACAATACAGTCTTTTGTCAATATCTTCCTTGTTATCTATCCGTCTGTATAATTTAAAGTATATTAGTTCTCTGCTTAAGATGGGCTACCAAACTAGCTAGGTTTTATATTCATATTTCTATTATTAAGAAAAAACACATTTTTTCTCAAGTGTATTTTTTTTTAAAGTTTGTTCGCGAACCTTCTCTACGGCGTTTGCCGCTGAATTCAAATAAAACAACCAAGTATCGAAAAACGTCCAAGAAATGACTGTTTCGAATAAGAGCCAAGGTCTTTTTTTTTTGTCCGTTTCCTTACATTGTGTCAACTAGTGACGTGAATTTTTTTTTTCTTTTACTACCAATTGCGTCTTTTTGCCGTTCTAGATTCAAACACGTGTTCAGTCATATTTTTTCCTTTTTTGATCTCCGTTTCCCTCCCGTCTACAAAGGGTAAACCGTTTCGTCTGCACGTCTAACTAGTTAGTTTAAATGGCGGTAGGAAATGCGGGCATGGGCGAGCATGTCTCCTAGTATCTTACGCATTATTTTTATCCCTACATTTTATCTTTATCTTTGGAGATATTTTAACGTTGTATCACGGTAAATTCATCACACATCTCCCCACCTGAGAACATGCACTACGGCAAGTTCCAAAACCAGTGATACACATAGATAAAATTACTCCTCACGCCTACCACTACTCTAATTTTGATCACAGGGGTGCCGACTGAGAAAATCTGCACCGACATTCAATGACCCTGGGATATACTCAATACTAAACTGATAAGGTTGCAATAATAAAGACCATCTCAACAATCTAGCATTTTCATGCTTAGCCTGAGATAAGAACACCAGGGGCTGATGATCCGTCTGGACCACAAAAGTCCTACCATACAGATAGATTTGGAACTTTTTTTATTGCCCAGATTAACGCTAAACATTCTTTTTCGCTTGTGGAATATCCTTGCTCCGCTTTATTCAATTTGCGGCTTGCATAAGCGACTGGGTTCAGTTCCCCATCGGGTGAAGATGACCTTTGCAACAGAGCCGCCCCGAGGCCTACATTACTTGCATCTGTTCTCACCACGAAGTCCTGTGTCAAATCAGGCAATTTGAGAATAGGCTTGCTAGTGAGTTTTTTCCTTTAACTCTTGAAAAGCCAATTCACATTGCGCAGTCCAAACTATTTTATCTGGATGTCCCTTGCGAGTCAGATCAGTCAGAGGAGCACAAATAGAGTTAAAATTTTTGATATATTTTTGGTAAAATCCACATAACGACACGAATGATCGCACGTCCTTTTTTGTTTGTGGTCTAGGTGCTCTCTGCAGTTTTTCCAAGTTCTTGGGGTCAGGGGTCATGTTACCCTGATATACAGTGTGTCCCAAGAATTCCAACTCTTTGCATCCAATACAACATTTTGTTGGCCTAGCAGTTAAGTTCGCCTCCCTAAGCCTATCAAATAACATTTTTAGAGAGTTAATGTGTTCTTCAAATGTCTCTGTGGCGACGAGAATATCATCCATGAAATTCGTGATACATGGGTTATTCAGGGGATCCAACAATTTGCGCATCATCCTTGAAAATACACTCGGAGCATTTTTCAATCCGAATGGTAGCATGTTGAATTCATAATGTCCTTCCGAGGTGCTAAAAGCTAAATAAGGTCTCACTTCAGGCTTCACTGGAATCTGGTAATAGCCTTTACTAAGATCCACCTTTGAAAAGTATTTTGCCTTGTTTAATCTGGCAAATAACTGTTTTGTGTCTGGTAATGGATCCACTTGTCCTTCTGTGACAGCATTCAGTTTCCTGTAATCTATGCACAGTCTATGTTCCCCAGACGGTTTCCTCAACAGAACTACACTGGAGCTAAAAGATGATTCACTGTGTGAAATAATCCCCTCCTTCAACAAATAATCTATTTCTTCCTTCAATGCCTTCTCCTTCGCGAACGGAATAGAATAGGCTCTCATACAGATTGGGTTTGAGTCTACCAGTTTCATGTCATACTGTAGCAAATTTGTATGTCCTGGTTTATCTGTTAATACATCTGTATGTTCCTCCAGAACCTGTTGAACTCTCTCCCTCTGATTTTTAGTCAGGTGCTTACTGACTTTTACCTGTGCGGCTGTTTCACAAGGATGTAATGGGTATTCATGTGAGGTGAGTGGTTCCTTTTGCATTTGAGTTGCGATAGCCAAGGTCAGTAAGGGGGTGCTTTCCTGGAGTGGTCTGTCCAGATACTTCTTTAAAAGGTTTACATGATAAACTTTCTCCTTCCCCTTTTTGTCAATTTTATAGTTTGTTCTAGACACCTTCTCTAGAACCGTATATGGACCTTGCCATCCAATTTGTAATTTATTCTGGCTGCCGGGTAGTAGAAGAAGCACCTTCTCTCCCACAGCTAGTTCTCTGTCCTTTGCCTTCCTATTAAAATATGCTGCATGTTTCTTCCTGGCTTGTCTCAAATTATCATTTGCCAGTTTCCATCCAGCTTTCAGACGAGTGGTCAGTTCGTTCACATATTGATACGATGAGGTAACAGTCTCTTCTGCCTTCTCATCTGTCCAGGTCCTTAATAATGCTTCCAATGGACCTTTTATTGGCCTCCCAAATAGCAGAGTTGCGGGAGCCATCCCGGTTGAACTATGTGGTACCTCCCGATACGCAAACAACGCGGCGGGCAGAAATTGATCCCACAGATCCGGTTTTTCGTGTGCCAGCTTCCTCAGGATAGAAATGAGAGTCCCATTGAACCTCTCTACCTGGCCGTTCCCTTGTGGATAGTACGGACTACAATGAAAGTGTCTGGCTTGAAATAGCTTAAAAACTTCTTCCGTTAGTTTCCCCTTGAACTGTGAGCCATTATCAGTCAAGATTTGATGCGGGAATCCTAATCTTGTGAATATTGTAAGTAGTGCCTCTGCTACATGTTTTGAATCAATTGATGGCAGGGCTACCGCCTCTCCCCACATAGAACAAGTGTCCACCAGAGTAAGGATGTAACTGTTCCTCCTCTTGGTCCGAGTGAGAGGTCCCACAATATCCACTGCAACCCTCTCAAAAGGTGTTCCCACTATGGGCATTTCCCCTAGAGTTGCAGGAGCAGTCCAATGCTTTGGAGCTACCCTTTGACATTCTGGACAGGATTTGACATATCTTTTTATATCCTCCGTTATCCCTGGCCAGAAGTAATGACAAGCTATACGCTGTCCTGTGGCGCTGATCCCCATGTGACCACTGAAGGGAATCGCATGCCCGAGTTCCATCACTTTATCCCTATATGAAGTGGGAAGAACCAGCTGGTTGTGACCATTTGTTCCAGTTCCGGCCTTCCTGTATAATAGTTTGTTCTTCATAAAGTACTCTCCCTTGCTTGGAGGTGTGTGGCATTTGGGCAATTTTTTTTAAAACATGGCTTGAGTGTCCTATCCTCAGCCTGCGCCTTCCTCATCTCCTCTGGATGAGCATTTATAGGTTCACCTTCTTCCTCCTTTTTCTGTGACCTGGTCTGCACTGTCGCCATGATCACAGGTCTCTCGGGATTCCCCAAGAAGACGTACCTACACCCCAATATCAGAGGGTAGATTGGTTCATCTATCACTGCTGCTCTGATTTCTCCTTCCACATAGCGAGTTTTCACCGTTATCCTTGCGATGGGAAGTGTCATGAGTGGTATGTCCTTAGTCGCCCCTTGTATTTCCACTGTTTCTGTGGTATACTGACTTGGGTCCACTAGGCTAGACTTCCCAACTGAATCATAATCCAAACCTGTATCATAAAGGCACCTTATGGTGAATCCATTACAAATAACATCCTCACAAACTGGGGGGTGATAAGGTTCCTGCTGTCCATTAGGATTAACCTTTAATCTTTGAGTCCCCGACTTCATTGCAGCAATGTTTGAAGGTTTCCTTCTACAAAATTCGGTGTTATGGTTGTCTTTCTTACACCATTTGCACCATCTTTTTCCTTGGTTAAACGGTTTTCTTTCATTATATTTTTGGTCATTGAGCTGTGAATTTCTGTCACGATAGTCATTTCTTGGCCGTTCAAAGTTGGTCCTGCCTTTATTACCCTGTTCTCTATTATCAAACTTACTAAATGGCTGTGGAGCTTTAAAATTTTCTATGTGCTTCTTTTTAGTGCCACTTACCTCTGCCTGGGCTGCCTGATACCTCTCAGCGACATTTAAAACCTCCCCCAACCTCTCTGCACCTTGTTCCATGAGAAATTTTCTCAAGTCTGGAGCCATGGACTCTCTTAATTGCTCTATCATGATCATCTCTTTAAGATCTTGGGTCTTCCCCAGAGCAGTCCATTTCTCCAAATAGGTTTCCAGTCTGGCAGAGAATTGGTGGTATGTCTCCCCAGACAACAGTTTGGCATTTCTAAATTTCTTACGATAAAATTCACCATTTTTTTCGTATCTCAATAACAAAGCCTGCTTTAGCATGTCATAATTGTCTTGGTCTTCTCTGTTCATTTTAGCAAAAACTTCATAAGAAGTACCTCTCAGTCCCTGTGATAACTTTAGACTCCACCTCTCTCTCTCTAACCCATATGTAGTAGCTAATAATTCAAATCTACTGAGGTACCCCTCGATGTCATCGTCTTTCTCAACAAAATGGTCTAAATGAAACCCCATAGCTGAGGTTGAGGCTCCCTGACTAGGCGTAGCATCTGAGGCAAAAGGGCTGGCACCATTTTCAGGAGCATGGCCTTGTAATTCCAGCTCCCTTAGTCGTAATTCGTGCTCCCTTTGTAACCTTCTATCTTCTGCATCCCTTTGCTGTCGTTTTTCTTCTGCCTCCAATGCTTTTGCCTCTTTGTCAGCCTCAATCTGTAACCTCTTAAGTTCTTTATCATCCTCAATTTGTAACCTCTTCTCTTCAGCTAACCTCCTATCTTCCCTTTCAATATACTTGTCACATTCAGCAGTTACATACTGAATTAAAACCTGACCCTCCATATTCATTTCCTTCGCCGTTAGCACAGCAGCCGATCTAAATTTTGCCAGGTCAGCCATCATACAAAATAACAATGACCAAGGTAAATCTAACTATAGTGACTAAGGCAATTCTACTTATATATAATGGCCAAGGTAAGTATAATCAATTAATGACCAAGGTAATTCTAATTAATTATAATGGCCAAGGTAATTCTAATTATTTAATTAATTAACTAATTACCACTGGCTTTGAAGATTCACCAACTTTTATTTTCCCCTTTTTATTTTAAGGGACACTTTTTAAATTTTTACAATCTGTCCCCACTGGTTTAATTCTCCCACCAGGAGATTCTAATATTTATGATAAACTAATTATCCCGGACGAGCCCCCAATATTTGTAGTGGTTTTTGATGGTATTGTATGGTTGTGATGTTACCTAGTGTAATGTATGAGGTCAGCTGTGAAGGCTCCTGAGATAAATGTTTATGGGAATTACAGAAGGCCCTTCTTACTACCACTTACGACCTCAAACATATCTCTTTTACTATTATGAATGTAGCTACGTTAAAAGTCTAGGGTACTGAAATGTAATGTGTTGTAGTAGAATATACAAACACACACAGATAATTAATAAGTCTAATAATATTAATCAAATTTATAACACACTGAACTAACTCAGACTGTTTTAGTTTAAATATTAAAATTTTTTCTAAATTTATTTGTTCTGAACCAATGTTTTATTTTGGTCAGAACATATGAAATGTTATGGAGTTATAAATGGAATGCATAAATATATGACATAATAAAATGGAATGTGTATACATATGTATTTTATAAGACTGGTTAATATTAATTATATTTTTAATGTCTCTAGGAGAACTATTACTGGATGTGCTGTTGGGGTGGTGTCATCACACCCACTCTGTGACTAGAACAAGCTTTGTCCATTGTTTTATAAACTGTAATAAATGTTATCTTTCCCAAAATTCAGTATATTTGTGCTGGGGAAATATTTATAAATCTCTAGGAGTATGGTGAATCCTCAGCAGGCCACTAATCACTCATCTTGTCTGCGAAGATCTGATGCTGGATTCAGGTGGCCCACTCCTCTCGGTAGCTAGAATACAATGGTAGACTGCACCGCCACACTGTTTGGCTGCACACACATCTGCTTGTGTAACCTTGATTACTTATGTGGCACTACCCTAGTGCCACAACAGAAACTCACAATTCTGAAACAAAATTGGTGCGCTGTGTCAGTAATCTATTTACTGCACCACTCTTACACACAGCACAACACATCAACAATACACAGAATGGGTCAGATCTCTCTGACCACACAGCACATCTTACCCAGTTGTTTTCATATAGTACTAGTTCCCCAAGACTGCATTGCATCTGAGATATGTTCAATAGTTTCCTTTTATTCAATAAGATAGGTGATATGTTCCCACTGATCTCAACAATAGATCCGCCTTCCATAGTCTTAGTTAGGCGTCCATATATTTTGTTTGTCTCTAGACCCTGAACTTGGGCTGGGGACCTAGAGCGAGCACTTACTTGTCGTAATCATTTTATATGATATGGCAGTATCAATCACTCGAAATATTAAAATGTACAAAATAAATACTTTCATTCTTACCAGAATTCAGAATTGAGAACACAGTTATTTGCTAGCAAAACTCAGCTGAGCTGCTGGCTATATGATGGCGTCCCACTAAATGTATGTAATATCTTCTGGGAAAAACACCACAGGCAATAATTAACTGTGTCCCTGGACAGAATTGTATCAAATGGAAAAAATGCGCATCTCTGTCCTGCCAATATGATTACATTTGACCAATCACAGACTTCCCCCCTAACTTTTTCAAATCTACAACCAAAAGTCAAATTTCAGTCAGATCTCAGTCAAGTATGTATTATTGTCTGTTGGTCCGTCTGTCTCTACTTGGTTTTTCACAAAAACACACTTGGTTCTACATGCAATACCCTACACAAATCTGCCTCCTAAGTTATTTTTAGCCACAATTCTCCACCTTCCCCCTCTTTTCCATTACAGCTTGATTTTTGCATTTGCGTGTCTCAAGGACAAAAATTTGAAACTTTAGTGAAAGTAGGAACAGTACAGTCGCTAGTCTGATATGAACAATACAGTCTTTTGTCAATATCTTCCTTGTTATCTATCCGTCTGTATAATTTAAAGTATATTATTTCTCTGCTTAAGATGGGCTATCAAACTAGCTAGGTTTTATATTCATAACTCTATTATTAAGAAAAACATATTTTTTCTCAAGTGTATTTTTTTTGAAATTTGTTCGCGAACCGTCTCTACGGCGTTTGCCGCTGAATTCAAATAAAACAACCAAGTATCGAAAAACGTCCAAGAAATGACTGTTTCGAATAAGAGCTAAGGTCTTTTTTTTTTGTCCGTTTCCTTACATTGTGTCAACTAGTGACGTGAATTTTTTTTCTATTACTACCAATTGCGTCTTTTTGCCGTTCTAGATTCAAACACGTGTTCAGTCATATTTTTCCTTTTTTGATCTCCGTTTCCCTCCCGTCTACAAAGGGTAAACGTTTCGTCTGCACGTCTAACTAGTTAGTTTAAATGGCGGTAGGAAATGCGGGCATGGGCGAGCATGTCTCCTAGTATCTTACGCATTATTTTTATCCCTACATTTTATCTTTATAATTGGAGATATTTTAACGTTGTATCACGGTAAATTCATCACACCGACCCTCTTCGGAATCTTCTTTGCCTTACTCTTGAAAATTGTATTCAGAGATGCAACTGAAGGAATATGCCTTCACACTAGGTCAGATGGCCGTCTGTTTAATCTTTCAATGCTGAAGGCAAAAACAAAAATCAGAAGGGTCACTATAAGAGACTTGTTGTTCGCTGATGATGCTGCAGTCGTCACTCAAAGCCAACAGGAGCTTCAGAGCTTGATGAATCGCTTCACTAAAGCATGCAAGGACTTTGGCCTCACAATAAGTCTAAAGAAAACGAATGTGCTGAGTCAGGATGTGGGTGCTGAACCAGTTATCACTATCGATAACTATGAATTGGCAGTGGTGCACCACTTCACATACCTAGGGTCTACCATCAATGACAAACTCTCACTGGATACAGAAATCGACAGCCGCATTGGCAAAGTTGCAGCTACCTTTGCCCGCCTCACATCGCGTGTTTGGGGAAACTCTAAACTCACAATGAAGACCAAAGCTGCGGTATATAATGCCTGCGTCACCAGCACACTCCTATATGGCAGCGAGACCTGGACAACCTATGCTAACCAAGAAAGAAGGCTCAATACCTTCCATTTGCGGTGTCTACGCCGCATCCTCGGCATCTCGTGGAAAGATAAAGTGACAAATGTCGAGGTGTTGTCACGTGCTGGCCTTCAAAGTATGTATACGCTGCTTAGACAGCGCAGACTTCGCTGGCTTGGCCATGTTCGCCGCATGGAAGATGGTCGCATCCCAAAAGATATCTTCTACGGACAATTAGCAGATGGCAAGAGAACAGTTGGGCGACCACAGCTGAGGTTCAAAGATGTGTGCAAGAGAGATATGAGGGCACTGGACATGGATCCAGCAACATGGGAGGATGAAGCTGCCGATCGCACTAAGTGGCGATGCTATTTACGGCACCACCTCAGATTGGGCGAAGAGAGGCTCACACAAGAAGCAGAGGTGAGGAGAAAACGTCGAAACGTGGAGCACCAGGAAAATAAGCAGCTGAGGGCTGCCACCTCAGGAGCGCATTCCCATAGTCAGTTATGACTGAAAGGGCTATTATTACAAATTTCAAGAGTGGAGAGGTCCATATCCTGCTAATTCTAGTGTGAAAAAGTAGGTTAATGAATGTACCTTTTTGTTCTTTTTGAATGCTTGATTGATCGATTTCATTACTACTTTGATCACTCAATGTTATCAGACCTAAAGGTATTTTATATTTAGACATGCGCCCTAATATAACCGACTGGGCTGAACGGGACGTGCCTCGCTAACACGAGGCAAAATTAAAAAAAAAAAAAATACCTCTTTGATTTCCCACACCGAGTGAAGTAACCCGTCCATAAATGATGCGAAAAAATTATGGTGTGGGTTTTCTGCCCCGTCTTCTGTTATTTTTACAACTCAAAATTAGCATTAATAATAACTGGAAATTAACAAACTCACACTTTCAAACGGACATGCTGATTGAAAATGAGATTAGACTGTTGACCTGCATTTGGGAAAAGCTGGTATCAAACTGTTCAATCTCGTGTCCTGTCTTAAGGTACGATATGTAACTGTTTCCATTCACTTAAAAAAATTCAATGTTAGCCTCCCAGCTCGACGTTTCACACGTTTCAGGACATACGAAGAAACTTATATTATCGATTCTGTTCTTAAAATAATGTTACATGTGCTTTACCTTTCATTGTTTTACTCCGTGTCTCTGAATCGTTCATTACAGTTGATGTTTTTAGTATTGTATATCTGCACTTTCACATCGTGGGATTGATAGTTCAATGTTATAATTCTTACAGATATTAAGGGCTTTGTTACTGTAATGTATGCTTTTGGCAGTTCTTATTTCATTACGTTTATGTTGTTAAATATTGTGTCCAGGTGATTACAGAATGTAGGTTTAAAAAAAAAATTATATCACTTATCTTCATATTTTCTCTATCCTCGTCCTCTCCATATATTATCGAACTACCGTATATACTCGAGTATAAGTCGATCCTACTTTACTAAATCGACTCATAGAATTTATGTGAGGTTTAGCTTTTCTAAATCTAGGCGCCTCATTGGAATCGACCAGACCCGTTACACGGACTTCGAGCTCTGAACAACGGCTGGAATTTCTATGTGCCTGTATAAGGGAATTCTCTACTCAGAGAGGAATGAAAATCCACAGAACGAAAAAGGGGTGTGGGAGGTCATCAGGGGGAGATCAACAGCGCTCTGTCTCGACGGATAAGACGTTAGAAGAACGCAGCCAGGAGTCAATCCACAGTGCTGAGTACATTCAAGTTGATCTGCCAGATGAAGATCTCACACACTTCTTGGACGGGAAGAGAGATGCAATCAAGTGCTGGCGGAGTTGTGGATTTTAAAGTTGCTACCATAAGTGACATGGGTTCATTTTCGATACAAGACAACAGGAGGCTGAGACGCTTGGGAGTCATGACCCAAGTGGGCCCGCCCCCCCTTAGAGTGTAAAGGAGTATATCGGGCCGAAACACTTGTCGGACGGGGGGGGGGGGGGACACACACGACTGCTTCTGATGATCAGATTGCTTCCTGTTGTATCGCTCTGTAAAGAGTTTCCTATCATAAACCCAACAGAATAATACACAGACACCTAAGGGTCTTTTATCTTTGGACATGCGTCCTAATATAACCGACTAGGTTGAACGGGACGCGCCTCGCCAAAACGAGGCAACAATTTTACATTTAAAAAAAAAATCATAAACCCAACTCTAATCCTAACACCTAACGACATGGCTGACTTAATTAGTCACTGAATCGATAACTAACCGAGGTAGGTTTTTCGCACGTAATGTATTTTTCGTCTGCAATCATCTCTCGCCATACAGTGTTACATTAAAAACAAATGATCGTAGGCTTCGAAGCTTTGCGCAACTGCAAATGCACAAAGCATGTGCTCTCGTGTACTTCTGCCATAATGATTCCTGCTGTTATTACTATTTAACCGTAAACATCAACGATTACCAGCTTTCCTGCGATACGAATACATACACATTATTCCAGCACAGATAACTTGCGACACACTAATTTAACCAAAGTCGTGTAGCTCTATTTCGCGACTTCATCTGTTGATGCCTATTCCTACAATGCAGATCAAGAAACATATTACATAACGGTAACCTTAACCCTTAAACCTAACCCTATTTCCAGCTTATACACAAATAATATCGGGCAAAAACACTTATATCGGACTTAAAACAGGCGATGATCGCACACACCTACAGAATCGATTTCGCCGCAACTACCTTTAGTTAACGTTACGTTGTTCGTCCATCACGGGTGATGAAGACCACTCTGTTCATCCAATTATTTAGGAATATGTTAGGTTAGTCTATGGGTACGAAGGTGACTGATGAGCCCGATGCGGGCCTGGAAAGATCTCGGACAGTGTGGGCAGGGAATGTTTGCTTCATGTGAAGGTTTTATTACACGGTCCTTTCTAGCTTGTCTCCGCTGTTCCGCTGCTGCTCTTCTAGATGATTCGCATGCTGCTGCACCTTTACGAAGAGATGTGCGCCAGGCAGTTCGGTCTTGCGCAGCAGCTTCCCATGTGTCAGGGTTTATGTCAAAGGTTTTCAATGACGTCTTTAACGTGTCTTTGAAGCGCTTCTTTTGGCCACCATGGGAGCGTTTACCCTTCTGTATCAGCGAATCTGTGACTGCAATGGAATTAGGACGCTCATAATAATGTACACATAGGCCTATAATATTGCGTCGTATGTTTTGAGGTTTAATTCTCAATGGTTAGGACGCATAAAAACAAAGTAACTGGATAACATTAATCCTAATCCTACCGCTGTCCCCACCTTTTTTTGGTACATAATAAATCCGATTAAAAAGAAATACACCGCAAGATAACATCGTACGATAAAAACAACGAACAGTAAACTTTAAACGTACCCATTATAAATCCATAATGGTATTCTTATTTCACCTCGAATTTCTAAAAATAGTCATTTGGCCCAAAGACGATCCACATCTCATGGTGTTTAATTTCACCCCTTAGAAAGATTTTTTTACTTAACGCCAGTCCCAACAAGTGTTTTTTTTAATTTTTTTTTTGTTTTGTCAATTATGAATACCTGCATTGCATAGGAATTGCCATGGCTTTCGCAAATTCTATCAATTTCAGCTTATAGCCACCCTCGTAAGAAGTACATTTTCTTTTCAAACTCATTGTAATAGCATCTCCGGGCCATTTTTTTAAAAACTAAATGCAGGTGTATTTACAACAGCTGTGCATGCCTGGTGTACGCATGACAGGAAACGCAGAAAGCATATCGGACATGTTTTAAAAATTTATTGATCGTTTGATTTTGTATTAAGTGTATGTTTTTATTTTAATAATAACCTAATAAAATTGATTTAAACATTTTTAGTTGAAATGAGAACAGTGGGCCACATGCTCTATACGACTTTATACGAGAATTCAGAGACGGAGGAAAAAGGGTTATGGTTAGGAATCCTGAACCATAACCTTAATCCCTAACAACTTTGGCGACTTACAAGGGTGACATCGAAGAACACGTCCCAATGTTGTTCATTTCAACCCATTTTTAAATGCATTACTTAAGATATTGCGTTAAAAACATTTAATGCCGCAGAAAGGTTATATCTGAAGGACACCCATATGCGGCGGGAAGAGCGAGGTGCAACACTAACCGGTTTTATAAATCTTATTTCTCTTGACTGGAATATAAGTCGGTGTTACGTAATTTAAGGTAAAAAATGGGAATACATTTCTCGACTTATACTCGAGCATATATGGTATGTCTTTTCTCGATAGATGTTAAGGCCTAATTTTTCTGTACTTCTTGGTACTTAAAATATAAGATACCATATTTTATTCTCCTCTATGGTATATAAAAATAATTATAATAACTACACATTCTTATCCTCCCTTTTTCCTTCTGTGCTGTACATGTGGACGAGACAGAGAATATACAACTGCTATTCCATTTTCATTACCTCCAGCTCCACGAGAAGCATAGATCTTTAACAAACTCACGTGCCACCAGTTCCAGGTCTTTCCACGTCTTCTTCACCCATTTAATTGTTGTTTTCAGTTCTCTTATCTTTTAGTTTTCTTTGGTCTCCCGCTACCTCTCATATCATGGGGACTTCAGAAGAACTGCCATAAAATACATTCAACAAGGTCTCCTCAGTGTGTGTCCTATCCATCTCCAGCGTCTTCTTCTCATCTCTTGTTCCACTGGCATTAGCCTGGTTCTTGTCATCATGTACACATTGGTGATCTTGTCATACATCTCCAATCCGTCTATTCTGTGCAAATACTCATTTATGCAAGTCTGTAATCTTGGCTGTTGTTTTTGTTCTTATCCATGTTTTCGAACCATAAAGTAAGACTGACTTGGTATTTGAGATGAAGATTCATATTTTTGTATTTGACTTGATTTTCTTTTGATTTCGATAAATGGTTTGTCACAATGCAGTGAAAGCTCATCATGTCTTTTATATCCTTATGTCGATACTACTGCTTGTGCCTCCAACTTTGTCTAACTTGCTCCGAAGATATATGTATGAATCTGCATCCTGTTGATGTGTTTCTTCATGAACAATCTCCGTATCGTTTCTTGCATTTATTCTCAGAATCCGTGTTTTCCCCTGTGTATTTTCAGACCTTCTTTCAGATCGGCTACCACGACAAGCATGGGAAACTAAGAGGCAGGGATCCAGACCTCCAGGACGACTCAGAGTCCGCTGGGAGGACAGCATTAGACAATCTTTGAAGGACCGAGGACTAGAATGGAACCAGGCCAGGAGGAAGACAGCCGATATGATAGTATGGCGCTCTCTCTTCCAAACCTCTACACCTCACGGTAGAAGAGGAACGACTAAGTAAGTAAGTGTTTTCAGACCTTTTTGTGGTAACCTCTCATCAAGTTTTTTCAGTTTGTCTTACATCTTAATGTTGACTGCTATATTAACATCTAAACAAAGTAAAAGAAAAGCAACGAACAAACAATCATTATCGTCAGGCTGAAGATTTTGTTTTTTTATCATAACCTGTAGATACTAGTGTCAAAACCCGTCATAAGACGGGAATTAAATTCAAAAGCACCAATACCTAACGGCAATTTTACTTATTCAAAAGTATTAAAAAAACCAAAATATTTGTTTTACATCTGATGTTAAAAGTCTGAACATGACATCTTAATTTTCTGTTGTTTTAATCTGGTACAACTTAAAATCATGGATCTCCGCATCTTCCTGTCTCCAGTTCATGTACTGTTTATCAGTTGTGTTGTTGACTTCTTTTCCATACAGTATAATCAAACTGTTCATGCACACCTATCTGCTGGCATGATACATTAGGATGAACAGCATGGCTCTCGTCTTAGGTTACGATATAAGAATGTGAATTGTAAACTAGACAAAGTATGGTTTTCTCATCTTGATGGAACAAATAGAATGATATAATCAAACTCATGTGCCAACATGAGCAGCATTTCAAGTGTTTAATGTTTGGTTTGGTTTTTGGATCATGAACTTGAAAACTGATGTTTGTCGTGTGCACGGGATACCGGGTTCAACCCCATGTGAGTTATACTTTTGATCTCTGTTGTGCCTAACCCTCAATTTTTGTGGTTTGGACTGCTTCTTCCAATTTTTGCTTCCTTGTCGGCCACCTCGTTCCATTTCACTCCTACGTGTGAGTGTACCTATGCTAATAATACTGTACAGCCTCTATTAATTTTGGTGTGTACTGTTGCAATATTTCTTCTGTTATGTCTGGTCGACTACATTCATGTGCATTTCTTAGTGTTTGAAGAGCTGAAAATGAGTCGGTTAAGATTGTTAGTTTTTTGGGGGGTTAGTCGGTAATTATTTCTAGTGCTTTTGCTACCATTTCTGCTGTGAATAATAATATAGATGTGTTTTTAGTTACACTGTAGCAAAATATGCGAGAATAAACGCTCAATTCAGTAAGATTTGGGCATAAAACGATAATAAATACATTTGCCCGCATGTGTCTGACGGTTGGCCTCTTCGACGCCAGCAGGCTGCTTTTTGTACAGTGCTAAGCCTATAGAACGATTTCACGGAAAAAGTCTGACACGCTTTAGTTTCGTTTTCGAGAAACACTACTATACCTTGTATTTAACTTTTGCCCAATCTGCTGCATACACTTTGTAGTCTAGCCTTACAATTAACTACTGGCGGAAGCATGCCGCAATATAGCTATCTGAAGTAACGCTTTCTGTCAACTTTAAAGCAAAATTAGTAGTAATCCTTACATTGTTTGGTAGTATTACACGATACAATACTAATTAGTAACGCAAAGTCCTAACCCGCCCCGTCTACACCCCGCTTCGATGACACAGTCTGCAACGCATATATACACACTGCGAAAAAGCCAGCCAAGGCATCACCACGCAGACAATTTTATTTCCTCCTAGTGGTAGCATTTCTGACGTAACTAAAACAAGTAGTTATTTGAAAAATACATGCTCGCAAGATGAAGGAGAGGAAAGATGGCGGACTTGTGTAAAATTTTATTTGACGATGGACGATGACATAAATTGGAAATTTTAAACCATTATGAAGTTCCCCATAAGAATTATATGGTAGTATGACGTAGAGTTAGCTGAGTAAGAATGTACTTTAAATAATATGATAGCCCCAGTATTAGAGAAGTTATTGAAGAAATACTAATATCTAAGAACACACGACCAGACACACTGGCGTTCCTGCTCATGTTATTTTTTGGTAACGTTAGGGGACGCAAGCTGGAAAAAGAGGCAGGGAGGTACATTCAAATTTGCTTGGGGTGAACAGAGTATGAATGGGAAAGGGGAACGGTAGGAGAAATGTAATCCTAAACGTGATATCTTTTGTATTGGGCATGACTAGAGCAGACTAGCCAATCGACCACCAGTTATTCACAATTATTTTGGTTTTTCATTCAAACTGCTTTTGAATTCAAGTAGTAGAACGTTACGATTGGCTAGTGCTGCTAGATATTAGCAAAAGGCTTTGACTATTCATTGCCAGTTGAACTAATATTTGTATACAGATACGCTGAAAAACAGCTGTGTTAATTTTAAACTTAAATAAAGAATAAATTCACAGTCTGTGCAGTTCGGAGGAAGCTGAGGTCATTTCTTCACAAAATCAGCGTCATTTGTTTATATATTTCTTGATTGTGGTAAGGATATTTTATGAAATTTACTATGTTTGGTCCAACTACAAAGTTAGATACTGCTTTTGGGGAAAAAGTGAAGGACATGTCGGAAGCAGACATTGTTGTGTCCACACATTAAACGGTATCTGACTGATGTATGTTGTTATAATTATGTTGACATATTATTGTATTAAAATAGTTTAGCAAGCCTCTGTGTTCAATGAACACTGTTTAACATGCCTGAAGCAAATATAAGTGAAAAGAAAAGAAGAGAAGATCATATCACAGGAAATGTGGTTACTCCACATTATTGTATGGAGGAAAAGTATGTGAACGTACAGTGGCGTATCTACTATAAGGACTTGAGGTGTGGTCACAACCAGGTGGGAGTCCTGTACAATTCGGGGCGAGTGCATTTGTAAGGCATGCGAGGCTGACCCCATACCCACGTAGGAAATTAAGTGTTAGAATAATTGATCAGAGATAAAAGGCCAGGGTGTCTGTTACGTACATTTATTACCTAAGGGGGTAGTCTTCGGTCCTGCCAAATGTACGCACCAGTTTTATATAGTTATATTATTTGAGCGTTCGATTGATTCACGCACTGACGTGCACAATGCAGTGTGAGTTGCTTTGGACGCACGGGTAACCTAGTTTGAGGGATTGTGACGTCATGTTTTTGTCGGGGCTGTACGGACCATGTTTATGTCCGATATATATTTCCTTGGAATTTTGCTGGCAAGTTTGGAAGAAGCTATTATGTTGTATGATCTCTACTGGTTCATGTTGAAGCCAACAGTAGTAGGATCAAGTAAGTGTCGCCCCATGTCATTAAATGTTTATTGAGTAAATTAAAGTGTAAGGCCGCTCATAGTTCTGATCTAGCGGGAAATCCATCACTGTATGTTATTTTCTAGAATGGACAGACGGAGTCGGTAGCCTTTTGAATTACCGTAGATGAAGAATACCTACGAGTACACAAAGTTGATTGAATTATATGCTTCTCATGTTTTATATGCCGTATGTTAGTCAATGCCAAAGTCAGTGCAATGGCATGGATATAGAGAGGTTAGTCAACACAGAACTCTAACCTGGTCGTATTGTTGTGGATGACTTTATTTGGATATTTATATATATATGCTGCCTAAGTATTGTAGGAAGGAAGCCTGGAATCATGGCAAGTCTGATAAGAAATATTACTCATTGAGTATGAATCCGTTGGTCATAAGATACGTCCTTGAGAGAAGGTTAACGGACGTTATTACAATACATATACTATGGCAAAGGAAGGGATCCTTAGACACTTGAATAAGAGGACTTAATTGTTAGAGAATCTTCATCCCTTGAAAAGTGATGATCAACATTGTGATGTATGACCTTTTTGCACCTGTAACTATGACTGTCTTGTTCAACACCGTATATGTCACGTTCAATAAAATCTATGTACATTCATCACAGCCTTGCGTGCTGCCTATCAGTGACCAGTTGATCACTACTTGTTGGAGTTCGTTTCAACTTAAGAACATTTTCTGAAATATTTTCATTGAGAAAACATTCGCGTAATGAAGGTCTTTACCTCTAGAAGAAACGACCCAACAGTGTCCTTTTGTTGCAGAGGGTCTATGTTCCTGTTGCCGGCTGGTGACAGGAAACCTGCTGAGTACTTATAAACGCCAACCAGTCTCCAACCAGACTTATATGCTGTCGAATATCCAGTAGGAGCTTTGGCAAGTGGTGAAAGTGAACTTTCTGCAACTTCACATTGAAATATTTTACAACAAGGACTTCCAGGTGATCAGTTAGACATCTGGGGCATCTCTGACAGTTTCTTGTGTTTCAAAATATTACACATGAACGTTTATGGGGGTAGGATGAACTACAGCCCTCATATACAGTGACTCTCCCGTTAGATAAATAAAGTGAACTCTGTAATATTTCATACAAGAAAGACATTATATCAAATACTTAATAACATTTTTAGTTATTGGGCAATTTGTCCCACCATTTTAATTGTTCTTTTCTGTAAACTATCTTGTCCTTATTTTCAAAGACCTGTCCACAAGCTATGAATGGACAGGCAAAATAAATTGTAAAAAATATGTTCAAAGAAAAACTTAACTGATAGAGTTATTATATTCTTTATAGAAACTTAAAGTGTTTGACTGTTGTGTACCATCATTTCATTTCTCCCCTAGACACTAGGTACACCATACACCATACACTAGAGCCATAAGAGTGACCGTGTGAGACCTAGGTAGGTAGCTGTAGGTTCTCTGCACATAATTCATCATCATCATCTATAGAGTCAGAGGCCTACATTTGCTTGACCTCACACGGTTATAGCAGACACCTTTTCATTCTTTTAGGATACCATCATAACCTCCCCAGCAAAATCAACTTTGCTACATACACTCAAATTTTTCTTTAGCTTCCAGGCTGGAATGTGTATTCCTATTCCGTGTTCTTCATTTTCTATTTTTGATCCATCAGTGTATACTTTTAAGCTACCCTTAGTTATCTGTTCTATATATTCTCTGGCTATGTTCTGATGTCGTTTTTGCTGCTTTTTATATTTATTATTTCTGCAAGATGAGAGTCAATATTTGGTTTCTTGAGCTCCCAAGGAGGAATCACTGGCGAGTATTTACTACTACAGTTTATTGCATTGGTTATAGTATTATGTTCTTCCATTTCCTCCATGTCAATCAATACCCTTTAGCTCCACATGGAGCATAGGCCTTCAACAAACACATGCCAAGTCTTCACACAACAGTCAAACAAATACAAAACAGGCAGCTGTAATGTTGACACAACAGTCAAACAAATACAAAACATGCAGCTGTAATGTTGACACAGCAGTCAAACAAATACAAAACGGGCAGCTGCAATGTTGACACAACAGTCAGGTCCTACAACAAAATGACAGATGATATAGTTACAAAACAGGCAGCTGTAATGTTGACACAACAGTCAATTTGCTCAAGTTCTTTCCATGTTTTCCTCATCATTTTCACCTCTATTTCCAGTTCTCTTCTCCATGTGTTTTTTTGGTCTACCTCTGCCTCTCTTTCCCTGTGGATTCCAGAACAAGGACTGCCTTGTAATGCTATCAACAGGTCTCCTCAATCTGTATCCTATCCATCGCCAGCGTCTTCTTCTCAACTCTTGTTCCACTGTCACTTGTCTGGTTCTTGTCATCAATTCCACATTTGTGACTTTGTCATACCATTTCAGTCCTTCTATTCTACGCAAGCACCCGTTTATAAAGTATGTAGCTTTTTATTTCCTCCATGTGCTTCCATCCTATTGGGTATCTTATGGGATCAAGTGGAGTATCCAAGGCCGTTGGGAGATTCTTCACAAACATTGTATGGGCTGGGTGGTTTTTGTCTATTAGTACTTTGGCCATGTAATTCAGTCTAAGTTCTTTTCGTCTTAGCTTAAGAGGTATTATTCCTAGTGCTACATCTAGTGCTTCAAGTGATGTTGATCTTGAGGTTCCAGCTGTTGTACTTATTTTTTCTTATTACTGAGAGTTACAGAGTCGTATATTACGCGTGCATTGTCAATTTTCCCCCTTACAAATGACCTGTAGAACATGAGAAGTGACTTGGTGCTCGCTCCCCATCCACTGCCTTTTAAGTTTCTCATCATATCTCTGGGCCCTCTGCAGCTCTCAACCAGCCTATCTGTATGTTTTTTTCCAGTTTAGTTTGTTGGTCTAAGTCATAATTATATATTTGGTTGTTCCTACTGTTTTTATTTTGTGCCCTTGGATTTTTATGTCAATTGTTTTTTGTTTGTGTTTGTTTAGAATTTGACGTTTACTGATTATCATTCCAATTGTCGTATTAGCATTTAATTGGAATCCCCAATTAACCATCCATTCTGCAATCTTGTTTATTTGCACTTGTAGATCTGTATGTAATCTGAGAAGGATTTTCACCGCTCCTCAAATGCTGTATCGTCTGCAAATAGTGACAGTTTGTATCTTCTGTCGCTGAATTCCTCTCCTAAGTCATTAACCATAATAGAAAATAATGAAGGGGATAATACTGAGCCTTGAGGCATGCCATTCTGTTGCTCGTATAGCTCTGATTTGTCATTATTCACCTGTATTGTAAAGTATTTGTCATGTAAGAAATTTTCTATGTAGTTTTCTATGTTTCCTGTTATGCCTATCTTATTAATCTTATATAACATGCCATCTCTCCAGCATTCATCGTATGCCCTTGCTACATCTTAGAATATGGCTATTGTTTTTGCATTCCTTTTAGCACAGACTGCCACTAAAGATATATAATTATATATAATTATGTTGCATTGTTTTCAATATTCGCTCACGCCTTAACGGGGCTCGTAAGGGGATCAAAGAAATTAACTCATGTCATAGGAAGCGATTATGGAGTGTTGGGCATGGAGACGGCTACCATATCATCAATCAAAGCAAATAATTTAAATCAGAATATTCAAATATCAAAGTAGTCCTAATGTATGGATCCGAAATATGGACAGCAACAAAAACGACAACCAAGAAGTAACAGATTTTCGTACATGGGTGCTTGCGTAGTACAGAAGGATTGAAATCGTGGTCAGGATCACCAGTTCGGAACTGATGACAAGAACCAGACTGGTGCTGGTGGAACAAGAGATGACAAGAACCAGACTGGTGCGGGTGGAACAATAGATGACAAGAACCAGACTGGTGCTGGTGGAACAAGAGATGACAAGAACCAGAATGGTGCTGGTGGAACAAGAGATGACAAGAACCAGAACGGTGCTGGTGGAACAAGAGATGACAAGAACCAAACTGGTGCTGGTGGAACAAGAGATGACAAGAACCAGACTGGTGCTGGTGGAACAAGAGATGACAACAACCAGACTGGTGCTGGTGGAACAAGAGATGACAACAACCAGACTGGTGCTGGTGGAACAAGAGATGACAACAACCAGACTGGTGCTGGTGGAACAAGAGATGACAACAACCAGACTGGTGGCACATGACTGGACGTGGCTTGGCGTGAACTTGTGGAAGGCTAATGTTTCTTACGTACCTGAAGGGTAATCATTGAATGGGTTTTAAAAATGCATAGTCTTAATAGAATCAAATTTACATAACTTCAAATCTGGATTTCTGTAAAATAAAAATTAAAAAAAAAAAAAAACACTTTCAGAAAAGCATCAACATAAACTTCAAATAACACTCAGTCAGCTGTGACAAAGCGTCATAAAAGTCAATCAACATTAACATTCAAAGTAAAATGTCTCACTCCATACAGACTTCTCACAAGTAATAAGCCATAATATTTCTGCATACACGTGGGAACAAAAAAACACGTTACAGTTTAAATTCAAATAAAATGATTAAAATATAAATTTAATTTGTATAAAAATATCTTCTTGGCTAAACAGGAGGTCAAAATCAAAGGCCCTGTATTTGGACCGCATAATGTGTACATGGAATGTATTGATATGTTTTTAAAGTTAATAATATGAAATGCTTTGCATGTACATATGCAGTGATATATATATATATATATATATATATATATATATATATATATATATATATATATATATATATATATATATATATATATATATATATATATATATATATATATATATATATTGTTATACAACTTAACAATGTTTGAGAGAGAAAGTGACAGTGCAGGAAAAAAATGAGATAAATAAGTTAATTAGGAAAGACATGTAGTATTAAAGAGATTGTCTTGAAAAACCAGTGCGCAAAGGAAGCACTGGAAGGAGACAATCCACTTTCCTCTGGCAAGCCATGGGAAGAATTTGTTGTGGTTGTTTTTGTTGTTTAACCAGGGCTGCTGAGCTTCTCACTCTTTTGTAGCCAGTACAAAGTTGAAGACTCCTTGGTATTATCTACACTGTAGATCTATTATTTTCCGGTGGCTTTTGTGCCATTCCGAAACGTGCTGAGTTGAGGTCTTCAGCTACAGTTAGCATGGCTTGCATTTAATGGATCTTTAATTTAATGTGACATCTGGTCTCAAGCTAGGATGAAGAAACGCACGGCACACTTTGCATTCCTAGTCATCCAAGGGGGCTCTCCAACTATGCAGAGCTAAAATACTGTGCTCTGGTTTTGGGCTCTCCAAAGTAATTGTCACGTCCTACACAAAGCTACTTCTCAACCCCCCCCCCCCCGCTGGGCCCATAGTGCGATCCTCCTGCATGCAGTCAACCAGGTCAAAGCCAAAGAATCGCGTCTGGGGCTCACGTGACTTCTCCAAGCTTAGTGTGCAATGCTTGGTTCTCAATAAGAAGAATAAAGATGGAATACATCGTGACAATAGGAAATATTGAAAAACAAAAAGGGACAGAGGATTACAAAGAGAGAAGATATTGGACAGTTTGATACCATGGCCAGGAAGAACTCATCAACAGAATGGATAAACCGCACTAGAGACAGGAAACTGCGCACAGACACGATCATCTACACCACCTGGCATGATACTTAAAGAAGAATAAGACATAGTGGTCTTAAGCATACAATTCAAAAAAATAAATACTGAACTTGAGCTACAAAACTAAGGTCAGTACTACAGCGCACTTTGCCTACAGTGCGTTCTGACATCACATAATATATTACATACACCAAAAGTGAGTACACGTAGAACATTGTTACTGATGAATTCACTTTTCTCTTCCTTGAATTGCTGGGTTGGACAACCAAGATCATGAACAACACGGGTACCGCTTGACATTAAATGAGGCTCTCTGTTAGTACTAAATACAGTTTTGTTACTGTGCTTATTCACGCAGACCCTCCTTAGGACTATCCTTTCAAAAGCCTGATCTGTCGCCACGATTGGAACCTGAGTCTGAGCTACACCTCAGTGGACTGTCCCTGACCCATGACTATGAGAAAGGTCAAAGTTTGATAAGGTTTTTTGGGGGATAGGTTTTCATGGAGAGATCTTCAGGTTCACTTTGTAACTGTTCATGTATACCTTGATTAACTGGCTGTGTTAAATAAATATTGTTATGTACACTTTGATCTACCTGGTTAAAACAAGCAAGGTCTGATGCATACTGATGGCTGGTGGGCAGTTGATTTCTGAGCTGCTGTGGATTTCTTTGGCACGAGAAGTTCATTTCCTGAGTGAAGTCTTGGGTTGATATCTGCTGAGGAGTCTTGTGGTCATACTGATAAAGCAATTCTTGTTGCTCGCCCAGAGCTGACTGGCAAAGGTAGGAGCTGTCGATGCATCTGCTATGGCTGGTCGTAGAAAAACGTGGGACAGACTGACCACAATTTTGAAATAAGGCAGACTGATATTCCATGTCTATCACCGGATGTGATGTTTTGTCTAAGGTGTTGATTTCCTTGTAAGTAGAAAGATAATCATCGTCGCTACAAGATGAACTTATAGACCTAAAGATAACGTCTACTCCTTCTACTGACCTACATTTCTTCTCAGAATAAAAATTATCTAGACTGTGAGACTGCGTTACCTCAAAGTGGTGATCTGAATATGCATTCACTGACGCATCTGAATTATTTCTTTCAAGATTGGTGATACCATCATAAAGAACGAGCTCTTGCTGATAAGTGGTGACTTTTGAATTAGGACAGAAACTCACGACGTGGGGTTCTAAGATATCTGGACTATCTAAAGGCACTGGGGTTAGGTTTTCAGGTGATGCAAGTACAATGTGATCATGCATTGGCCTACTCTCCGAACTGTTTGAATTACTTGACAGCTGCCTCACAGCACCAGGTGAGGTAGTTGTTGATGACGTTGAGGAGTCTGGTGTACACGCGTCTGTTTTTGCAACTTTAACGTTCAACCTTCCACTTGAGTTAGGCTTAGCACCCCTTTGGCACTTTTGGATTTTTGTTGGATGCGTGAGAAACCTGTTGAAAAATAACAAACTCTCTATTTTAAATACTGCATTTTAAATACTGTTAATTCTAGACTCAATGAATCTCTGTTTAATGGATTTTGAATGTCATATACAAAATCTACTATTAGGAATAAACACATGCACTAATAATCATGGCAAAATGCATAAACCAATATTGCAAAACACTGAGTTTATTATTATAAATGTTAGAAAGCTTTCAGAAATTTGGAAATGTACGTTTGAAGCAGACCTTTAATATGAAAGAAAGACAGGACGGTAGACTTCTAAACTACACAGAAATCTGAAATTTGGCATGCTGATAGGTCTTAAGATATGATGCCCTAGAAAAATCAGGAAAGCAAAAAATTAAATGCGGCTGCTTCGTAATTAGGCCAGAAACATTTGTGCCAAGGGGAATAATTTTTTGGTTTAAAAGGAAATTAGCAGCTTATTTATAAAGCTGATTAGTATATGTGAATTATAATCTAAAATTTTCTTCTTTTTGCCATGCAACTTTTAAGAATTAAGCAAAAAATTTTGGGATATAAAACTGTAAAAAAATTATTTGAAATTTTACATTGCTAATAATAATATTGTTGTATAATATAAAATTATTCACTTTAGAAAGCGGATTCTCATTATCTATACAAAAATTACAAGTATGCTTTTTAGTGTATATCTGGACCTGAAACAGAAAATATTAGTTTAAGTAAAGTATACATCGTTTCTCGGCCTTTTGGCTAAGATCAAAGTGTCTTAGCCAGGGCCGGGATCACGCATATTTTACACATTTTACTCAATAAAGTCAATAGACCTCACTTTGAGCCCCAGAAGGGGTATAAAAAAAAAAATACACGAAATGCACACTTGTAAAAAGTTCCGGAATGCAATGAAATCACTGTAAACATGAGTGTTTAGCAGCATGATAAAAGAGACATTTTCCGAAATTGCATATCAGCGGGAGGGAATTACAAAGAAGAAATAGATGACACTTGAAATTTTACAACTGATGGATGCAAGACCGAAAACTAAGCAAATAAATAAGAATGTGATCTATATTGTGTTGTTTTATAGACTACACTAAGGCATTTAACATAGTGAATCACGAGTAAATTATGAAAATGTTAGAAAGCATAAACATCTATGGTAAAAACATGAGAATAATATATTGGCAACAAACAGAAGCTATAAGAATCAGCAACAAAATAGGGAGATTTAAACGGGTAACAAAGGGATATGTGCTGTCACCTGATCTGTTCAATTTTACGTTGCACGTTCTAGGGCCACTTCGCTAAATAATCTGTTTTTATTGGCGCCATCAGGCAAGACATCCAATATTGCATACTTGGAAGTCATTACTTAAACTTTAAAAGTGAAATCGGCTTAACACATCTAAAGAGTAACTACTATTTTGATATTATGTTTTACTTATCTTACTTTTCGTGTTTCATATCACACAGTTTAAAAATATGCCGATTAATATTTAAATTAATTTCATTAGTTTTATGTTAAAAAAAGAGCAGAGTTATGTTGCGCACAGAATTTTTTCCTAAGATTGTGTGTAATTAATCGGTATGAATTGTACACTTTAAATTTTTTGTAATCTAAGGCAGATAACCTTTGTTTAAACTATGGGTACATTGTACTATGGGGGTTAATTTCTCTTGTTGGTTGACTCGTTGGTTATCGTATCTTGTGTCTTGACTCGCTGATTCATTTATTCGAACGATGTCTCCTTATACGGTAGTATCAGTCAATAATTTCTTGGAATGATTGAAACTAGGGTTGAGTTTTATTCCCATGTCCATATAAGGCGTGATTTCTGAACACAGCTTTGTTGAAATGGTTCCTTCATCGTTTCGTTGTGAGTGTTAGTCAGATGTATGCGTTCTGCGCATGTCTAAACTTTAAGAAAGTTAGTATCGTCTTCCGCCCAGGGATTCGACGAGATGTACTGAGCAGAGATAGGACGCTTCTGCGTCTGTGATTTTGTTAGGGAATTCTAAAGTCCTCCTGTGAGTTAGTTAGCTAACGAGGCTTTCCCTATATGATTCAAAACCGCCTGGAGGCGTATTTTTTGTGGTGTTGATTCTGAAGAAAGGTAATACCTCCTTTATTGAACTCTATGATCTACCTAGATGTTAGACATTTTGTCGATCTCTGCTCGCTTGTGTGTTACAGAATGGAGAGGTCCTTTTACTAGGAAATTTCACCACCGGTATCTTTATACCTGATATATATATATATATATATATATATATATATATATATATATATATATATATATATATATATATATATATATATATATATATATATATATATATATATATATATATACACACACACGGGTCGCTCTAGGCCCAGGGAACAATTATTATGTTCTAGGATTTTCGCTACGCCAGCGATTGCACCTATGTCGAGGGTTAGACTTAGGAATGCTATAAAGGTCAGCTTGACCTGTACTCCTGAAATGCTATTCTCGTGTGGACAATAATAGACTTATCTTGTACATCTGATCTGCCAGCGTCAGAGGAGTATTGATTATTATTTAATGAACATTGATGATATGCAGCTGACACAGTTGCAGGATTTTGATGCAGATTCATGAAGAAGCTTTAGAATGCTGAATACATTGAACTATTGATGTCTATGATTTATGTAACATTATCTGTGCTTGTGGCGTCCAAATAAATGATGGAAACGTCCGCAGCAGTTTCGCACTTTTATGACTTCCACGTCATACCTCATGTTTTTGTAGATCTGTGAAGTTTCATCCCATCTACACCCACAACAACAAACCAGACAAGACACCTTGCACTTCAGTCTATTACTTACCTGGTGTCGATAGGGGTGGTACCATACATTTGGCTACATTTTAGCAACGATTTGGACATACTACTGCAACGTTCATAGTGGCCAGTAAGCATCACCAAATCCACTTTTATCATTTTATGGTGGCCAGATTTGTGGCTTATCATTTTATGGTGGCCAATAGCTGGGTTCAACTGGTTCCAGCACTCACGGGGGTCAACAAACCCATTCATTCTACAAGATGCAAGTTCGTGAACGATACTTCCTGCAAGATACAACATCTACAATGATGTATAGCATGTCCGCTATATTGTGAAAGTACCCGGCGCCGCCCAACAGTTTGTCGATTTCATAGCTTTCAGAAGGTCAAGTGCCGATTGAAGCGATTTACTCATACTGCAGTTAGAGGGTCAAGTGCCGAGCATTGTAAGGAAGAAGGACAAGTGCCGAAACAACATTTCCAGTATCAGAAGCTCATTTCCTGCGTCATGGCTATTTATGGGAGCAGTTGTCGATCAACGTTGGATCATTTATCCTCAGAATGCTGATCGCAACCTGTTCTGCACCGTGCTGACGTTTGGACATATAGAAGTTAAGTGGCCTGTTTTGTTTGTGAACTGTGCCCTTATATTCTAACTGAGCCTTCTATACTTTCACACACATTTTGCTACATGTTTACATGTTATATGTTATTTGTATATTTATATGTTTATATTTCAGCAGGCTGGTTGGGTAGGTGACTATCATAAGAGATACCACGTCATAGAGGTCTTATGATAGCGTTCTGGTAGGAGCAATTTTCTTAATTGAAAATTTGCATGCAACATCTGTTGCTATTTTTGTTAGTTGTGACGACATGTGCAGTTTTGTTTTCGGTATTTTTTCGCATTCTTTAGTTTAGTTTTGATTTGTTTGTATTTGTAGGTCTCCTCTTTTCTATTATTCAGTTCTTTACACCATTTTTGTTTATACATTGTGACGTCATTTGTTTGTTTACATTTTTCGCATTTGTCATCACATTCTTTGTGATATTTTCTTTTAGTTTTCGCTGTTTATTTAGTTGACTTTTGCGAATGTTTTCGTATTGTCTTTGATCTTTGTTATTGTTTACATTGTCTTCGATCTTTGTTATTGTTTACATAGTTCTTGCATAGTTAGCGTTCACTATTGTTACATATTTGCTCATGCACTATTGTTTGTATAGTGCACTTATCATAACTAACTGGTGGATTTACTCATGCACTATTACCTATGTAGTGCAGTTATGATAAATAACTGATGGATTTGTGTTTATGCACTAATTTGTGTAGTGCCCTGATGATTAAGAAGTGACTGGTGATATTATTATACATTTGATAATACAAGTTCTTTGTCAAAGACTTGTTTCCCACAGAGATTGGGATAAACATTGTGATTATACAAGTACTTTATTTAAGTCTTGTTACTATTAAGGTTGAAATAAGATAATTAATTATTTCAGGTTTTGGACTCATAATATTAGACATCATGTCTACACTTGAGTACTTTATTGAGCAAGGGAAATCCCTTGGTAAGACAGGTGATAAATTGGAAGAATATGCGACTACTCAATATGATAAAGCATTAAAGGTGGAAGAGAAAAAAATGGAAATGGAAGCTGAACAAAAGAAATTGCAGATGCAGGTGGATGAAAGGAGATTCCAAATGGAAATGGAAAAACAGAAAAGAGAAGCTGAAGCTGAGGAGAGAAGACTTGAAAAAGAGGCTGAAAATAAAAGACTTGAAAAAGAGGCTGAAGAGAAAAAGTTACAAAGAGAGGCTGAAGAGAAAAAGTTACAAAGAGAGGCTGAAGAGAAAAAGTTACAAAGAGAGGCTGATGAGAGAAAAGCAAAAATGGAGCATGAAGAAAAACTCTTAGCTTTGGAGTTAGAAAAGTTGAAATTGTTGAACACTGGTAATGCTAATGATGCAAATAGGGTGTCAGATAAGTTCAATGCAAGTACTTTTAAGATTAAACTACCTGTATTCAATGCTTCCAGTGACGATATAACGTTTTATCTGGATAGATTCGAACGTGCATGTAAAACACATAACATAGATAAATCACTGTATGTTTATCAGTTGTCCAATTTACTTAGAGGTGATACTTTGAGTATGTTAAGTATGGTAGATGAGCCTGATAAGAACAATTATGAGGTTATCAGGGCAGTCTTGTTAAAGAAGTACCAACTTAACGAAGACGGCTATCGTCTTCAATTTAAAAATATGTTGCCAGATACTGGAGTTGAATTCTCTGAATTCATTTCAAAGATACGTCTTACTTTTTCACGATGGGTTGAGCTGTCTAAGACAGAACATACATATGAAGCACTTATGGACTTACTACTTAGAGACAAGGTTATGTCTTCTGTCAATGAAGCTTTTCTTTCTTTTCTTCATGAGCATAAGCCTAAAAACATAAAACAAATGGAAGAATACTGTTGCCAGTATGTCACTGCGCATCCTCACGTAACCATTAGCAACTCTAAAGTAAAAGAAGGTCTGCCAGTTGCTTCGGCAGCACCTTATGGCCCAAATTTCATGCGTAAATTTCAGGGTAGCCAATAAAATTTTAATAAGAAGAGTAACCGTAATTATGCTCTGAATCATAGCAATCAATTTCAGGGTGATTCTTCTTCCCAGAACTGGAGACAAGCTGATACTCCATGGTATACTACTCCCAATAATTTTAGACATTTTCGCAAAGGTAGTCAGTATAGAGGAAATTTTTTTTCGCGGAGACCTCAAAACCAATATAATAGAGGTTCTCAACAGTATACAAATGGTAATGACAGTTATGGAAACTGGAATTCAAACCAGGATAACAATTACAGTAGGGAGTTTAATGATAATTGCAGAGGCAATAATGGTCGCGGTAGATCGCAACATAAAAGAAAGAGATATCAACAGGCAAACTCTGTACAGCAGGAGTCTCAGGGAGCATGTAAACAAGGTAATGATGATAAAAACTCTAGTGCTATCACATGTTCTGCCTTTGACTTTAGTAGGGCAACTAAATGTCCCCAATGCAGTACTTTGTTCGAACCGACTACCGTAACTACTTTAAGCTGTGGTCATCCTCTTCCCGCTCTTCCTGCTGCTGTTGCGCATGACGGGAGAGGTTCTCTTATACTACATAAGGGTCTTGTAAATAGTAATCCAGTCTCAGTTCTATTTGATTCTGGATGTACTACTATTGGTGTTAGGCAATCTCTTGTAAATCCATCCTGTGCTACAGGAAAGGTCATCAAATGTGTAACATTTGGTGGCACTTTGGAAAAGTATCCTACTGCCATAATACATATTTCTACTCCCTTCTTTACGGGAGATGTCCACGCGTGTCTCCTTCCAAATCCTATTGCGGACCTTATTATTGGTCGTATTCACGGAGTTAGGGAATGTACCCCACAGCAGATTGCTGTTTGGGAGGAGCAAAACATTGAAGCTACCAATGCGGTGGTCACAAGAGCACATGCTCTGGATCCACCTCAAACTTCATTAACTGATAATAATGAAGTAGATAGCCAAAATAGTCACTTGATTATTTCACGTGACTCATTTATAAAATTGCAAGAAGAAGATCCTTCTTTACAAAAATTCTTCATTCTAGCAAAAAAAGGTGATCCAAATCAGAATACTAATAGAAAGTCTTGGATTTCTATGAAGAACGGCGTACTTGTGCGTATGGTACAAGACTCGACTACGTCCACTCATTCTCAAATTTTTGTGCCTAAGAGTATGAGATTGCAAATATTGCAACATGCTCATGACTCGCAATGTGCTGGACATATGGGTTTTTCCCGTACAAAGTCGAGGGTTCTTGCGGCTTTCTTTTGGCCATTTGTGAGCAAGGACATACGAATTTACTGTCGTTCTTGCAAAGTGTGTCAGGAGGTCAAATCGAAAGGACCACGACATGCTGCGCCTATCCAGGCTGCTGACATTCCTATTCGCCCTTTTCAGAAAATGGCAATAGATATTATCGGTCCTTTTAGGATCAAGTCGGCCAGAGGACATCAATTTATCCTTACATGTGTCGATATGTGCACACGTTGGCCAGAGGCTATACCTCTCAAGAGCATCTCCACTGCCGATATCGCAGACGCTCTTTGGCTAATATTTTCTCGCTTGGGATTCCCCGGAGAAATATTGTCAGACCATGGCACTCAACTTATATCCGACACTATGTCACAGGTAATGTCTATGCTACATATTAAAAGGTCTCTCAGCAGTATCTATCACCCAATGTCTAATGGGTTAGTTGAGCGTTTGAATAGGACACTAAAAACTTTACTTGGGAAGATAACTGAGGATCATCCTCAGGATTGGGACAGGGTTTTACCCGCGGCTCTCTTTGCTTATAGAGAGGTCCCCAATGAACGCACAGGGTTTTCCCTTTTGAACTTGTCTTTGGCGCGCAACCGCGCGGCCCTATGTCTTTACTCCACGATCTTATCACTGCCGATAATATTAGCGATGAGACTCAATCTTCTTACGAGTATGTCATTGCTCTTAGGCAAAAGATCATCGAGGCATGCAAACTAGCAACTTCTTCATCCGAATTTGCTAAAGAAAAGGCAAGGCAGTTTGCAAATAAAAATAGATGTCTACGACAACTTTGTCCAGGTGACAAAGCACTCGTTCTTCTTCCGTCAAGGGAGAACAGACTTCTTATTGCATGGAAAGGTCCGTATGCAATAGTCTCTAAAATTTCCGATGTCGACTATGTTGTCGATATTGATGGAAAGCATAAAACTTTCCACATAAATATGCTCACGGAATTTCATGAAAGACCTGACTATTTGCAGCCTATTTTCCAGGCAACGGACAATTCTCCAGTACCTCATGGTCATTACTCATCCCTGTCAGTTATACAGGATGAGGAAACTACTTTTTCTGATGTCAATCTTCCACTTCCTGTGATCCCACTTCATTCAACGGAATCTTGGAAAAACGTTTCCGTTTCTCCTAATCTTTCCGCTGAGGAACATCGACAAGTTTCTTCGATGTTACAAACATTTCAGGATGTCCTTACCGACATCCCGGGACACACACATGTCATTGAACATGACATAATACTAACTGACCATAATCCTATCAGAGTCAGACCCTATCCGATACCTATCCATTTTCAGTCACAAGTCGAAAAAGAATTGGATGAAATGATACGATTGGAAATCATTGAACCATCCACTTCAGCATACTCTTCGTCTATGTTCGAAAGAAGGATAATAACATTCGCATTTGCGTGGATTATCGCAAATTGAACCAAGTTACGAAGTTCGATGCTGAACCTATGCCTTCATTGGAAGAGCTACTAAACAAACTTTCTAATTCTAAATTCTTTACCAAACTCGACTTATCGAAAGGTTATTGGCAAGTTCCTTTAACTGAACGAGCCAAACCTTTTACTGCTTTTTCTACACCTAGGGGTTTATTCCAATGGAATTTCATGCCTTTCGGTCTTATGAACGCCCCTGCTACATTCGTACGCATGATGCGTCGAATTCTCGCATATCGTACAGATGTCATAGCATACTTAGACGATATCTGTCTGTTCAGTGATTCCTGGGAAGATCACTATTTGGGTTTATACGAATTGCTGTCTACTCTTCGCGAGTATAACTTGACTGCAAAACCCTCTAAAGCCTTTATAGGATTTAGTGAGATTTCTTTCCTGGGTCATCGTGTTGGTCATGGTCTTTTAAAGACAGAGGACCACAATGTTTCAAAAATACTTAACATTTCTGTCCCTAAGACGAAAAAACAAGTGCGTAGTCTCTTAGGTTTGATACAATTTTACGGACGATTCATTCCGAATCTGTCCTCCATTATGGCACCTCTTTCTACTTTATTGAAGAAAGGATCGCCTAATCTGATCCGCTGGTCTCAAGAATGTCAATCCTCATTGGACCAGATTAAAACTCTATTTTCATCTCCACCTATCCTTAGGTTACCTACTATTGAGAAGACTTTTGTTCTTCGAAGTGACGCCTCGTCCACTGGGATTGGGGCAGCACTAATGCAGGAGTATTCAGATACTCTGCATCCGGTGATGTATATCTCTAGGAAATTAAATGCTGCAGAGAGGAATTACTCGGTTTTAGACCGTGAATTATTGGCTATGGTTTGGTCAATTCTCAAGTTGCAAAGATTCCTTCTAGGCGCACATTTCATTGTGGAAACCGACCAGAAAGCGCTTACTGCTATTCAGAGCAAAAACTTGAAGAGCTCGAGGTCCACTCGATATGCCATAGCTCTTCAACCCTTTCATTTCACGGTGCGAGCTATCCGTGGTTCGGATAATGTGATGGCAGACATTCTGTCTAGATGCCCACATGATTCCACTTAATTCTTCTGTCATATATATTCCCTGTTAAACGTCGAGATCTATAACAGTTCTCTACTATAAGGATATATTAGCACATATGTGCTCATTTTGGGAATTTATAGCATTGTAATTGCCTTGTTCTGTTACTGATTTTGGTATAACGAAAGAAGGTTTAGTTAGCAATATACGGGCCAAAAGCTCACATGGCCACAATTTATATATTATATTTTAATTACTGTATTAAGAAATTTAGCATATACCATAAAGATTTGTGTTATTGATATTTATTGATATTTATTGATGGCTGTATACCGCTCCACCTATGTCCCAGTCTTGACATATGGATGCGAGTCATGGGCAATGACTACAACCCATAAAAGCCAGATCCAAACCTCAGAAATGAGATATCTGAGGAAGGTGGTTGAAGTAACAAGAAGAGACATGGTACGCAACCAGACGATACGTCAAGGCCTAAAATGCCACCCCCTACAGACCCAAGTAGAACAGTCCCAACTAAGATGGTTTGGCCATGTCTGCAGAATGGGAGAAGATCGGTTACCACGACAAGCATGGGAAACAAAGAGCCAAGGATCCAGACCCCGAGGACGACCCAGAGTCCGCTGGGAGGACAACATTAGACAATCTTTGAAGGACCGAGGACTAGAATGGAACCAGGCCAGGAGGAAGACAGCTGATAGAATAGTCTGGCGCTCTCTCTTCCAAACCTCTACACCTCACGGTAGAAGGGGAACGACTAAGTAAGTAAGATATTTTCGCAGCACATCATTGACGTCTGCGAGAGTATGGACATTATGTCAACCATGAAGTATGTCAAGTTCTTACCTGCGGTGGAGCGATTATATCCATGTCTAAGAGGAACATCTGATTTATTAGTATTGATTAGTAATACATTGTATGATTGTATAATGTATTTTTTGTTTCAAATGTGTAGTTAATTACACTTCATACTATAATAACATATTTGTATTTATGTGAGTATAATTTTGCTTACATTATGATGTTGCCATCATGTGGCGTATGTTGGTGGCACCTCCCTGGAATATACGTGTACACTTAGGGAAAATTTTTATCTAAGAATCTTAGATATAATCTCAGCTAACGCTCCATGCGTCGAGCTAGCCTCATATTAGGCATTATATCCGCGCATCATACGTGCGTTACGAGCCTGTTATTTCTGGCTCTTGGATTTAAAAAAAAAAAATTCATTTTTTTCCCCGGGGGGGGTGCGGTAATGTTGCGCACAGAATTTTTTCCTAAGACTGTGTGTAATTAATCGGTATGAATTGTACACTTTAAATTTTTTGTAATCTAAGGCAGATAACCTTTGTTTAAACTATGGGTACATTGTACTATGGGGGTTAATTTCTCTTGTTGGTTGACTCGTTGGTTATCTTATCTTGTGTCTTGACTCGCTGATTCATTTATTCGAACGATGTCTCCTTATACGGTAGGATCAGTCAATAATTTCTTGGAATGATTGAAACTAGGGTTGAGTTTTATTCCCATGTCCATATAAGGCGTGATTTCTGAACACAGCTTTGTTGAAATGGTTCCTTCATCGTTTCGTTGTGAGTGTTAGTCAGATGTATGCGTTCTGCGCATGTCTAAACTTTAAGAAAGTTAGTATCGTCTTCCGCCCAGGGATTCGACGAGATGTACTGAGCAGAGATAGGACGCTTCTGCGTCTGTGATTTTGTTAGGGAATTCTAAAGTCCTCCTGTGAGTTAGTTAGCTAACGAGGCTTTCCCTATATGAATCAAAACCGCCTGGAGGCGTATTTTTTGTGGTGTTGATTCTGAAGAAAGGTAATACCTCCTTTATTGAACTCTATGATCTACCTAGATGTTAGACATTTTGTCGATCTCTGCTCGCTTGTGTGTTACAGAATGGAGAGGTCCTTTTACTAGGAAATTTCACCACCGGTCTCTTTATACCTGATATATATATATATATATATATATATATATATATATATATATATATATATATATATATACGAGGGGCGTTCAGAAAGTAATGCACCACATCGTTTTTCTCAGCTAATAATGAAGATAGAAGAATGAAATTTTGCACACTTCAAATATGGCATGTGCCAATTGTGTGCACCAAATTGCATTGCAACCGGATAAATAATACTGCTGCCCTAAACCGTTGAAATGGAGCGTGTTAGCAACTTGCGTTATAAGCAGCGAATTGTGATAGAATTTCTCGTTGCAGAGAAGGAAACTGTTGTGAACATTCACAAGCGTCTTTGTGATGTGTATGGAAGTTTTGCAGTCAACAGGAGTACAGTCAGTCGCTGGGTTCAGAGAATCAAAAAGTGGAGATACGGAGCTGCTTGATCGGCAGCGCTGTAGACGTCCTGCCACATCCACCAACGCAGAAATGTTGAAATGCGATGAGGGCATTATTCTTACTGATAGGCGAATCACTACTCAACAATTGGCCTTACAGCTGTCAGTCAGCATTGGTAGTGCAAATGCAGTTATAAAAACTCTCGGATTTTCTAAGGTTTGCGCAAGATGGGTTCCTCGAAGTCTCACAAATGACCACCGATTGCAAAGGAAAGCAATTTCTTCTGAATTGTTGGAGCGTTTCAATGCTGATGGAGAGAACTTTTTGGCTAAGATCGTTACAGGTGACGAAACTTGGGCACATCATTTTGAACCTGAGACAAAAAGACAGTCAATGGAGTGGCATCATCCGCAATCACCAAGAAGAAAGAAATTCAAGACAATTCCTTCAGCTGGAAAGATCATGATCACTGTCTTGTGGAACATTGAAGGTGTGATTCTTGTGGACGTTATGCTAAGAGGAGAGACAATCAATTCGCAAGCTTACATTAAGACATTGAAAAAACTCAATCAACGTTTTCGCAGAGTTCGGCCGCACAAGAGTCCATCAGACCCGCTTCTCCTTCACGACAATGCGCGACCTCACACAAGTCTGGCAACACGGGAAGCAATCACTAAATTGGGTTGGACTGTACTACCCCATCCACTCTATAGTCCCGATTTGGCACCCTCTGATTTTCATCTATTTGGTCCACTTAAAAATGCACTCCGTGGGACAAGGTTTGAAGATGACGAAGGAGTGATTCATGCAGCGAAGAAAAGGCTACATGATCAAGACAAAATCTGGTACGGGCTAGGAATACATGCACTTGTTTCGCGCTGGCATAAAGCCGTACAAGTTAATGGGGATTATGTTGAATAATACCGATGTTTACATGACATATCCATGGATATTGTGTATAAATTCCATGCTTTTTGAATAAACAGCTCCTGAGAAAAACGATGAGGTGCATTACTTTCTGAACGCCCCTCGTATATATATATATATATATATATATATATATATATATATATATATATATATATATATATATATATATATATATATATATATATATATATACACGGGTCGCTCTAGGCCCAGGGAACAATTATTATGTTCTAGGATTTTCGCTACGCCAGCGATTGCACCTATGTCGAGGGTTAGACTTAGGGATGCTATAAAGGTCAGCTTGACCTGTACACCTGAAATGCTATTCTCGTGTGGACAATAATAGACTTATCTTGTACATCTGATTTGCCAGCGTCAGAGGAGTATTGATTATTATTTAATGAACATTGATGATATGCAGCTGACGCAGTTGCAGGATTTTGATGCAGATTCATGAAGAAGCTTTAGAATGCTGAATACATTCAACTATTGATGTCTATGATTTATGTAACATTATCTGTGCTTGTGGCGTCCAAATAAATGATGGAAACGTCCGCAGCAGTTTCGCACTTTTATGACTTCCACGTCATACCTCATGTTTTTGTAGATCTGTGAAGTTTCATCCCATCTACACCCACAACAACAACAACAACAAACCAGACAAGACACCTTGCACTTCAGTCTATTACTTACCTGGTGTCGATAGGGGTGGTACCATACATTTGGCTACATTTTAGCAACGATTTGGACATAATACTGCAACGTTCATAGTGGCCAGTAAGCATCACCAAATCCACCCGTATCATTTTATTTTATAGATACCCCGTGCGAAGAACGGGTACGGCCTCCAGTATATATATATATATATATATATATATATATATATATATATATATATATATATATATATATATATATATATATATATATATATATATATATATAGGGAGCCGCGGTAGCATAGTGGTTAGTGCACTGGCTTCCTAGCGCAGTGGTCTATGGTTCGATCCCCAGATGAGGCGGAAAATTTTTAGGCCACAAAACGGCTCCTGGGTCGACCCAGCCCCAAATGGGTACCAGAGCTACTCTGGGAAGGTTAAGGCGGCCGGCGTGATGCCGACCACATCACCCCTCGTGTGCCGACGGTCAAGATAATATGGGCCTAACACCATATTCCCAATATGCCTCAATGGGCGTGTAACGGGTTCCTTTACCTTATATATATATATATATATATATATATATATATATATATATATATATATATATATATATATATATATATATATATATATATATATATAGATGGGCGCCAAATGAGCCGTTTGCCAAAGACACCACATACCCTAGCACTGCCCTAGGTCACACAGTTCATGGGGTAATAAATGTTAAAAGGGACACATTACAGATTTAGCATCACTGCTGCCATATTTTTACCATTCCCTTGACTCGATCTAGTCACATATTGGCGAGATTCCTCAAGACACAAAAAAGCAGAAGGAAGACAACAAATATAAACAAAATCAAATTTAAAAGTATGTCTGAAAATGAAAGCGAAGATGTGAAGTTATTCTACCCAAATATATATCAGCGCTTACTGATAAGTTAGGTTTTTCCCTTTAACTTTCTTGATGATTTTTGTCTTGTAATAGTACCTGTCAGAAAACAAAAACAGGAATAAGTGAAATGTTGAATTCTTTGACTTGTGTCAACAAGCAAAGAAATCGATAGCTATACTGTAGGTCAAAATCTGAAAGCGCTTTCGTTAATTTTTATTTCTTTTTACATAAAAAAAATTTATTTCCAGCATAAATTTCTTAATTATATAATTTTATAATATACTTTTTATACTAATGCCATGTTATGGGAAGGAGCGAAGCTCCTGACCGGGTTGGAAAGAAAGTCCTCAGGTTCACCAGCCTCGCAATGACATGTCATTGGGCCGAAGGGCTGAAAGCTCAAGTGCCGCTGGTTAAGAAAAAAAAAAAAAAAAAATTACTAATGTCAAACTAATAATATAACAGTCCCTTCAGTCAAACTGACTATTGGAATGCTCCCCTGAGGTAACAGCCCTCAGCTGCTTATTTTCCTGGTGTTCCTTTCGACATTTTCTCCTCTCTTCTGCTTGCCGCGAGATCTTCATTTCGCACAATCTGAGGTGCCGTCGTAGAGAGAGCATCGTCACTTGGTGCGACTGGCGATTTTCATTTCTGCTCCCGTTCTTTTTCTCCACGTGTTTATCGGTCTATCTGTGCTCCTCTTTCCCAGGGATTCCAGAGAAAGGCCTTCCTAGTAATGTTAATCACATTATGTATGTCTCCTAGCGTCTTCCCATCTCTTATTCCATTGGCACGTATATCCTCTATAGCTAATATTTTAACTCACAGAGAGAATAGGTTCATGGCAGCACACATCCCAGGCGAGATCGGAGCACTGATGGAGTTGTCCGTGCGCAATGAAGTTGATCCTTAAAACCAAACCAAACCACACATCCATACTGTTTTAAATTCTGAAACATTACTGTTCGGTTGCCAATTTGTATGAGGTGACAGCCCTCAAATGCTTATTTTTCGGGTGTTCCTTTCGACGTTTTCTCCTTTCTTCTGCTTGCTGTGAGAGCTTCTTTCTCGCCCAATCTGAGATAGTGCCGTAGACTGCATCGCCACTTGGTGCGATCGGCAGCCTCATCCTCCCAGGTTGCTGGATTTATGTCCAGTGCCCTTGTGACGATATCAATTCGCCTATTTACATTTTTTGTCTACTATTTGATTTCCCCATTTAATTCCTTTACTTGGTGAGACGAATCTTCTTCAATTCTAACGCTATCCATAAACTTAAACAGTAACGCTGTTTAAATCTCTCACAGTCCCTCTTCTTCACTCTCCATTCCGTCCCTTTTCCACCCTCTCGTGAGAAATAATGCATTTCCTGCCATACCTGGGCGATCAAAGTAATTCTATCTCTTTCAATGGGACCATGGCCAGGAAACGGCAGAATTATTTATGATGTCAGTGGCAAAGCTTGACAGCTGACCCACGCTACATCACGTAGACACGCTGGTAGCTTAGGCGCGTCTGGTTTAAAATATATGTATCCCCAGAACGGTGGATACAAACATTCCCCAAGTAGCCTGGTAGAAGATAGGACAGGTTTTATCAGACCTGTAAACTCTTTGTAAAGATGTTCTAGCAGAAAGTTGCTAAAAAGAATAGTCATGTTACTATTGCCTTTTCGTCACTGAAAAGATAGACTTTAAAGATATTAGCACTGCTAAAAACTTAATCAACTATATTAAGTGCCTTTACAAAAGAGATAGCTTAGATTAGTGGCCACAACCATCATAAGAAAAAAATAATAGGGTATCACTATAGCTACCGCTGGGAGAAGACAAGGCAAGCCATCAAGACAAACATCTGTGGTTGACGAAGGGACGGGTATGCAGAAATTTAATTATTTTTACTTTAATACATAATTTGTAAATCTAATACTTAAATTCATGTTCATTATTAAGATGTACAGCAGTAAACGGGTACATGACTTTGATTTAGGGAAGGAAAAGGCAGCGAGGAAGGGAACTGATCATCCCACCTCTCGATGCTGGAACTATTATGGTGAAGTCTCTAACACTACACTCCCCTACGGCAGTATCTGCTTTGGGACTACCTTCACCTTTTTTAAGCTGAAGCTGTACTTTCATTGCATATCTCAACTCTTGTTCCCTAGTGAATGCCAGCTTCGCAATATCTCATATACTATTTTTCGCGAGTTCATTATTACCTATTGTCCTTGTCTTCTCCATGCTTTAATTGCAAGACATAATTCCACAGTTATGATCTTCATAATTATTTCTGGGACCATTTAGCACACGTTGGACCCTATGCTCCATGCGGAGACAAAAATACTGTCCATAGCTAACAGTAATTTCTAACTTCTATGAATAATAATCTATTCTCTGTTTTCCTTTTATTTATGTATACAGCAATGTTTATTATTGTAACACTTTTGACATGTATGTAATGCATATAACTAGTGTCATTTTATATGGGTGGGAAAAGTATTCTATAATTGCCCATGATTATAGAACACATTACAGAAACAGAGATGAAGAGAAGTAAAAACTCGTGTTTATTTGCTCAGCAATGCTAGCAAGATATTCTTAAACTAATAGAGTCATGAGGGCAGAAAAGGTAGAACACACGTGGTTATATATCCATACTGGAACGTTACCCGCTTGAGTCGGGGTCATAAATTATCTGATCGACTCAGTCGTTCAGAGAAGGCGGGCAAAATCCGTTGCAGCTTAGCACTGAGCTAAGGCAATGTACATTTACTTGCTCTCCAGCCTTACTGTCGTACATAACAGCTGGAATCTTGAGGGCCGAAACGTGGAACTGGAAAAGGAGCCAGACAGAATTACCCCAGGAGTCATGCAGTAGAGTCCAACAGTCCAGGAGACCAGCAACACTTGGCTAACCTTAGAGCCAGGCAGACACACAAATTAGAAAGCTAAGTATACAATACCAGCATTGAGAAGCTTTAATACATTTTTCCACAGGAAGAAAGCCTTTTTTATGAACCAACAAATAATATATTCACAGCAATAATTCTATTGTTTTTGAAAAGCTATCAAACTTTTCTTATTTTCACCTTTGGTGTCCTTCAAAATAACACTTGTATTTTATATTTGTAAAAAACAAAACTATAGATTGGGTTTTCTTTAACACTATGTTTCTTTTGGAAATTCTATTTGATATTCGTACAAATAAAAAAAAACATCGAGTCTGTTTTATTTTCTTCATGTCACATTTATGTTGAATATTATTTGGTAATAAGATTACGTCTTTTATTCTTTTGTCTCAACTGGAGTTCTAATAAGATAAAGTCTTTTATTCTTTTACCTGGGGGAACGAGCCAAAATAAACTGTAATTGTATATGACAATATAATTACAGAAGTCAGGGGAGGGATAAAATGTGACGAGAATGACTAAACCTCTGCCTATATTCTGTATTTTTTCAGTAATTTCTCTGCAGATGCACTAAGGCAAGTTTTACTATTCTTATAATATCCCTTTTCACGTTCTTAAAAAGGAACTGCCCTGATTAAGAGAGAGAGAGAGAGAGAGAGAGAGAGAGAGAGAGAGAGAGAGAGAGAGAGAGAGAGAGAGAGAGAGAGAGAGAGAGAGAGAGAGAAGCGTTCTTCCATGTGTCAGTGGACAGCAGGCCTTCTTCATATAATAGCTCCTGCTTCTTTCTTCTGTCACTCTTTTATTCATCCACACACCTTCACTCAATCACTCTCTCCTCTAAAATAAAATAACGTCACAGCACTCATGTCTCTCTTGCACACATCTTTGAATCTCAGATGCGGTCACCCAACTGTTCTTTTGTTATCTGCCAGTTGTCCGCAGGAAATATCTTTAGGGATCGACCATCTTCCATGGGGCGGACATGGCCAAGCTAGCGTAGTCTGCGCTGTCTAAGCAGTGTATACATGCTTTGAAGGCCAGCACGTGACAACACCTCAACATTTGTCACTTTGTCTTTCCACTAAATACCGAGGATGTGGCGTAGACACCGTAGATGGAAGGTATTGGGTCAACTTTCTTGCTTAGCACAGGCTGTCCATGTCTCGCTGCCATATTTCAGTGTGCTGGTGACGCAGGCAGTAAAAATCGCAGCTTTGGTCTTCGTTGTGAGTTTGGAGTTTCCCCAAACACGCGATGTAAAAACCGTGCTACATTTACAGATTTAATATACAACATAGAAACAATTGCCTACCGTAGTGCACGTGACAGTTTTTCATAAGTCATGTTGGATCTATTTTTCAGCCTTCCCCATGCATCAGCGAGGTTTGTTGGATCCAAAATGTGAAAGGTACAATTTTCTCGTGACTCCCAGCAAACAACACGAGACCACTTTGTGTCTTGAAGGAGCTGGAAGATGAACTCCCACAGCAGTTGGCAGGCTGCAAAAATATGTTCGGAAACGAGGTTCCTATTTTGAGATATTTACGAATAAATTCATGGAGGTTATTCTCATGCAAGTGTATGTGCCAAAAAAATGTATATATTCACCTTTTCATGTACTCATGTGCAGCAATTAGCACATAATAGGTCGTAACATGGATTGGGGCTATAAAAAACGTCGGAAATTTAGCGCATAGTGCTATGTCATTTTCAGGACTAAGTATTTATCAACGCTGCACTAGCTAGCACCTCTTTTCAGTATTTTGATAAATCCTTTCTCAGGGTTTCATCATCCTAGTTGATAGAAGCTTGTGGTAATTTTCAGGGCTTAGTTTTTTTAACAACCCTACTCTTCATTTTCTAGAGTTCGCTTATTTGGCAATTGCGTTCTGATACAAATGACTTCTATCTAGATTGAAAGGAAATGCCACGAAAACCCTCAGAAATAAAAAAAGAAAATCACTCTTGAAAAGTACATAGGAGAATGTACCTTCCTCAAAATTGTTTCACTTAATTTAAGTCACAATGACTCCTAACTGACCTGACGCCCATAACCTCTATGTTAAAACATACGGCACACACATCGTAAAGGCTGTGGGCTCTAATCTTGCTGTTTTCTATAACGTAATAATATCTTAATTAACGAGCAAGTAAACCGCCCAAAAATTACGGGTATGAGTTATGATGTACTCTTCCTGCTGCAAATGACGGCACCAATTCTCCTGTGGTAATTTCATCTATTTCAATTCATATTCATTGGACCTTTATAGTCAAACTTATCATGACTTAAGGCCAATAGTCAATGCAGCATGAAACAAAAAACAAAAACATTGAAAGGCTTGCATATTCGGTTTATGGATGTTCTATTTAGCTTTCACGGTGCAATGCGCGCAGTTTCCGTATTTATTATAAACTGCTGAGAATGTGTCATTGTTGGTCACAGACGCTTCAGTAAGAATTAAAAAGGGGATTTAAAAAAAAAAATTAATTAAATTTTGCCTCGTTTTGGCGAGCGCGCGCACTGCTCAACCTAGACTCAGGGTCCGTCGGCTATATTAGCGCGCATGTCCAAATATAAAAGATCGTGTGGTCGGATTATTCTGGGGGGGTTCTTAACTCGGCAGTGTAAATAGAGCACTGAGCAAGTCGAGGGCTCGAGATCTGTTATATCCGGTTGAATTTTGAGCTGGGAAGTTTTTAATTCTCCTTCCTTTTTTAAACCATAATGAATGTGCACTAAATACTTAAGTTACAAAATTGTTGACAGAAATAGCAGTCTGCGCATGTCTATAACCGTGGAACTGCGTTTGAGTGTGGGATATATTTAAGGAAGTACGGTATCATTTTTTGTGTCTGTAACTGTGACGGATTTTGGTTGTGTCATTTTACTCCCCTTCTTTCCCTCCTACTTTCTCCATTTATTTCTTAATTTTACGCACATAAACCTGCCCTATCGCCGCGCCTTAGATTTGTTGACCTCTGTTCATACTTCGATAGTGTTATTTCACGGCTCACTGACCATTCTTAAGGATTAATTGTAATCGCTTAAGTTGTTGAACAGATTTGCTTCCGACGGTAAACGGGAAAATGATTGTTGACTTTTCGTAATCCTTTTTCGCCAAGACCAGAATGTCAGTCTAGGCGCATTGTTCACTACAAAAGCGATCAGACACTTGGGCGGAAAATACAAAAGTAAGACCAGATGTTGTCTGGGGAAAATGTCTGGATGCAACAATATGTCGCGGCTTACCCTTCTGGGGACCAGGAAAGTACGGGTGATAATTGCGTAATCACTTCCGTTCAGATATTGTCTGTGTAATTATTACAGAGAAACCCGTCTGGATAGACAAATTAGCGAGGACACTATCTACAGGCGAGGTTACAAATCACAATTGAAAGGTTACCTAACAGTGACGGAAGGAGTCGGGCCATATATAGGAGATGAGGTCATGTGTTTACAATTTATAATGATATTTTAAAACACGCGAGCAAAGTAAATAACTAAAACACCGACACGCTACAGTTTAGCTCTTGGATTGGATCACATGAGAGAAATAAACAATAATTCTGATTTAAGTTTTGTTGGAAACGCCAGGTGGAAGCGTGGACAAGAAAACTGCAATATAACTTAGCAAATTCGGAAGCTAAAACACACTGCATTCCAGAATCGTCAAAGTAGACAGCTCGGACTGAAGCCAGGAAAGAATAGAGTTAGGATTCTGACCTTATTGGACCGGCCACAACTCGTATCGGAACTCCTTCTGAACACTACAGCAAGGAAGATCTACCCTTTAATACGAAAATCGGACTCCTTCAGGACATACTCACAAAGTCACAGAGGGATTCTGACTAGAAATAATATCCCTGACGCGTGTTCGAGGCATCTTTATCAGGTTGCTGGGTATTCCACTTAGCAAGAAGTCTTTCTTCCCTTTTGGGGTGAGTTGTAAAATAATTTATATACTTTGAATTTGACATGTTTGAACTTGCTGATGGTTATACAGGTCCATACGAAGCTGGCAACCTCGGCATGTGAAAATGACATTCATGAACCACCACAGCAACGCGCTGGCGATTGCTTCGTGCTAGTTCTAACAGGGAACCAAAAGCAGAGGCAAACCCAGACTCCAAGTGGAGCAGTGAGTGGATGATGATGATATCTTATGTATATATTTACTATCATTTGTAATAAGTTGTATGTATACTTAAATATATACACCCAGACACAAGCCACGGCACTTACCGCTGTCCAATCGCAATTTTTCAATTAAATTAATTAAAAGAATGGTGATTTTTCATCATATCCCCTGAGTTATATGATGTACTGTCACGGGGTCCCCCCCCCCCCCCCCCCAGCTCTGCAGTAGTGGTCCAACACTCGAGAATGACTGATGCGGGCTTCAAACGTGTCTACCTTTGTACAAGGTTACTCTTAGCAGAGTTGTAGGTAGAAGGATAATGATGCTTCTTCTTGAAGCGGGGTAGTATTATTATTTATTATTTCTGTCGCAGAGGTCCCTGCTTTCACACATCTTTATGTATAACATTCATAGGGCATACCCATATGCCGGTGGCAGTTTTAGATTCAGCCTTCATTCATAAATCTGATCTCCAACAATAAGAAAGCTGCAACGGCCAGTTTGGACGTGAAGACAATATACGTTTAGTGTTGGTACAAGCTACTTAAACTTTATCCAATATAAATATGTAAGACGATGGCATAACCTAGCCAGTCTTGAAAGACGCTATTCAGTCTTATATGACAAGATGTCCTTCGACATTCTCATGCAGCATTTTATTTAACAGTTCCAACATACGTACATCAGAATATAACATTCACTTTGCACATTATATAATATATCTCTAGCATCGACCCAATGAACTCTGTGGGCGACCTAGCAGTAGAAATACTTTAAGACTTTGTCGAAATAACACCATCTAGGAGCTGGACAAATATGCGTCCGTCCACATTGAAGAACACACATGTCGTAGATTTGTGATAGGGGAATTATTAAGACATAGATTGGTCCCTTCTGAATAGAAATAGAACAGGTGATAGCTCAGTATATATATACCACTCACATACCCACACACATAAGTGACGACAGTTAGACGCACAGACGTGAAAACTATAACAATGGAAAATATATATTTTTGGACGAGCTGACCGACACACTTGAATAAGTTTATGTAAATTTTATTTATTATAAGAATTTCACCACAACCATAAATTTGAATATAGATCACATATAAATACACATAGGTTAAAGAATTACTAAAAGAAGAATAGACCCATAGGTGTAATCCTTTCCCCCTCTGTTGAGCCCACGATCTCGTTAGCAGAAAAGTTATAGCCTCCAAAGAGTCACAGATTTATACGCTATGGTTTAGGATTTCCCTCTACGGTTAAGAACAGAGTTGATATATTAATCTATTCTAAGAGGAAAACATCATTAGCAACAAACTTACATAAAGAAAAACACATAAATTATACCATAAGGGAATCACTCAGTCCTGCTTTCTCTCTGTTCATTCGCCAGTGGCCACTGACATTCTTTCTTACCCACAAACTTGATGTCTTGCACCTTCAGGCGCAAACTTTAGGACGGACGGACGGACGGACGGGGACACACACCCACACACACAGAGTGAATTCGTGTTCTTTTTGATAAAGAGAACCCCAGCTCTGCAGATACAGGTTTCATCCAATATTCCGGGGAGCGTTCACTTTACAACTATATTTTTGGATTACTGTTTATGTCACTTGAATCAGTTCAGGTACGAAATTTTTTAATGGGCTCACAATGTCAGAATCTCGAGGTTTCCAGTACTTAGGAAATGACAGGTTGGTAACTTCTCTCAATATAAAATTATTGGTCACACCACAATTGGTCAAACGTCGGAAATGTTACTGTTTGTAATTTTTCTCGCCACAGGGGCTGAATGTACATGAGATTTAGGGAAGAAATATAATCTGGCTCGATAGGCCCAGTTACTGCATTTAGTCTTAAAGTTCGTGAGATGGGTACTCTGTCTCTTTCTGGATGCAAACACTATGCCAGACAGGTTGTAACTTGGAAACCCACGTATTTAAGTACAAAATGTTTCTTCTAGGTTATTCTCATATATACTGAAACCGCTGGTAGATTTTGGGCTTGACCCATATACTGTATAAAAGAAAAAGAACATACAGAAACTTAATCATAATATTATACACACATCCTATCCTACCCTCGCGTAAAATATAATATTCACTTCGGTTATATAACTTAAATCAGAAACTATAAGCTTAGCGCTTGTCTCATCGTTTAAAACTTCCGTGAAATAAATTCGTCATTTAAAAAAAATCATTCATCATGAATTAGAAATACGTACATATTCCGTCAATACTCATTGATGAATCAGTGCATTTACTTAGTTAAATATATTCTCTGACTGGTTACTAGCAATTTAATTAAATTTATTTAAGCTGAATGAGTTTTTAGCTAGAAATTAAAATTTATTCTGCTATCCACTGTAACACAGTAACTTAGAGAATTAGAATGACTGGCCTAACTGTCAAAACACTCTGCACACATATCTAGTGAAGATATAATTCGAACTAACAATTAATCACTCGACAATACTAGTCACTATATATTTACCTCACACAGAACTACTTAAGACTATTCTCCAACGCAAACTGAGATTATACTTAATAAAGTAATCTATAAACGAAACTGCGGAGTCTGAATGAATGAAGTCTAAACTGCTGGGGTTTAAATATAGGAAAGAAAGAAATTAGCCCAGACTTAATACATTTAGTACCTACGTCCAGATTTACATATTTCCTTCTCATTCTGCGAATCAAACGAATTTCTTCGCACCAGTGCCGAAACCAGACTCTCTCTGTTGCGTACGGACTCATTTGAGATCCGACGTAACATAATAGACCCGACTCGTGCGAGATTTCCTCGTCTTACCAGATCACCCTATTACTTCCTGCAGACTATGGTCATAAACGCAATATGAGCGAGCTCGTCTTTGATCTCAAATCTTTCACCGTGAATAATTAACGTACAGGCGAACAGATCAAGGAAAAGTGATAGACAATGGTCTTCCTTATTATCCCCATCGAGAACAAATTAACACGATTCGATCTCTCATCAAAGAACTTAGCTAACCACAATAAAATGCGTTGCTAAATTAGAAAGGAAATGACAAAGTTTGAATTGCTAACAATCAAGCGTATGCGAAAGAAAGGTAAAAGAGCGAAAGAAAGGTAAAAGACAAGTGTAGAATAAAGAATAGATATCTGAAATCTATTAATCATATTATCTCTGCTACAACACAGAAAAGGCCCGAAGTTTCCTTGACTTCTGCTAAATTGAGACCGGTTGAAGTCTGCTCAAATCCGCCCAAAAGACAGTGACGTACTTCCGGGTAACCCGTGGATACAGTATATCAACAAAATGGTCTACCATCGATACTGATATGATAACGACCGATATTATGAGTTTTAATCATAACTACCCCCCCCCCCCACCCCCCCACCCGCGTCAAAAAATGAAAACGCAGTTTTCATTATTTGCGTGGTGTGAGTTAAACTTCACCAAAGTGAACAGATGGTAACATCAAATTTCAATGCTAGTATGAAATTGTATAGTACCCATGTTTCTGCCGCAAAGTAGACAATTTAACACACAAGGCGTGGACAGTAGCGAAAACGCTAATACCATTGTCTACCATTGACATAAAACAATTTAACACTAATGTGAGGTAACCATGCAAGAACAGCCAACATGTAAAAAATGACACAATTATATCAGTCCTTGCATTCTCATCCCTCATACCGTCTGAACACCTATTTGTCTTGCCATGTAATGGTAGTCTCTTAACGTCATCTGAAAGTGACATTATAATGCAACGCATTAATAATAATCCAACACCAATAATATACGACATGAGGCAGACAAATACAAGATAAGGTGTGCGACTGCTATATATTGTCACAAGAATTAAGTTTTATGTGATTGTGAATGGTATGTTATCACTATATCCTATTCATAATACGAGACGAGAAGAAAATATGTAAGTAACACCCTAATGTAGGCAATAAGCAACACTAAATCTATGTGTTGTATTCATAAACTCTAGAATGGCATAAAAGCTCATTAATGTTTCAAATCTTAGTGTGAGTGTAACATAAATATTGTGTAGACTCCACCATGTGTAGTGCAATTACATCAATCACTTTCTATGTTATATAGAATAGTGCTATCATATAACGCAATGTCATTTTAATATTTTACAAATGTTTATACACTGTCAGAAGTTGTATGATAAATTCCACTGTTGATCATGTCCATGATTGATGTCAATTCAATAATATGTCCATAAGAATCCGCAAGTTCTTAAACACCGAAGTTAATCATCACAAAAAGTTCTATTCCAAAATATCCGAGTTAATTCCCTTTGAGAACTATGCGACCTTTTTTTTTCAATTATGTCCCTTGAAAGTGAAGCACAAAGTTTCTTTACCAACACAAGTGCGTATCATAAATGACTTGAAATGATACTATTTTACATCATATACATCTTGTGTGTTTGACAGTTTGTAGCTTGACGATGAGTATTGTCATGAAGGCACAATGTCTACACGAAGTGTCATGAGTTGAACGATATATTACTTGCTGTTGAGTCGTATAGGAAACATCATCATCGTGTTGCTGAGCGGGGTTTTTTTCTTATATTAGCAATTTGCTCACTGTTTAATGTAGTTAGTGTCCTGCGATGACGTGATATTCTATGCACTAAGTTCTTGAACAGGACAATACCATAAATGTGTCTTTGCTAGATTGCGTTATGAAAATCATTTGTACTTGTAGAGTTGTTAGATGATGTAGGTTCTTTTATACACCTTGACAGCAAGTCTGCAACCACATTATGGCTTCCCTTTATTGCTTTTATTTGATATTCATATGGCTGCAGAGCAAGTGAGGCTCTAGCTGCTTTTTGATTAGTGAATCTTGCAGTCTGTAGATACGACAACGCCTTCTGATCGGTTTCCAGAGTGAATCGAGCATCCATCAGGTACCTCTGGAGTTTGTTGAACGAGAACATAATGGCGACCAACTCTTTTTCAACAATGGGATATCTCTGTTCTGTAGGTGACAGCTTTCGACTCACATACATTGTGGGGTGCATGTGACCTTCAAATTCTTGCATTAATGTTCCACCCACTGCTATATTCGAAGCATTGACTCAGAGAACAAATGGATATCGAATGTCAGGTAATCTCAAAATTGGTGATTTAGAAAAGGCAATTTTTATCAAATTTAAGGCAACATGACATGCATGCAACCAATTTACCTTGTTTGGTGCGTTCTTTTTATCCAACGCCGACAAAACTGAAGTCATATCCGAAAAACTAGGCAGAAATTTTCTATAGAAATTTATAAGGCCTAATAAGCTACGAACTTTTTTTTTTTTTCAAGCCATCTACCTCAGAACTTTTACCCTCTTTGAGAATTAATCTTAATCCCAGTGGGCGAAAAACTATCTTTACATTTAAAATGAATAGTTTTATATTAAACTTCAGTTGAAAATGTTAACGATATAGTTTGAATATGTTTAAATTTACATCGGTTGAAAAGGTTGTAAACTTTCATTACAGTTAGAGTGAATATGTTTTACATTTACACTGGTTGAAAAGGATAAATAATATAACACGTATGTACATTATTTCTTTCATCATTCCCTCCCTGCTCCATATGGAACTAGGGACTACCTCTGCTTTTGGTTCTTTATAAGAAACTCGCAATAAAGCAGTCACAAGCCCTGGCATTGGTGGTTCATGAAATCATCATTCTATATGCTGAGGTTGCCAGCCTCAAATGACTTGGACATCCACAAGCAATTTTCACATATTAATATGTCAATATATACGAATTAGTTCACATGTTAATAATGATAAGATATAGAATTCAAAATGTACAACTTACGCCAATCTTTAGGCTCACAGACTGCTGGCTCAGAGAAATAAAGGCACTTGTAGAGGCCTCTTACACTTGGTCTGGGGTGTTGTTACTTTAGCAATAAGTTCCCACTTTGACTTGTGTTTCAGTTCCCTCAGATTCCTGTTTTCCGTGTTAAAATAGTGGAGTTTTCCTGGGCTGTAAGTCCTCAAGACGCCCAAACAAGGGTTCTGTCTTATACATAAAAGCTGATTTTAGTCTTAACTCTGGCAAGGTCTGGTTGTCATCTTGGTGCGTTGTAGATTTTCACAGTGCTTTCGACTGACTAAAGTGTCAGGTTACATTGCACTTGTCTACTTTGTTACGATTTAGGCAGGGTCCAATCAGGAATTTGGTTGTTCCTCTATTTCGAACCCCCGCCAATCGTTTCAAAACTTGCGTGTTTTGTGGGGTAATTCAAATTATTTCCACATGGAAATTTCTGCGCTTTACTGCAAAGGTCATGTCTCCCAAATATGATATGAAAACATCCGATCCTCTCTCGGCAATGTTTTCTCAAATACAACATCTTACTTTCATCGAAAGTAATGTCTTTGTAACAAGGTGTACAGGAAATGCTTATGTCATTCGTTTCCGCCGAGTGCATGCCGACAGGTCGATAATTTATCACGGGGCACTCCTAGGTAAACATGACACGCGGTCACTATACGAAAATTGACCGGGCCCATCTTGGTTTTACCTGCGTCTTAATCTTAGCAAAGCCGAGACGCGCAAAGCAAACATTATCAATTATCACTGAAGAGAGTGTAACATTTATAAGAAAATAGCTAATATCTGCTTGATAGCAGAGAAAGAAATGGGCCGACCACGGAAATTTCAAGTAATTTAGTACACAAAAAATGTAACTAAATACTGCCGAAGAGGAAAAGAGATCGACCCAATATTTATGTGACGTACGCTTAGGTAGATTTAAAAACTGAGATAAAGGAATCGATTGACGGACAGCGGGAAAGGCGTTTGATTAATATCAGGAAAGCAAAGACTTAGCAGAGGTTTTGTTCTTTTATTTCCTCTAAAGTTTGTGGTACGAATCGAAGAGACCTTTTGAGGTACTACTCTACGATATCAGTTGTACTACTAATCTGTGGTTCAAAGCTTGTGACCGACACTGGAAACCTACGTTCCACGGGTTGTGAAGATACTAGCCTTGACCAGAAGAGATTACCTCTTAAACTGATCTGGAGACGTGCCCTTGCCACATAGACGAATTGATGGAAACAGCAGCATCAACACTTCAGTGTTTTGGCAACTTAGCTGCATTTCTAGCAGGCCAAATACAGAAAAACTTTCTTTTTCTACATTAAGCTTTCTAAAGCCGACATATTTTCTAGGAACACCCCTATTTTTAATTAATCACCAGCTCTGATTTATTTCCTTTTGTTCAAAAGTAATTGATCATTAAATTTGTTATATGTTGTTTTAAAAATTCATAGTTGATTTAGTTATCACAGAGAGAAGTGCACACGTATGAATCAGTATATTTAATAAATATCTAATCAAAGCCAATAAGAAGAATTTTAATGTTAATTCGGGGGGGGGGGGGGGGGGGGGCGGGGCTTGTACGAGCTAAATAAAAATATACAATACCTCTTCACAACAGGTGGCGGGCACATAAAAGTTAACATTGCTAAGACACATTCAGCATTGCTCTTGACTTCTGAAATATCTTGTGAACACTCCCTCAAGGTAAAAGCATCATCATCCTTCTATCTGCATCTCTGCCAAGAGTAATCTTGTGCAAGGTTGATACCTTTGAAGACCCACATTAGATACTCTAGATTTTGGCCATTGTTGGACCATCACTGCTGAGCAAGGGGAGGCAACCCGTGACAGTAACCTACGCGAATGTTGGCTTGTGTAATGTTTGTATTTGTTCAAAACCATATGAGTTATATTTGAGTATACAGTGTTCTTACGTTTATACATACTAGACCAGTGTTTCTCAAGCGGTGTGCCGCCGCGGCTATCAAAGTGTGCCGCAAAAATTTTGTAAATTTACTTCAGAAAGTATATTTTTAGTGATCATGTAACGTAAAACTAATCTTACAGCTTGAATGCATTCAATAATTGGAGCTATTAACTGCTTTGAACAAAAATATATATACTTCAAAATTATTCTAAACAATTAAGAGAAAATCAAATTGAGAGTTTTCTTTATTCTAAAGACCTCACACATTAGTTTATTTAATTTAGTATATATCACTGTAATTTTTTATTCAGGCGCGGGGTCATATAGGCGTACCGTGAATTTTTAGAAAATTGAAAAGTGTGCCGTGAACACAAAAAAGTTGAGAAACACTGTACTAGACCATGTACTGCTATGCTTTTGAGTGAGAATTGGGAGATGTTGTGCAGGACGAAGAAGTTCGCCTTCCAACATAATTGATTTGTATCTTTCTTATCTACCCTGTCTCCCGTTGGTTTCCTCAAGTATGCCTAACATTAGGTTGTGCATGTGTCAACCACATGTGGGTTATAATTAGGTTTGTACCTACTGCCAAGTTTCGAGTGAAAGTTGAGAATAATAAAAAATAAAAATATTTTAAACACAGGCACTAAAAATCCAAAAATAATTTTTCAAGGAGTTTATAGCTTGCAGTAAAAATGTAACATCAAATTGACAAAAATCCTGGGGCGCTGATTCTATATGAAATTAACTTCTGCGTTATACTTCATTAGACACCTATGGATAAATAATACGAGCGCTTAAGCACCCCAGGCTTTTTGTCAGTTTGATGTTACATGTTTACTGCATGCTATAAACTCCTTGAAAAATTATTTTTGGGTTTTTAGTGCATTAAAAGCCTGTGTTTAAAATACACTTTTTTAATTTTTGTTGTTTTAAAATTTAAATCAAATGTAATCGATCCGCTAATGACATTATCAGTTTGCGATAAATGAGTCCACAGCACAGGAGGTGGATTTCATTATTCAGTATATTACACGGAAAGTTAATATATTTTTTAAAAATATTTTGATAAGAGTTGTAAATTACATTTTTTTAAAAATGTATTTGTCTGTATGTCGAAGGGAGGCGGGGGGGGGGGGGGGGGGGGGGGGGGGGGGAAGGAAATGAAGTTTCAAGAGAGACAATCTTGTTGGAAAGAATACACCTAGATTATTTACAGTTATCACCCATTTTAGTGATTTTTTTATACCCCCAAAAAAATTAATATTAATTTCAATTTTATTAAATTTATTATTTTTACGACTGATTATTGTGTTGTCATGGGGAATACACAAATACGCCAATTTTCAGAGCTATTGCTCATCTGGAAGTGATTGAAAAATCGATTGCAAGACTTGAAGGTGACAACAGGGTGACATATGTTGTGAGTTAAAGAAAAGCCTGAAAAAACAACATAAGGCTGTGGTTGACGAAGAAATGCTTTTTCCAACATATCTGATTTGTATCTTTCATTATGTACCCTGTCTCCCGTTTTCTTTCTCAGTTATGCATAAAGAGGCGACCAATATGTGGTTTTGCATAGGACTGGCAACATTGTCGTGTAAAATGAATTACTTCAGAAATGTTCAAGGCAGCCATCGGCAGTAGTTGATTAGTGCTCAGTTAGGAGCCAATAAGGAGAGGCGTGGTGACTTTATATTTGAAAAACAAAACAAACAAACAAATAGGACAAAGTGGAGACACTCAGTTAACTTAGGAATCTAGTGGTGACTTTATATTTGAAAAACAAAACAAACAAACAAATAGGACAAAGTGGAGACACAACTTTTAATCTAGTGAACAAAGATGTACTTCCGTAGAATGGAATAGTTAAACTGGCATGACAAGTTCACTAACGTGGAACTGATGACAAGAACCAGACAAGTGCCAGTGAAACGAGAAACGAGAAGAAGACGCTGAAGATGTATAGGACACACACTGAGGAAACCTGTTGATAGCATTACAAGGAATTCCGTGTTCTGGAATCCCTCCCCCCCCCCCCCCCCCCCTCACCCCACCCAAACCAGGGTGAGAGGTAGAGGGAGCCCAAACAAAGAACAGACGGAGAAGATAAGTGGAGACAGACATGAATGGGATTAAGAAAGTATGGAAATATCTTTAGCTAATGCCACAGGTCAAGAAAAATTAGCGTGTTTGTTGAAGAACGGTCGGTATAAGTTTTGAAATCAGCATTTGCTCTGTCAGCAAAAAGATAACAAACTGTGAACTCTGACATTTTCTCACAGAACCGCTGCAAACAGGTGCAGAATGTGGGCACATAAATACCTAAGCCCGCTCTGACAAGATTGAGGTTTTACATTGATCATTTTAGCTTTCCGCAGTTTTTAGATTTTAGCAGCTCTTAGTATCTCGGAGACAACTCTAGAATGTAGGCAACTTTCTATAGGTCTGTGGGCCAGATTAGCTCATTGAAGAGCAGAGTGATGATGATGATGAAGATGCAGTTATAGTACAGGAAGCATTGTAGCAATCTCACTAGTAAAACTCTTACCTCCATCATTAAACCGGCACTCTGAATTACATTTAATTTCGTCATCAGAATTCATTTCATGATCACTAGTTTGAGAAGACGGCTTACTGTCTGGAAGAAGTGATAAGAGATTTTAGGGCTAGTCTATGTGAGTTCATTGTATGCGGAATAGTATATAATATTACTAAAGAATAGAGAGACTATACAACAAGTGATAATTCGAGATTGAGAACCGGCTACTGCAGACTCAAATACCATCTGTTCAACAAAGTAACACCTGAGAAATAATAGAACGTATTCTCAAGGGCTGTCGGCTCTATAAGAGGAGCAAACTGACGGCATGGCTTTCACCAACACACTTGAGGTTGAAACTGTATGGCACAAGAAAAATAATCTGAGACAAGCAGTCTATGTGATGAGAGAAATTTATGTGATGATATGACAACGGCTAGTGATGTCTGAGATAGAACGCCAACTTCATGAGATAGATGTATTTATGTGACAGCGATGAGAAAAACCTGAGAAAAACTCCCAACTTTATGAGAGAAATAGATGTATTTATATGACAGCTATGAGAGAAACCTGAGAAAGACCCCCAACTTTATGAGAGAAATAGATGTATTTATTTGACAGCTATGAGAGAAACCTGAGAAAGACCTCGAACTTTATGAGAGAAATAGATGTATTTATATGACAGTTATGTGAGAAACCTAAGACATATCTCCGATTGTATGAGAGAAATAGATGTATTTATATGACAGTTATGTGAGAAACCTGAGACATATCTCCGATTGTATGAGAGAAATAGATGTATTTATATGACAGCGATGTGAGAAACCCGAGACAGAAGGCTTACTTTATGAGATAAGTTTATGTGATAGTATGACAGCGGCTAGTTAAGCCTGAGACAAACTTCCAACTTTATTAGAGAGATAGATGTAGTTATATGAGAGCAATGAGTGAAACCAGATACAGACCAGCAACTCTATCAGAGAAGTAGATGTGATTATATCACAGCGGCTATAGAAACCTGGGACAGACCGCCGGCTTTACAAGAGACATGTGTTATATAAGAGCGATGAGAGAAACTTGAAATAGGCCGCAAACTTTATGAGAAAAACTAGTGTAAAAGCTCGTAATAAGACGGGAATTAAATTCAAAAGCATCAATACCTAACGGCAATTTTACTTATTCAAAAGAATAGGACCGGGAATTCAAGATAAAAAAAACTAATTGCTACACAAACCACTACTGTGAGATCAGAGGAACGCTTTGGTACAGGGTGGAAAATAATTGCGGAGTCAAAGAGTTAAAGAAAACCTAGTGCCGGCTCCTTACATACGTACCGAGTAGGCCTACACCATTAGGATTTTTATCACATACAGGTGACAAGATGGTCGTACTGCTGATGTTCGCTCCGTTGTTTGTGGTGCTGCTACTGTTGACAGTAACTGTGTTATCAGTGACACTACTGTTGACAGGAACGGTGTTATCAGTGACACTACTGCTGATGTTGGCTGCGTAGTTAGTGTCACTACCGCTGACAGTGACTGCTGGTTGGGGAAGGATAGGAACGTAGGTAGATCTTGCGCAACGTGCCTGAGTGCGTCCGTGCACGACTGCTGTAAATTACAGTATTACAAAAACTTGAAATTGCATCTGAAGCAGAGAAAAACACGACACGAAACAAGTAAAAGATACAGGTATTTACACAGCACATACTGCCGTAGGGAAGTCAAGTATTAGAGAATTCCCCATACTAAGTCCAGCTTTTTAATGAGGCTGGGTGACCAGTTTCCTTCCTCGCTGCCGACGCCTTCTCTAATTCAAGAACAACATCAAGTACCCATTTACAGCTGGGTTAAACTGGAGCAAGATGCTACCACGTTTCGATTTCGGATGGCCGCAAGAGGAATTCGCCCTAACCGCTTATCCAATTGGAGACTCTTGCAAACCAGTACTGTAGCGTTAGTAAATTTAACACTAAGATGAAAGTTAACGCTAAAATGAAAGTAAATTGTCTTCGAATTACGTGTTAAATTAAGTTAATTCCAGTCCTTCCGTTAAAACAATACGGTCTAGTCTAATTTATTATTTAACATTTTAACTTGCACGTCTAATTTTCACTATGAGAAAGTACACTTAGAAATCTTACCAGCAGCAGAGGACATTGATGACGACAGTATAACAGGCAACTTCAGGTAACCAGGATCTGAAAGGAACAGGATATGTTTAATGGAAGATTGATAATGTACTGTAAATATACATACAGTCACCGGGGGAAGGGGGAGAGTAGGCGAGAGAAGGGGGTTGGGGGGGGGGGAGAGAAAGAGAGAGATGAACAAGACGTTTAGTGCATGCTTTAGGAAGTTTCAAAAACTTTGGTGCACAAGAAAAGTTGTTCGACATTAGAGCTTTTTTACTTTTTTTTATTTTAGAAAGTGATGGGTGGAGAGAGGGCACGTAACGGTTCACCGATGTGGTAAGTTGGGATTATATAAATAGTTATAGGGGACTTAGTGTACTGACTGAGATCAGCTGTGAAGGTATCTGTATCTAATAAGGGTGGTGTGTTACAGATGACCTTACTTTGCTACCACATTTAGACCTCAATCAGACTTATTCTGGAATATTGTGATGACTACGTTGAATGTCTAGGGTTATGATAGTGATGAAGTGTAAGTTCACAACAACCAACAGACAGATAAACACTTTAATTAAGATCCACAACACTTTACAACACTATGACAAGCACATACATATAACACTCTAGAAGACTATCTTAAGTAAGTCAAGTGTTAACTTTTAAATTATGTATTAATTTCTTTCAATAATAGATATCCTGATCCAACTACAGAGTGAATCAGGAATCACAATCAAATGTAAACACAATGTTTATGTACAAAAATTATACAAAGGATCTTTGACCTGACATATAATATTATTACAATATGTGTGTAATGTTGTGATGTAGTATTATGAGGTAATACTGGCTTTTGAAGCTAGGTTGTTGTTTGTCATCACGACTTCATGTGTTTGTTACTGGTGGAAATAATATTGAAGGGTTCACAGTTTCTTTTTATTTGTAAAAATAATTACTGTCCCTCTTGATTTAGTATTACAGTCAATTTTAGGGTGGGTTATACAAGGGTGAGCTGCTCTGGCTGACGAATTCTTAGCTCATATGTCGGCGGCAGGAAAACTGTCTCCTCTGCTCGCTTGCTTCTCAGTTATCTTGAAATACACCACTGGTCGATATCTTGGACAAGGAGTCTGCTGCTAGCCCTCTGGATCCAGCAAAACTCAGACCAGGTGCTGCTCTAATACTTCAGTACCACGGTCCCTGAAATAAGAAGGTTATACTTCCTTCGTCATAACTAATATATATATTCTATTTCCACACTGAAGTACAGGACATTACAAACACAGAGTTCAGCGCTGAAGGCCAACTGCTAGCTTCTCATGTGACAATATACACCAGTATTCCTCTCCCTAATGGTTACAACGCCTCTGCAATTCCAGCGTTAATTCCTTCTATACAATAGGATAGGTGTCATGTTACTATTTGGCAATCCCATATATGCCTATGCAGTTATACTCCTCTCTGACAAGCTTTTACATGGTGGAGCAATATCTAGGCTTTGCCTTCTGTTTGCTACTGAACCACACACATACAGACACAATTTATCATTTCATATTCAATTTTCATATATATATATATAGAGAGAGAAGATAAACACCTATGCAGACCATCAAGAACTACTTTTGTCAATAGTGAAACGTCGAAAGCTTGCCTGGTTTGGGCATGTAACTCGTCATGACTCCCTTTCGAAAACGATCCTCCAGGGAACAGTCGAAGGTAAACGGAGAAGAGGAAGGCAAAGAAAATCCTGGGCTGATAACATCAAAGAATGGGCAGGACACGGTTTCTCCACACTTGTACGCATTGCTGAGAATAGAGAGCAGTGGAGGACCCTGTCTGCTGATGCTTCCACCATGGCACCCCTACGACCCATGACGGGTTATGGGTTGAGATGATGATATATATATATATATATATATATATATATATATATATATATATATATATATATATATATATATATATATATATATGAAATATGTCTAGCTTACCACCATTCAAGGAAATATACACAAGTAACGTTGACTGGCGATGAATTCTGGCACAATTTTGATCTGCCTGATTCCAGGCTTTTATTAGAAAAATATTAGCTTGATCTCAACGCACTTGATTCTCACAAAATTTATTTTCAAAACTGGCCCTGAACTGAAGCTTCTATTTGACTATATCGAACGTTCTAACCAATTGTCACGTGACCGAAATGTATTTTACCATCTTGTTAATAATTTGATTACTCCTTTAAATGTTCTGTTTTTCCTGGACATTTTGTATTTTCTTTCATTTTCTACCTTCGTGGCCAAACTTTTTCACCCTCTCAAACCCCACCCGAGGTTTGGTTACGTTCCGGCCTGTAGCGGTCAGCGAACGATAGTGTTACGTCAACACGCACCTGGTCCGGCCGAACAGGGGAATTTCTCTGGTCGCTTTAAAGCCTTTGATCACGAGCGAAAGGGTCCCTGTGTTTGGCTTCCAGAACGCTGCTTCGGATCATAATATTATGCATCCTGGAAACAGGGGGAGACAAACCCGCGGTCAGTCTTTGGGTTTTTGCCCTTAGACAAGATAGAGCAAAATGTTATGCATTTCTCTACCTGGGGAACTTTCGCACGATTTCTGTTGTCTTACTCTAGATTACGTCTTTCGCCGAAATTCTGTAGAAATATGCAGGCCAGGTGTCCGGGAGGGGGGGGGGGGAGTCCTTTGTGATCTATAAGAGTAGACTGGGTTTAATAGACAAAGACATTCGTAAATATTCCTGGCCCGTAGATGACCATCATGAGATAAGGCAAACTTTAACACAGTACTAGAATGTGTTTGCCTATGTTCTAGTCATTTTCGGGGTGAGTTGACATATCTTATAATTATAATATATTAGATTCATGTTAGCTTTTATATATCTGTTAGGAAAGTGAATTTATTTCTGAGGACTTCTCCTAGTAATTTATTCAGTGATAAGGTAGCGCTGTCTACGGCCTATTAAGTGGTGCTTAAACTGTTACGGTTTATCATGGGTTAAATGTTAAACTTACAATAACAGATATTAGGCGTAGAATCAGTCCACGAATGCTTACCATTGGGTTAAGAGTCAGAAAAATTAACTGTCATTTCTGTAAGATAATGTCAGGTGTGGATTGTTCACTTTAAAACTGAATAGTGAGATGCAGGTAATAACTCTGGATTATAGGAGATAGTCACTTATTCCTTTTTGATAGATATTTCTAGTGGCAAGGGAGGATCATTTTATGCTTACTTGTGTGGCTAGGCACTAGTCTATAACTTTCACTGAAAGCAGTCACCAGGCATAGAAATAATTATATCTTATGATCTAGCCACAACTGTATTATTATAGCAAGAACATTGCATTTTCTTTGTACTCATTTTGTGGAATGCTAATATATTTTCCAAAGGGGACATACGATTTATTTGTGTAATGTCAAATGCTGTAATCTGTTTATGTAAATTCATTTAATGTTGTAAGATGAATAAGCATATTCATTTAACTGTAACTACAGGTTAGGTTTCCTGTATGTTGAGATTGGGAGAAGAGGAGTAGATTTTTGATGTCAGAACATTTACTGACAAGTACCTGGGGGTGCAAAAGATATTAAGCCTATGCGGGCGCGTGTTGATAATTGATATTTTTAAGGAACAGGAGACATGGTTAAAGACAGCCCTAAACTATCATAGCAATAACTACAATAAATTTAATCCCATAGTGGAGCGAAACTTTCTGTATAAAGTTAGCCTAGTGTGATTTATTATTTGCTTGATGTAAAAGGTTGTCTCTTTTTGGGTCTCAGTTTCAGGGAGACCGAATCGCTAGAGCAGACTCCAGTCAGGCGAAGAACGAAATATTCTCTTCGATCTAGAGGGTTTCTGAATACCGCTAGCGTCACGAATCGTCAACCCCGTTCCTGAATCAAAACCCCTTGTTTTGTCAACGCCAAGTTAAGCTCACGCAGTGCAACGGAGCCAACGCAAAATCTGGAATCGCCAAACGCAGTAGTAGTTCTCTACTCGCCTATTGAATTACCAGCCAGAGCATTGCGGCTTCCAGAATATCAAACCCGCTCAGCATGCCTATAGCAGAATTCCATATCACCCGACTTTGTGTGCCTAAACGGGGCACTCAGCAAACCACAGCCAAACCAGTTTAAACAGGATTTACTACCCAGCACGCAAGAGCCTAGCGCCGGATAAGCGCGCCTGGGACTCTTTGTCCTCAAGTGACTTCTTCTGGTATATTTTTCTGGATACTTAAAACCTCGCACGTATGAGCAGCCACCTATGGACAGAGTTCCAGCCCCCCTCTCGCGAGTAGCGGTCACCAACGTTTAGCACCAACAAAGAAAGTTTTGTAGGCTAGTCCCTCACGAAGGATCTACAAGTAATACACTTTCTGGAGCTAGCACATTTGGTCAAACAAAAAACAACAGACAGGCTGTCGCTCAGTTCGTATTTGGTCAGCAGGAGATAAACAATGTCTTCCAGTGTTCCCTCGCGCAATTAGGGGTCACCAACGTTTAGCCCCGACAAGCAAAGTTCGGTATTTCACTTCAGTCATCTTGAAGGATATTTATCGGTAAGACACTTCCTGGAGCTAGCGCCTTTGGTCCCCGAAAGCGGACCCTCTGTCGGACAGCTTAGTTATTTTCTCCGTGTTCTACAGGTTTTATGAGTGTTGGTGGTGTGTGTGTTTGTGGGTGTGTATTTGCATTATTGTTGGTGTATTTGATTATTGATGACTATTGATCATTATTTGATTATTGATGTAATTTATGCTGTGTATGATGATATGCATTAATTCCATGCTTTTTCTTCTTTAATAAAGTTTACACATTTATTAATGCGCTGTTCCCGACCCTTTCATCCATATTTACATTTTAGCTCTTTACTAGAATCTCTATGTATGATAAGAGAACAGAGTGAGAGCAGGAGATGCTTAGACAGTAAAAGTGAGTTGAGGCCTGGAGAGAGAGATCCTTTGAATAAATCTTCTTCCAGGTTGTCTCAAGTCCATCACCTATTTACACCTTTCTGTGTGTGTAATCTATAACTCTGTCAGTCCACTATCCCTTGTCGATTTCACTACTATTGTCCAACTCGACAATTACTCTACCACTTTAACTCAACCACGACACCAATGAGACCATGTTTACAAGAGCCTTTGAAAAAATTTTACCCATCCTACACGTTGCCATTAACAACAATAATAGTATTTGCAGTTCGACTAATAAGGTTTCGCCTTACATATTACTACAGCCAATCAAATCGTATCTAACTTGTTGGCCTCATTTCCCCTAAAGCAGTGTTTTTCAAACATGCCATATGAGCAAATATGATCTTGTGCTGTCAGACAACCCCACTATAGTATTTTGGCTATAATTTGTTAATTACTAGACTATTTGCGTAACACATAACATATTCTTTGTCAGCAAGTCCTAAGGTACACGAATATATAAATTTAAGGGGGCTAAGTGGCTTCTTTCAAAATATGTATTTTTCTATGATAGTCGTGCGGTTACCACCTGTTCACTTCCATACTATGGGATGTCTTCTGTACTGTCAGACTAATGTCAGGAGCTTAGACATAAATCAGTAGAATGTCAGGTTTCCCAATAAAATTTTAAACCTGTTTTCAAAACCTAACCTCGTATCGTTAGTGTTTTTTTTATCACTGTTTATTTGAAAAAAAATCAGGCCTTCATGCCTTTCGCGTGGGATTGGCGTTCACTTTTTAATCGCGAGACGACGTAGTATTATTGCGTCGCTCCGTCTATCCTTCCTCGTCTCTGCTTAGCCCGTCTGTCTTTCTAGGTTAACTTTGTGTGTATAATGACATTAATGTAGTATTATATCTAGGTCATTATGCAGTTTGCGTATCAAGATCGTCTAAGAAATACAGTACCAGTTTTATTTTTAGAAACGCGTGTAGTTTATGCAGACGGAGCAGAAAAAGGGGGTTTCGTGTTCAGCCATTATGGCGTTCTGCAACACAGGCGTACGCTATTGTGAAAGCAGTGATCTTTCACCATTCTTCTTTCTTTCTATTGAATTACTTCGTTAGGCTTTACATTTATTTTCTAATTTATATATGTGGATTAGAATTTTTCACCACAACCGATATTGCCTCTGCTCGTCCACCATCTTGGTCTACCCTGCTCAACGTAAAAATCGGTTATAATTAGGGTATTTAATGTCCTTTTATTTTCAGTTTTGTATTATGTTTAGATAACTATTGTCTTTTGGCATGTGCTGAGATTCTTCTTGTGTGATCTAATGGAGAAGATCGGAGCACTGATGGAGTTGTCTGTATGCAGTGAAGATAGTCCTTAAACCCAAAAACCAAACCGAAGGTTGTGTTATGATTAAAATTCATAACGATTGTGTCGGTAAAATGGCTAGCTCAACAGGGCTCCTTGTTTGTTTATTTTATACGGAGTCACTTATTAATACAGGAAGTGACGTCATGCCTATATGGTGTGTTTGGCAGACGTGAAACTAGGGGGGCAGAAGTTAAGGGATCGTCTGTGTAGTCTTCTACCATTGTGTGTCATGGCGAGTGGACGAATGTGTTTGAGCTGCGGAATGACAGTGTATATCTCTGTGTTATCCCATCACTAATACATCAAGGTCTTCTGTGAGGTGTATCTAGTTATCTGCATTTACAGGGGAGTATAGCTTCTCAGTGTCGAGTGTGAATATATTTAAAAATGTTGAGAATGAAAAGGACAGCGTTCCTGACATGAACTAACTGCCTAAAGTTATATCGACTACTGCATATTATCTGCCATTGTATGTTGGCCCGAACTGTATTAAAGTGGGAGCTGCGTCACAGTCTTAATAAAAATGTATACCGTCCACTTCGTCCATTGTGGCTCAAATAACTGTGTATGATGTTGGCTTGTTTCGGTGTCTGATACGTCTACTACCCTAAAAGTGATCTTGGCCACAGGAACCATCCTGTCACTACAAAATTAACATTAATAATATAAAAGACACGTAACAGGTTGTTGTCGTGGTTGAGTAAAGTGTAGAGTATTTGTCGAGTTGGACAATAGTAGTGAAATCGACAAGGGATAGTGGACTGACAGAGTTATAGATTACACTTTAGATAAGGTGTAAATAGGAGATGGACTTGAGACAACCTGGAAGAAGATTTATTCAAAGGATCTCTCTCTCTCCAGGCCTCAACTCACTTTTACTGTCTAAGCATCTCCTGCTCTCACTCTTTTCTCTTATCATACATAGAGATTCTAGTAAAGAGCTAAAAATGTAAATTATGGATGAAAAGGGTCGGGAACAGCGCATTAATAAATGTGTAAACTTTATTAAAGAAGAAAAGCATGGAGTTAATGCATATCATCATACACAGCATAAATTACATCAATAATCATCAATAGTCATCAATAATCATCAATAACCACCAATAATGCAAATACACACCCACAAACACACACACCACCAACACTCATAAAAACCCTGTAGAACACGGAGAAAATAACTAAGCTGTCCGACAGAGGGTCCGCTTTCGGGGACCAAAGGCGCTAGCTCCAGAGAGTGTCTTACCGATAAATATCCTTCATGATGACTGAAGTGAAATACCGAACTTTCCTTGTCGGGGCTAAACGTTGGTGACCCCTAATTGCGCGAGGGAACACTGGAAGACGTTGTTTATCTCCTGCTGACCAAATACGAACTGAGCGACAGCCTGTCTGTTGTTTTTCGTGGGACCAAATGTGCTAGCTCCAGAAAGTGCATTACTCGTAGATCCTTCGTGAGGGACTAGCCTACAAAACTTTCTTTGTTGGTGCTAAACGTTGGTGACCGCTACTTGCGAGAGGGGGGCTGGAACTCTGTCCATAGGTGGCTGCTCATACGTGCGAGGTTTTAAGTATCCAGAAAATACACCAGAAGAAGTCACTTGAGGACAAAGAGTCCCAGGCGCGCTTATCCGGCGCTAGGCTCTGCTTGGCTGTAAATCCTGTTTACACTGGTTTGGCTGTGGTTTGCTGAGTGCCCCGTTTAGGCACAAAAAAGGCGGGTGATATGGAATTCTGCTATAGGCATGCTGAGCGGGTTTGATATTCTGGAAGCCGCAATGCTCTGGCTGGTAATCCAATAGGCGAGTAGAGAACTACTACTGCGTTTGGCGATTCCAGATTTTGCGTTGGCTCCGTTGCACTGCGTGAGCTTAACTTGGCGTTGACAAAAAGGGGTTTTGATTCAGGAACGGGGTTGACGATTCGTTGCTAGATGTATACAGAAACCCTCTAGATCGAAGAGTATATGACTTTCTTCGCCTGATTGAAGTCTGCTCTAGCGATTCGGTCTCCCTGAAACTGAGACCCAAAAAGAGACAACCTTTTACATCAAGCAAATAATAAATCACACTAGGCTAACTTTATACAGAAAGTTTCGCTCCACTATGGGATTAAATTTATTGTAGTTATTGCTATGATAGTTTAGGGCTGTCTTTAACCATGTCTCCTGTTCCTTAAAAATATCAATTATCAACACGCGCCCGCATAGGCTTAATATCTTTTGCACACCCAGGTACCTGTAAGTAACTGTTCTGACAGCAACAATCTACTCCTCTTCTCCCAATCTCAACATACAGGAAACCTAACCTGTAGTTACAGTTAAATGAATATGCTTATTCATCTCACAACATTAAATGAATTTACATAAACAGATTACAGCATTTGACATTACACAAAGAAATCGTATGTCCCCTTGGGGAAATATATTAGCATTCCACAAAATGAGTTACATAGAAAATGCAATGTTCTTGCTTTAATAATACAGTTGTGGCTGAATCATAAGATATAATTATATCTATGCCTGGTGACTGCTTTCTGTGAAAGTTATAGACTAGTGCCTAGCAACACAAGTAAGCATAAAATGATCCTCCCTTGCCACTAGAAATATCTATCAAAAGGAATAAGTGACTATCTCCTATAATCCAGAGTTATTACCTGCATCTCACTATTCAGTTTTAAAGTGAACAATCCCCACCTGACATTATCTTACAGAAATGACAGTTAATTTTGCTGACTCTTAACCCAATGGTAAGCATTCGTGGGCTGATTCTACGCCTAATATCTGTTATTGTAAGTTTAACATTTAACCCATGATAAACCGTAACAGTTTAAGCACCACTTAATAGGCCGTAGACAGCGCTACCTTATCACTGAATAAATTACTAGGAGAAGTCCTCAGAAATAAATTCACTTCCCTAACAGATATATATAAAAGCTAACGTGAATCTAATATTATAATTATAAGATATGTCAACTCACCCCGAAAATGACTAGAACATAGGCAAACACATTCTAGTACTGTGTTTTGCCTTATCTCATGATGGTCATCTACGGGCCAGGAAAATTTACGAATGTCTTTGTCTATTAAAACCAGTCTACTCTTATAGATCACAAGGGACGCTCCCCCCGGACACCTGGCCTGCATATTTCTACAGAAGTTCGGCGAAAGACGTAATCTAGAGTAAGACAACAGAAATCGTGCGAAAGTTCCCCAGGTAGAGAAATGCATAACATTATGCTCTATCTTGTCTAAGGGGCAAAAACCCAAAGACTGACCGCGGGTTTGTCTCCCCCTGTTTCCAGGATGCATAATATTATGATCCGAAGCAGCGTTCTGGAAGCCAAACACAGGGACCCTTTCGCTCGTGATCAAAGGCTTTAAACGCAAGAGATATTCCCCTGGTCAGACCAGGTGCGGCTTAGATAATATTATCGTTCGCTGACCGCTACAGGCCGGAACGTAACCAAACCTCGGGTGGGGTTTGAGAAGGTGAAAAAGTTTGGCCACGAAGGTAAAAAATGAAAGAAAAAGAAAATACAAAATGACGAGGAAAACCAGGACATTTAAAAAGTAATCAAATTATGGACAAGATGGTAAAATAGATTATCGGTCACGTGACAAGTGCCACACCCCCCCCCCTTTTAAAGTTCGAGGAATACGGACAAAAATGACAGTAATTTATCTTTTCCATCGATGTCCGTTACCTGTCATAAGAACCTTCTATAATCATAACCAAAATCGTATCCAATTTCTGTCAGTACTGTATGACTAGCTCCGAGTTCATTTCTTTTCTTCCCTCTGTCTAATAGACGTTCAGCGAATGGGATTTTGCGAGGCCAGTCGGCGCTGACGCCCTTCGTTTCCGTGTGAACCTGACCTTGCTTCCGCAATTCGCTGTGCCTGTTTATGGTCCGGAAAATTATCCGCACCTGTTGTGGTTTTCGGCCCCGCCTGAACTCACTGGCCACTGCGTAGATAATCCGCCTGTTAAGTGCAGTGTAATCATTGTTGGGCTCAGGCTGCTTATGTATATTTTTACTTGTCACGGGCGTGGCCTTGAATAACCCTCTATAGCTGCAGTCTATAGGGATTTTTCTAGCGCGTGTAACCCTAGTTGGTAAATAAAGCCGTTCGTTGGCCGAAGAAATGCTAGCATTTTTCTTCTGCCTCTCCACACCTACTCCCCTGTTTCGGTGGGAGCATTGATCAATCTTCAGACCTGTGCCGTCTAAAGGTGGGTCTGGAGCTTTCCTTGCCTTGCCAGTCACAACTCTGGCTTGGTCAACGGAAATGATCAAGTTGCTCTGTAATGGCCTGGCGGAGGCGACTACTTTGCTGTCCATCAGTAGGGTTGAGACCACTGGAAAAATGCGATTTGTATGGGAGAACTCAGCTGCCTGAAGCAGAGAGTAATCGATCGCATTCTGGGGTTCTACTAAATCATAACAGATCTCCGTAGCTTCTATCCGTGGAGAAAGATAGGTAATATCTGCGAGTTGCAGAGTTTGTTGAGTATGGTTTTTCGCTGTCCGGCCGGGAATCTAGCGAAATATGACGTGATAGGGTGTGGCTCCCTTTTCTCGACGTCACGTGTCGGTTAGGTGCTGCTCGGTCTGGAGCGTGAGAGGCTCGGGGTTCGCCGCTTGCCAGACAGGAACAATCCGTATTACAATGCTTGTTAGCACCTCTCTCACCTTTGTGCAGTTTCCATGCCTGGGAACGTTGCGTAATTTTCCCGTGGCCTTAGGTCTGCTATCCCGACGTAAATTCTTTCCTTGTTTGGGCTTCGGATCCAAGTCCAAAGGAAAGTCAATTTTCTGGAGTTGGGGTTCGGTTTTTGCAGGCAAGATATCTTTCATGGGCGAAAGGTTTGCAGGGGCGTTGACCGTTAAGGGCACAGAAGAAGGGGAAGTAGAGTGACTACATTTAGTATCTGTTTCCGTCCTCCGAATTTGGCTATCCAGTTCATTCATTCTGATTTGGTGTAGCCTGCTCCTTTCTTGGCTTTGTCTGTCCCTTTCTTGGCGCTCCATTTCCAATTGCTTGTCCCGTTCTTGTCTTTGCTTTTCCCTTTGCTTCTCATCTTCTATCACTTCTTCTACATACTGTTGGGTGAATGCTTCACTCTCCCCAGTTTGTTTACAGGACCATGCCAAGATTAAACGGCTGTCAAACCAATTGTCTACCTCGTATTGATCCTGCAGGCTTACTGCAAATTCTAGAAAGGGCTGGATTTCGCTATCCTTGTACTCCATGTACTTAGCTACCTCGAAGGCAATCCTATGCACTTTATCTAGATCGGCCATTATATCAGGGTGAGCAAACACTATAGAAGAATAGAACCTAGAGATCTTAGTTACCTAGTCCACTAGGTGCTGATTAACTTAATAATCAATAAAATCTAGGCTAGCCTGGGAACTTTAAAAACAAGAAAGTGTGTAGCTACTCTGATCGACAAGCAACAACCCCAAAAACTCCAAAAATGTAAGTGATGTAAAACTTATTACTATCACTTCACCCCAGTTCTGTCAGTACTAAGCTATTGAGAGGATTGGTTACTATCATCCGAATGAACACCCTCCCTTGGTACAAATGCAAGCTAGTAACTGACTATCTGTAGCTTCTTATCTCAGATTAAAGAGTTACTCCTGAAAAATTATTAACCCTTAAAAAATTTTTTTTTCTGACTTTTACAACAATAGTCGTCAGATTTGTCAACCAAAAACTCAGCAGTGATACCATCAACCTTTACCAGCTGTCTCATGTGTAGCATGAACAATAAATGCAACTTAATATTTATGATTGCTGTGGAGAAAAAACGCTGTTCCGACTTCCACCCAAAAGAAATAGTTCGAAATGTCTAGGGGAAAGAAATTCCTATAATCTGCCGAACACTAAACTCTAAGAATCAAGATAGAATCTTGCGAGAGATTCATCCCAGACGAGCCCCCATTAATTGTCGTGGTTGAGTAAAGTGTAGAGTATTTGTCGAGTTGGACAATAGTAGTGAAATCGACAAGGGATAGTGGACTGACAGAGTTATAGATTACACTTTAGATAAGGTGTAAATAGGAGATGGACTTGAGACAACCTGGAAGAAGATTTATTCAAAGGATCTCTCTCTCCAGGCCTCAACTCACTTTTACTGTCTAAGCATCTCCTGCTCTCACTCTTTTCTCTTATCATACATAGAGATTCTAGTAAAGAGCTAAAAATGTAAATTATGGATGAAAAGGGTCGGGAACAGCGCATTAATAAATGTGTAAACTTTATTAAAGAAGAAAAGCATGGAGTTAATGCATATCATCATACACAGCATAAATTACATCAATAATCAAATAATCATCAATAGTCATCAACAATCATCAATAACCACCAATAATGCAAATACACACCCACAAACACACACACCACCAATACTCATAAAAACCCTGTAGAACACGGAGAAAATAACTAAGCTGTCCGACAGAGGGTCCGCTTTCGGGGACCAAAGGCGCTAGCTCCAGAGAGTGTCTTACCGATAAATTTCCTTCATGATGACTGAAGTGAAATACCGAACTTTGCTTGTCGGAACTAAACGTTGGTGACCCCTAATTGCGCGAGGGAACACTGGAAGACGTTGTTTATCTCCTGCTGACCAAATACGAACTGAGCGACAGCCTGTCTGTTGTTTTTCGTGGGACCAAATGTGCTAGCTCCAGAAAGTGCATTACTCGTAGATCCTTCGTGAGGGACTAGCCTACAAAACTTTCTTTGTTGGTGCTAAACGTTGGTGACCGCTACTCGCGAGAGGGGGGCTGGAACTCTGTCCATAGGTGGCTGCTCATACGTGCGAGGTTTTAAGTATCCAGAAAATACACCAGAAGAAGTCACTTGAGGACAAAGAGTCCCAGGCGCGCTTATCCGGCGCTAGGTTCTGCTTGGCTGTAAATCCTGTTTACACTGGTTTGGCTGTGGTTTGCTGAGTGCCCCGTTTAGGCACAAAAAAGGCGGGTGATATGGAATTCTGCTATAGGCATGCTGAGCGGGTTTGATATTCTGGAAGCCGCAATGCTCTGGCTGGTAATCCAATAGGCGAGTAGAGAACTACTACTGCGTTTGGCGATTTCAAATTTTGCGTTGGCTCCGTTGCACTGCGTGAGCTTAACTTGGCGTTGACAAAAAGGGGTTTTGATTCAGGAACGGGGTTGACGATTCGTTGCTAGATGTATACAGAAACCCTCTAGATCGAAGAGTATATGACTTTCTTCGCCTGACTGAAGTCTGCTCTAGCGATTCGGTCTCCCTGAAACTGAGACCCAAAAAGAGACAACCTTTTACATCAAGCAAATAATAAATCACACTAGGCTAACTTTATACAGAAAGTTTCGCTCCACTATGGGATTAAATTTATTGTAGTTATTGCTATGATAGTTTAGGGCTGTCTTTAACCATGTCTCCTGTTCCTTAAAAATATCAATTATCATCACGCGCCCGCATAGGCTTAATATCTTTTGCACACCCAGGTACCTGTAAGTAACTGTTCTGACAGCAACAATCTACTCCTCTTCTCCCAATCTCAATATACAGGAAACCTAACCTGTAGTTACAGTTAAATGAATATGCTTATTCATCTCACAACATTAAATGAATTTACATAAACAGATTACAGCATTTGACATTACACAAAGAAATCGTATGTCCCCTTGGGGAAATATATTAGCATTCCACAAAATGAGTTACATAGAAAATGCAATGTTCTTGCTTTAATAATACAGTTGTGGCTGAATCATAAGATATAATTATATCTATGCCTGGTGACTGCTTTCTGTGAAAGTTATAGACTAGTGCCTAGCAACACAAGTAAGCATAAAATGATCCTCCCTTGCCACTAGAAATATCTATCAAAAGGAATAAGTGACTATCTCCTATAATCCAGAGTTATTACCTGCATCTCACTATTCAGTTTTAAAGTGAACAATCCCCACCTGACATTATCTTACAGAAATGACAGTTAATTTTGCTGACTCTTAACCCAATGGTAAGCATTCGTGGGCTGATTCTACGCCTAATATCTGTTATTGTAAGTTTAACATTTAACCCATGATAAACCGTAACAGTTTAAGCACCACTTAATAGGCCGTAGACAGCGCTACCTTATCACTGAATAAATTACTAGGAGAAGTCCTCAGAAATAAATTCACTTCCCTAACAGATATATATAAAAGCTAACGTGAATCTAATATTATAATTATAAGATATGTCAACTCACCCCGAAAATGACTAGAACATAGGCAAACACATTCTAGTACTGTGTTAAAGTTTGCCTTATCTCATGATGGTCATCTACGGGCCAGGAAAATTTACGAATGTCTTTGTCTATTAAAACCAGTCTACTCTTATAGATCACAAGGGACGCTCCCCCCGGACACCTGGCCTGCATATTTCTACAGAAGTTCGGCGAAAGACGTAATCTAGAGTAAGACAACAGAAATCGTGCGAAAGTTCCCCAGGTAGAAAAATGCATAACATTATGCTCTATCTTGTCTAAGGGGCAAAAACCCAAAGACTGACCGCGGGTTTGTCTCCCCCTGTTTCCAGGATGCATAATATTATGATCCGAAGCAGCGTTCTGGAAGCCAAACACAGGGACCCTTTCGCTCGTGATCAAAGGCTTTAAACGCAAGAGATATTCCCCTGGTCAGACCAGGTGCGGCTTAGATAATATTATCGTTCGCTGACCGCTACAGGCCGGAACGTAACCAAACCTCGGGTGGGGTTTGAGAAGGTGAAAAAGTTTGGCCACGAAGGTAGAAAATGAAAGAAAAAGAAAATACAAAATGACGAGGAAAACCAGGACATTTAAAAAGTAATCAAATTATGGACAAGATGGTAAAATAGATTATCGGTCACGTGACAGTTGTATCATAGCAGATGATGCCATACGGAAGTGAAGCGATACAGATTCAAATAATTATTACACATAGAACCAATTAACGAACGGACCAAATAGTTATACAAGCAGCCCACCAACAAACGAACCAACCACGCAACTATCAAATCAATCAAGCATTCAAAGAACCAACAAGCCATCCGAACGACCAACCAGCTCATTAAACAATCACCTTACTTTACCAAACATTCAACCAATGAGCCCACCAAACAATTAACCCGCCAACCAACCTTGTAACTGATAAACCCATCAAATATTCAACCACCAAATATTAAACCTTGCAACCAACTAACAAATCAACCAATCTGGCATACCACCCACTGATGCGTTATGCCATATGATGATGGATGGTATCCGCATGTCTGGTTTTGTGTAGTGTGCAGATGTGTTCAGTCAAAACAATGTTCATACAAAAATAACAGGGCAATCCACATAGGACGTCAGTAAACTCACGACGTATAAAGTCAATGATTCTTGAAACAGCCGTTGACGTTTTTCTTCATTATTTATTGTGGACGCCACAGTGACAAAATGGTTACGCGAATATGTAGACACATCAAACAGTCATTATCACAGCAACATTCAATACAGCAATAGACGGTAGACAGCATTACAATGATGAGTCAGATGCATGTTATATTTCATAGTGCTGTAAATGTAGTCAGGTGAAAAACTCCATCCCTTTCTATAACAGCCAGGAGATAACCAGATGTATGAGATCAGTTCACTCTCCTTAGTTTGACTTCAGCAAGACAGACACGTCTGCCGAAGTATAAATAATGTCCTCAAAAATATCCTCTAGATAATAAAGGTTTTCCAAACCTAGTTCATTTAACAAAGTAGCAAGTAATGGTCCTTGGTACCTGCATCAACCGATGCAGTACAATACAGCGACATGTGAGCTAGGAAAACATCTCGTGACGACGACTTTCGAAGACAGGCTATGAACCAGAAATCGTTCACGACCAAAAATCGATAGAGTTAATGAAAATGTTAATTTACCTTGCCTTCCGGAAATACACAGAAATATTATGCCTCCCGGCATGTGCAAATACACTAGAGGTATTATCTCGAATAAACGAAATATCCATAAGAGGACTCTCACATTCCTGACAGAACAAAAAAATAGCGGAGATCCCCTCTTCAACGAGGCATCTCTTTCGCCATTCCAAATCGCTCACTCCACTAGTGGTGGGCGGAAACCGATCGACCAAGAAGCAAGACAAGTCATGCGCAGTCCAGCGCAAAATGACCACAGCTCAAACTTAACTGCATTCGATACCAACGCGAGAAGACAAATGCTTACCGAGAAAAGTGACTATAAATTTCAAGCAGTTGTTGCCCTTGCGTTATAAAATAGATATTGAAATAAAACGATGTTGCGAGAATTTATCACGCAACATATCACCACCTCCTCCCGATAAAAAAAAAATGTGGAACATATTTTTTTTCCAATATCAAAGAGCATGCGATAAGCGGCTCAAAACGCACGAATTATGCGCTGATAATTAACTAAATTGCCAAACAATAGGCTAATTATAGAGTGTCTGGTGAGGATATACCTCAACAGAAAAATAAATATGTCTCAAAAAATATTCACATCGGGGAGGTGTCACCAACACACATCACGTTAGCATGTAAACACAATATACGTATGCAAGTTACTATAATCATCATTAAACAGCATACTCTAATATTGTCTTTAAAAATGGATGTACAAATCTGATAGGAAAATTTAAATAGTACATTCTTTGACATGTAATGACATAAGTACATAGTAAAGTTAAACTACATGACGATCCAGGACATATGCTCTGGTATTCCGAGGGTAAGTACACAATCTAGAACTCGTCATGCTTGATACTAGTAAGGTAAGTCCTCAGCTCAACAATGACATTCTGAGAAAGTACAAGCAATATAATGCTAATTAATAACTAATATGCTTCATAAGGTACAATACATTATTAATAATTGTGGCTGTTTAGTAAACTAACGGCCCTTATATTAACTACTCAGTCCTCCTCTATCATCTTAAAAAAACGAACAGAAGAAGATGACAACAAAGCACGATAGTGTGTACATATAAAGTAAGTACAGATGTGCTAATCTATTGTAGAAATATAGGTGTGTTATGACTCTGTAATATATGGAAATATAGGACAGAAGTATTAGTTGGAGTCATGTGGGCATCTAGACAAAATGTCAGCCATCACATTATCCGCACCACGGATAGCTCGTACCGTGAAGTGAAAAGGTTGAAGAGCTATAGCATATCGAGTGGATCTCGAACTCTTCAAATTCTTAGTCTGAATAGCTGTAAGAGCTTTCTGATCAGTCTCTAGAATGAAATGTGCGCCCAGGAGGAATCTTTGTAGTTTTAGAATTGACCAAACCATCGCTAACTGCTGCTCCAATCCCAGTGGATGAAGCATCACTCCGAAGAACAAAAGTCCTATCAAGAGTAGGTAATCTTAAGATGGGAGGAGAAGAAAATATATTCTTGATTTGGTCTAGTGAAGATTGGCATTCTTCAGACCAACGAACCAGATTAGGCGAACCTTTCTTCAACAATGTTGATAGAGGTGCCATGATCGAAGATAAATTTGGAATAAATCTCCCATAAAATTGAATTAAACCTAAGAGACTCCTAACTTGTTTCTTCGTTTTAGGAACAGAGATGTTCAGTATTTTGGGACGTATTGTGGTCTTCTGTCTTCAAGAGACCATGACCAACACGATGACCCAGGAAAGAGATTTCACCAAAACCAACAAAAGCTTTAGAAGGTTTTGCTGTCAAATTATTCTCACGTAGAGTGGACAGTAAGTCATATAACCCTAAATAGTGATCTTCCCAGGTATCACTGAAGAGACAGATGTCATCTAAGTATGCGATGACATCCGAACGATGTGACAGAATTCGACGCATCATGCGAACGAAAGTGGCAGGGGCGTTCATGAGACCAAAAGGCATAACATTCCATTGAAATAGACCCCTAGGTGTAGAAAAAGCAGTAAGAGGTTTGGCATGCTCTGCTAAAGGCACTTGCCAATAACCTTTAGACAAGTCAAGTTTAGTGAAGAATCTAGAATTAGAAAGTCTAATCAGTAGATCTTCTAACAAAGGCATCGGTTCAGCGTCGAACTTTGTGACCTGATTCAATTTGCGATAATCAACACAAATTCGTATGTTCTTATCCTTCTTCCGGACAATAACCATGGAAGAAGAATATGGTGAAGTCGATGGTTCAATTATATTTAATTGAATCATTTCATCCAATTCCTTTTCCACTTGCGACTGAAAGTGTATAGGAATAGGATACGGCCTAACCCTAATTGGATTATTGTCGGTAAGAATTATGTCATGTTCTATGACATCTGTGTGTCCAGGAATGTCAGTGAGAACATCCTGAAATGTTTGTAACATCGACAAGTCTCGTCGATGTTCGTCACCAGAAAGATTAGGAGAAACAGAAACGTTTTTCCAAGATTCCGTGGAATGTAATGGAACCACTGGAAGGGGAAGGTTGACATCAGAGAAGGTAGCTTCCTCATCCTGAATGACAGACAGGGATGAATAATGACCGTGAGGTGCAGGAGCATCATCCGTTGCTTGGAAAATAGGCAGCAAATAGTCCGGACGTTCGTGAAATTCCGAAAGCATGTTTATGTGGAAAGTTTTATGCTTTCCATCAATATCGACCACATAGTCAACATCGGAAATCCGAGAGACTATTGCATACGGACCTTTCCATGCAATAAGAAGTCTATTTTCCCTACTGGGGAGTAGGACGAATGCTTTGTCACCTGGACAAAGTTGTCGTAGACATCTATTCTTGTTAGCAAACTGCCTTGCCTTCTCTTTAGCAATTTCTGATGAAGCAGTTGCTAGCTTACATGCCTCAATGATCTTTTGTCTAAGAGCAATGACATACTCATATGAGGATTGAGTTTCATCGCTAATATCATCGGCAGTGATGAGATCGTGTAATAAAAACATAGGGCAGCGTGGACGCGCGCCAAAGACAAGTTCGAAGGGAGAAAATCCTGTGTGTTCATTAGGGACTTCTCTATAGGCAAAGAGAGCCGCGGGTAAAACCCTGTCCCAATCTTGAGGATGATCTTCAGTTATCTTACCAAGCAAAGTCTTGAGCGTTCTATTCAGACGCTCAACTAACCCATTAGACATAGGATGGTAGATACTACTGAGAGATCGTTCAATATGTAAGGTAGACATTACCTGTGACATAGTGTCAGATATGAGTTGAGTGCCATGGTCTGACAATATTTCTCTGGGGAACCCCAAGCGAGAAAATATCAACCAAAGAGCATCTGCGATATCTGTAGTAGATATGCTCTTAAGAGGAATAGCCTCTGGCCAACGTGTGCACATATCGACACATGTAAGGATAAACTGATGTCCTCTGGCCGACTTGACCTTAAAAGGGCCAATAATATATATGGCCATTTTCTGAAACGGCCGAATAGGAATGTCAGCAGCCTGGATAGGCGCAGCATGTCGTGGTCCTCTAGATTTGACCTCCTGACATACCTTGCATGATCGGCAGTAAATACGAATGTCCTTATTGACAAAAGGCCAAAAGAAAGCCGCAAGGACTCTCGACTTCGTACGGGCAAAACCCATATGTCCAGCACATTGCGAGTCATGAGCATGTTGTAATATTTGCACTCTCATGCTCTTGGGAACAAGAATTTGCGAATGTGCCGACGTAGTCGAATCTTGTACCATACGTACAAGTACGCCGTTTCTCATTGCAATCCAAGATTTTCTATTTGTATCCTGATTCGGATCACCTTTCTTCGCAAGAATGAAGAATTTTTTTAAAGAAGGATCTTCTTCTTGCAATTTTATGAAAGAGTCACGAGTAATCACTAAGTGACTATCTTGGCTATCAACTTCATTATCACTATTCAGTGAAGTTTCGGGTGTTTGTAGAGCTTGTGCTCTTGTAACTACTGCATTTGTAGCTTGCATGTTATTATCTTCCCAAGCAGCAATCTGCTGTGGGGTACACTCCCTAACTCCGTGAATACGACCAATAATAAGGTCCGCAATAGGATTAGGTAAGAGACAAGCATGCACATCTCCAGTAAAGAAAGGAGTGGCAATGCGAATTACAGCAGTAGGATATTTTTCTAGAGTGCCGCCAAATGTGTCACATTTAATAACCCTTCCTGTAGCACAAGATGGATCTACAAGCGATTGTCTAACACCAATAGTGGTGCATCCGGAATCGAAAAGTAGTGAGACCGGAGTATCATTAACAAGACCCTTATGTAGGATTAAAGAACCCCTCCCGTCATGCGCAACAGCAGCAGGAAGAGCGGGAAGTGGGTGACCACAACTCAAAGTAGTTATGGTACCCGGTTCGAATAAAGTACTGCATTGGGGGCATTTGTTTGCTCTCTCAAAGTCAAAAGCAGAACCAGTGACAGCGTCAAAGTTTTTATTATCAACAACATGATTACAGGCTCCCTCAGTTTCCTGTTGTACAGCATTAGCCTGCTGATATCTCTTTTTTTTGTGTTGAGATCTACCCCGACTATTATTACCTCTGAAGTTATCAGAGTTATTATTATCTCTGCAGTTATTATTGTCTCTATTGTATTTGTTATCCTGGTTCGAATTCCAGTTTCCACGATTACTATCATGTTCACATTGATGCGAACATCTATTTGTTTGGTTCTGAGGTCTTCGGCAGGAATAACCTCTATTACCATATCCTCTTTTGAAATGCCTATAATTATTAGGGTGATAGTAACGACCACTATCAGGTTGTCTCCAATTCTTCGAAGAAGAATCACCATGAAATTGATTTCCATGATTTTGACAGAAATTACCGCTACTCTTTCTATCAAAATTTTGTTGGAATCTACGAGCAAAGTTTTGGCCATACGGAGCTGCCGAAGCAACTGGTAAACCTTCTTTCACCTTAGAGTTACCCATGGTTATGTGTGGGTGCGCAGTTACGTATTGGCAACAGAAATCTTCCATTTCTTTTATTGTTTTAGGTTTACGTTCATGAAGGAAAGCAAGGAAAGACTCATTGACAGACGACATGACTTTGTCTCTAAGTATTAAGTCCATAAGTCCTTCATAAGTTTTTTCCGTCTTAGATAGTTCAACCCATCGTGAGAAAGTAATGCGTATTCTTGCAATAAACTCGGAGAATTCAACTCCATTTTCAGGTAACATGTTTTTAAATTGTAGACGATAGCCGTCTTCGTTAAGCTGATATTTCTTTAACAAAGCGGCCCTGACAACCTCATAATTGTTCTTGTCAGGTTCATCCACCATATTTAATATACTTAGAGCTTTACCTGTCAGTATCCCTGATAACTGATAAACATATTTTGCTTTGTCTATGTTATGAGCTGTACATGCTTGTTCAAATCTGTCCAGATAGAACATTATGTCATCACTGGAAGGACTAAATGTTGGTAACTTAATCTTAAAAGTATCATTATTAGCCTTACCAGAAGATGAACCCTTGTTTGAATCATTACCATTACTCATGCTCGTCAATTTCAATTTTTCCAACTCTAAAGCTAAGACCTTTTCTTCATGTTCCATTTTTGCTTTCTCTTTCCTCTCATCAGACTCTCTCTGTAATCTTCTTTCCTCAGCCTGAGCCTCTTTTTGAAGTCTTTCATTTTCAGCTTCTTTTTCAAGTCTTTTATTTTCAGCCTCTTTTTCAAGTCTTTTATTCTCAGCCTCTTTTTGAAGTCTTTCAGCTTCTAGCTGTAGCTGGAGTTTTCTTTCCTCAGCTTCTGATTCCCTTTTTTGTTTTTCCATTTCCATTTGGAATCTTTTTTCATCCACCTGCATCTGCAGTTTCTTTTGTTCAGCTTCCATATGCAGTTTCTTTTGTTCAGCTTCCATTGCTTTATCATATCGAGCAGTTGCAAATTCTTCTAACTTATCCCCAGTCTTCCCAAGCAATTTACCCTGCTCAATAAAGTGCTCAAATGTAGACATGTTGTCTAACATATGAGTCCAAAACCTGAAATAATTAACTAATTTATTTCAAACCTAAGTGTAACAAGTCTTAATTAAGCACTTGTATATTCACATCACCTTATATTATCCCAGTCTCTGTGGGAAACAAGTCTCCAATCAAAGAACTTGTATATGAAATACCAACAATCAATTCTTGATCATAAGTGCACTTCTCATTCAATAGTGCACGACACTATTCATCATTCATTTATCATCAGTGTAGTAGTAACAGTGCATTAGCATAGCCCATTAACTAATTACTATAACTGTAAACAATGACTATGTAAACACATGCAGAATGTAAACATTGAAAATGTAAACAATGCAAACAATGTAAACAATAACAATGTAAACAATAACAAAGATCAGCAACAATACAAAACGTTCGCAGAAATCAACTAAAAATAAAGCAGAAATTAATGAAATATCACAAAAAATGTGACGATATCTGCGATAGAATTAAACAAAATACATGACACCACAGTGTATAAACAAAAATGTTGTATGAAACTAAATTATAGACAAGAGTAGGCTAACAAATACAAACAAATCAAAACAAAACTAAAGAATGCGAAATAATAACGAAAACAATATTAAAACATGTCATCACAGCTAACATAAATAGCAACAGAAGTCGCTTAGCAAATTCCAGTATTGGAAATTTGCAAACCTTACAGAAAACGCTCACAATAGACGACCTCTATGACGTGGCATAATCTAACGGAGACACCACCCAACCGAGAACCCGCTGAAATATAAACATATAAATATACGAATAACATATAAACATATAACATATAGAATGAGATGATACAAAGAAGACTCAGCAGAAGTATAAGGGCACAGTTTACATACAAACAGGCCACTTAACTTATAGGCTTCCAATCGTAGAACAGCAGAAAAAACGGATGTCAATCAACGTCCTAAAGAGCGAAGCTCCAACGATGATGGCACATCTGAACTGCTTCCACTGCTAACACGATGGTACAAGAGCTTCTGAAATACTGTGTGTTGAGTTGTTTCGGCACTTGACCTTCTAATCCAAAAGTAAGTTGATGGAAATCGGTACTTGGCCTTCTTCAGAAAACAACCCGTTTCAACCGGCACTTGACCTTCACAAAAACGACAGCACTGGAACCTTGACAGCAGCAACTTGCTTGACTTGCGTAAAAGATAACAGCAGTCCGAGTTATCCGGCAACATGTAACAACGCCGGGTACTGTCAAATTCTTGTTTCCGTCAAAAAGTTGAAATTTTGACTTTTACCGGGCAACGCCGAGTACTTTGAAAATTTTGAAGATGTTGACTGTATTGAAGAATGTTAATTTCTTGAAGGATGCTGATGAATTCTTGTTGAAAATGAAGTGGGTAAGGGACCCCGTGTTTGCTGGTACCAGAATCAAACCAGCTTATGGCCACCAAATGATGCGTGATGCCATATGATGATGGATGGTATCCGCATGTCTGGTTTTGTGTGGTGTGCAGATGTGTTCAGTCAAAACAATGTTCATACAAAAATAACAGGGCAATCCACATAGGACGTCAGTAAACTCACGACGTATAAAGTCAATGATTCTTGTAACAGCCGTTGACGTTTTTCTTCATTATTTATTGTGGACGCCACAGTGACAAAATGGTTACGCGAATATGTAGGCACATCAAACAGTCATTATCACAGCAACATTCAATACAGCAATAGACGGTAGACAGCATTACAATGATGAGTCAGATGCATGTTATATTTCAAAGTGCTGTAAATGTAGTCAGGTGAAAAACTCCATCCTTTTCTATAACAGCCAGGAGATAACCAGATGTATGAGATCAGTTCACTCTCCTTAGTTTGACTTCAGCAAGACAGACACGTCTGCCGAAGTATAAATAATGTCCTCAAAAATATCCTCTAGATAATAAAGGTTTTCCAAACCTAGTTCATTTAACAAAGTAGCAAGTAATGGTCCTTGGTACCTGCATCAACCGATGCAGTACAATACAGCGACATGTGAGCTAGGAAAACATCTCGTGACGACGACTTTCGAAGACAGGCTATGAACCAGAAATCGTTCACGACCAAAAATCGATAGAGTTAATGAAAATGTTAATTTACCTTGCCTTCCGGAAATACACAGAAATATTATGCCTCCCGGCATGTGCAAATACACTAGAGGTATTATCTCGAATAAACGAAATATCCATAAGAGGACTCTCACATTCCTGACAGAACAAAAAAATAGCGGAGATCCCCTCTTCAACGAGGCATCTCTTTCGCCATTCCAAATCGCTCACTCCACTAGTGGTGGGCGGAAACCGATCGACCAAGAAGCAAGACAAGTCATGCGCAGTCCAGCGCAAAATGACCACAGCTCAAACTTAACTGCATTCGATACCAACGCGAGAAGACAAATGCTTACCGAGAAAAGTGACTATAAATTTCAAGCAGTTGTTGCCCTTGCGTTATAAAATAGATATTGAAATAAAACGATGTTGCGAGAATTTATCACGCAACACCCACTAACCAACCAACCATTCAACCACCAACCAATGAATGTATTCACCAATCAATCAGCTCACCAGTCAACCAGCCATTCGACTCATTAACCAACCAAACGCACCCACCAACAAACTAGCTAACTTCCAACAAACCAGTCAACTTACTATCTTGGCCCTGAAGACGCTGGAAAGCATGAAATAGAACGTCACCTGCCTCAGGGGCTCTCTCAACGAAGTCCATCCTGGTCAACAACAGCAGAGCTTTTCCTGGCAGCAGAGACCAGTGAAACACTTCATTAGTGATTGCCAACGACATAAAAGGAAAAAATATATTAACATCTCACTGCAAGCATAGCAAGAAAAAAATACATGGAAGCACATCTTCAGTAAATTCCAGATACTTTGAAATCTGAAAACAAGCCTGATTTTATCAACGTAGGTCTTTATAAAGCTCAGTATTCTAAAGTAGACCTACACGGCTCGTCGGTTGCCTGCCGTTGGTATACAGCAATCACCCACTTCCTGCATTTCTATCAGAACATCATTTTCAGACTACAGCTGTCACTGAGATTCTCAACACTGGTTTGTAAAGACACTCCATGGGGGGAGGGGGGGGGGGGGCGCAGTAAAATTATTGTTTGCCGGGTTTTCTTGCTTTAAGGATTCCAGAGAGTAACAATTTCATTGACTTTAAATACCTCGGAGCTGTTATAGACCGAAAGGGAGGCATCAAAGAAGAGTTGGCCACTCGAAAAGCAGCAGCTGGTAGACTTTTTCAGGCCATAAATCGAGGATTCCTCAGCAAGAGAGAGAGGTTGGTAAGAAAACGAAGATGCTGTATACCGCTCCACCTATGTCCCAGTCTTGACATATGGATGCGAGTCATGGGCAATGACTACAACCCACAAAAGCTAGATCCAAACCTTAGAAATGAGGTATCTGAGGAAGGTGGTTGAAGTAACAAGAAGAGACATGGTCCGCAACCAGACGATACGTCAAGGCCTAAAATCCCACCCCCTGCAGACCCAAGTAGAACAGATCCAACTCAGATGGTTTGGCCATGTCTGCAGAATGGGAGAAGATCGGCTACCACGACAAGCAGGGGAAACTAAGAGCCAGGGATCCAGACCTCCAGGACGACCCAGAGTCCGCTGGGAGGACAACATTAGACAATCTTTGAAGGACCGAGGACTAGAAAGGAACCAGGCCAGGAGGAAGACAGACGATAGGATAGTCTGGCACTCTCTCTTCCAAACCCCTACACCTCACGGTAGAAGGGGAACGACTAAGTAAGTAAGTAACAATTTTATTGTCCTTTCCGCTTCAACAGCACGTGACTGCTTGGTGCAGGCTTCCTGTAAAAGGATCAGCTGCTGTGGTGGCCCCATGTTCCTTTAGGAGCGCTGAGGAAAATGATGATGATGAATGATGTTGGTGTTGATAATGTTGATGAATTATGTTGATGATGATGATATTGATGATGACGTTGATGAATTATGTTGATGATGATAATGTTGATGAATGATGGTGATGATGAATGATGTTGATGATGTTGTTGATGATGATGTTGTTGATGATATTGTTGATGATGATGTTGTTGTTGATGATGTTGTTGTTGACGATGGTGATGATGATGTTGTTGATGTTAATGATGAATGATGTTAATGATGATTTTGACGATGTTAATGAATGATGTTGATGAAGACGTTGATGATGAGTACCGTTCGTCTCGCGGGTTTTCTTTCATTTCTTTCCTTTCGTACTTTTTTTTTAAAAATTTCTTTTTCTGTCTGTTTTGCTCCTCTGTCAAATATGGTATCTCTTGTAGGCAACTGTATGTGTATGTGATTTCTTCCTTTCTCCTTTTTTTGGTTCGTTCCTTATGGAGCATGGAGCCACTAACTACACCTAGTCTCCTGGCAGGAAGTCTGTATGTGCTCTTGCCGTAGTGGTTTCCGTTACAATTTCTTTTACTTGATGAGTAACCTCTTATTAATAGCCTCTTACGACATACCAAAGACAGCAATAATTCTATGTTTTCTTGTTTCCTTAATTAAGAGACCACCAAGTACTATACAAAGCTTACTTTGGCCTGCTTAAATTTGTGACATGAACCACTAGTCTGTTTTGTTGTTGTTGAACTCTACACAATTAATAACATTAATTTCAATGCGCGTTGTGTGGCAACTTGTAACAATATTTAATTAATTTTTAAAAAAAATTTATGAGAATAACAAGTTTTGCGACTTTATTGACGTAAGGTAGCCTGCGACTTTATTGACGTAAGGGAGCTTGCGACTTTATTGACGTAAGGTAGCCTGCGACTTTATTGACGTAAGGTAGCCTGCGACTTTATTGACGTAAGGTAGCCTGCGACTTTAATTGACGTAAGGGAGCCTGCGACTTTAATTGACGTAAGGGAGCCTGCGACTTTATTGACGTAAGGTAGCCTGCGATTTTATTGACGTAAGGTAGCCTGCGACTTTATTGACGTAAGGTAGCCTGCGACTTTACTGACGTAAGGTAGCCTGCGACTTTAATTGACGTAAGGGAGCCTACGACTTTAATTGACGTAAGGTAGCCTGCAACTTTATTGACGTAAGGTAGCCTGCGATTTTATTGACGTAAGGTAGCCTGCGACTTTATTGACGTAAGGTAGCCTGCGACTTTAATTGACGTAAGGGAACCTGCGACTTTATTGACGTAAGGGAGCTTGCGACTTTAGTGACGTAATGCAGCTGCATCAAGCATTCACATGCACGTGTAGTGGTAGTTTCTGTGGCAATCTGTTTTACATGATGAGGGTGCCAACCTCATGCTCAACCTCAAATTTGTCGTATTGTACTTCATGTCATAGGAGGAAAGGGGGGGGGGGGGGGGAGGCAGTGGTTCTATCTATTCTTTCTTTGTCTCTTCAGAGACCCCCCGGGGAACTAGATGTGGGCCAAGAGGGAATAATGCCATAAACACAAATCAGCAATTAAACATACTATCTAAAATTATAGATATATATAAATTTTTTTTTCTAACCAGCGGCACTCGAGCTTTCCAGCCCTTTTGGCCCAATGACATGTCATTGCGAGGCTGGGGAGACAGTGGACTTTCCTTCCCATCCACAAAGGGTTTATCTGCAGGATAGCCGTTCAGGTTATTCAGTCAAATCCCGGTCGATGACACTCCTACAAACGACAGCGCCCGGGCTTGAACCTTGAAAACCTGGCCGCTAGCGCAACTTTGTAACCATTACACCAGCGCGGCTCCCGTAATTATAGATAGATATTATATACAGTACTTTGCAAAAAAAATGGCAGTCATATTGCTCAGCTAAATAAGCTGAAATCTAATTAAATATGTATGTTCTGCCCCAAATTTGCACTCCACTGAAGTGAGCAAACACTACCAAAAGTAAAAAAAAAATTAGCGTAGAGTAACGTCCCTTGATAATAGAGCAGACGACAATTTCTAATGCTAGTGGCAGAAAATGGATACAAAGTCAAAGTGTATGTTAATTTCACAGCTTTGGAATGAAGGAAATCAAACATGTTCCAATATTTCTGAAACCTTGAACATTCCTGAGCGGACTATCTACAGAGTTGTGAGTAAATTAAAAGCAGGTAATGGAATCGAGCGAAAAGAAGGTAGTGGGAGGCCAAGAATTTTGGACACAAAGGACCATCGGCGTCTCGCCCAAATCGTTCGGGCTGGGTCAATGAAGAGTGTAGAAAACATACGGCAGCGCATGATCGAGTTGGGAAGCCCAGAGGTATCTAATGCTACTGTCAACCGGGAGCTACACAGGATGAATTACACAAAAAAGCGGGTAATGTCGTCACCATTGCTCACAGAGACTCACAAACAGATGCGCTTGAACTGGTGCCACGAACACAAAAATTTGTCATGGGACAATGTGATTTTTTCAGATGAATGTTCTGTTTGGTCTTATCCTGCTCAAATAAATATTTGGACGAAAGGCTCTGTAACGCCTGTGTACCAGCGACCGAAACATACCTAGAAATTCCATCTTTGGGGAGGGGTGTCAGCAAGAGGTGCCACCCCACTGTGTGTTTTCACAGGAATTCTCACGAAAGAAAGGTACATCGACATACTAGAGGGACACCTTCTGCCATTTATGCAGGTCATGTACCCCGATGGGTGCACATTTCAACATGACAATGACCCAAATCATACAGCTCATACCACCAAAGCATGGCTGCAAGAGAAGAATGTGATAGTGCTGAAGTGGCCCAGCAACAGTCCCGATCTAAACCCAATTGAAAACGTTTGGGCACTACTCAAGAATCATTTAAAAAAGAGTGGACTCAGAGACGCTGAACAATTGAAGAAGGTAGCTGAAAAATACTGGGACAGTCTGACTCACAATTACCTACAAACATTTGTGGGAAGTATGCCTCGCCGCATCCAGGCTTGCCTTGCTGGAGAAGGCAACATTATACTGTACTGAAACCAGTGTTAATAGATAGGGGAGATACCAATCTTCCTCTGGAAATACAGTTTTTATTATTATTTGCTTCTATGAGTGTGCTTCGTTGCGAAAATATGGCTGCCATTTTTTTTGCAAAGTACTGTACGTTCTAATTATAACCCATCAGACTTTTCTTCATTAAAAAAAAATCAGGTCACGAGTTTTTTCTTGTGGTTTGTCTTCATGTTGTGAAGGACACTGTAGAAAAAGCCAGCAATAATCCACGCAAAACAAAAACCGTGGCTAAGCCGCACCTAGATTCTCCTGTTCAATCTGTAAACAAATGTACCTGCAGGATTTAATGTTAAAGCGAAAAACGTACATCTCAACAGAAAACTCAATGCCGTTTCTCATGGCATTGCAACAATTTAAATTTAGGTCAGTCACGTTTCAGTGCAATTAGAATCACAGCCACAACCTATCCCTTGTACTTTTTCCTCCTTTGAAAGTCCTGTTTTCAAGAAAAATTTTACTACCAGACGTGACCTAGTTTCGATTTTTTTAAGAAAAAAAAAAAACCTTAAAGAAACAATTGGTTGGTCTCACGTGCTCGTGTATTATCAAACTGCCGTCTATAGGTAAAGGTAGTCCCATAGCAGATACTAACGTAGGGGAGCGAGGTGTTGGAGACTTCATACTTGGTCCAGCTTTATGATCACTGCCTTTGCCTTCCCTAACTCAAGAGAAGAGTCAAGCACTCATATACAGCTGGGTAGACTGGAGCGTGATGCTACCAGGCTTCGATTCGGGGACCCGGTAACAGCTTAGTGGTCGTCGACATATGACGTCATGCAGTGAGGACAAAAAAAAAGGGGGGGGTCCCCACATTTTTATGACAAAGAGTGATGATAAGGGGAGGGGGTTTAACGAAATGTGACGTCAAAGAAAAAGAATACGAGTCAGGATCGCTACTTTCATAAATGATGTCTGAAGAAAATAGATTTTCTAACCTCATTTCTTATAGTCTACGTTTATAGTTTACGTTTATAGTCTACGTTTATAGTCTACGTTAATTCACAATAGTAGACAACTCCCTGGTGGACGACTTCTATTAATATTATAATCGCTGCTGAAGTATCGGATAATTGATAACAGTGGTAACCTTTACCTGATTTAAATTATATATATATATATGTGTGTGTGTGTGTGTGTGTGTGTGTGCGCGCGCGCGCATATATACACAAAGTTAAATATAAAAAAAAGATGAAAGGTTAAATGATTGATTTTGAGTTAATAAATGAACAATGCAACTGGCAAACAAAAGATGGAAAAGATGAATGAATGAATCACTGAGGTAATTAAAGGTCAATGAATGGTAACAGAAACAAATTGTGGAAACAATCAGTAAATTAATTTACGAGTATAACTGAAAACGGAATGGTTAATTTATCCTTGTCAGTTCATCGCTCTCTTTACCCAGAAAAAATAGGGTGCAAGTGATTTTATCTTTCCTACGAAAACTTCAGAACTCAGAATGTTGCCAGGTTCTAAAGTTGTAGTAATGTATAACAGGAAATTAAATATAAAGACGCTCGAACAAGAACGAATAAGAAAACAAGAAGTACAAACAAAGGAAGCAGATTTTCTTTGACTGATTTAAATGTGTCACGCTTCTTGATTGGTGTCAAGGATTGTTGCTTTTATAAGTTCTGCTTGAGATTTCCGGAGAATATCATGTTTAAACAAACCAAGGTTGAACAGAACGCGTTACTTCAAGTAAACTTTATGCGAAGTTTTTATTTCGATATGAGCTTTCGTCAAGGAATATTTATAACAGTTTGCTGAAAAGAGGACAATTAAATGTGTGAACTGAACTACTTAAACAGAAAGAACAAGTTCTTCATCATCATCACCACCATCATCAACATATCATCACCGCAGTGTCCATCATCATCGTCATTATCAGTATCGTCATCACTATCGTTAGCACCATCATATAATTATCACCATCATCATATCATCACCAATGTCTTCATCATCATCATATGATCACCATTATAATCATCATCACCATATCAGCATCATCATATCATCACCATCAGCATTATTACCATCATCATCATCATCACATCACCATCATCATATCATCACCATAACATCCTTATCTCATCATCATCATTGTCCCTTGCGCTCCTTACAGAGCACGCAACCACCACTGCAGGTGTACCCTTACAGGAAGACTAATATAATCAACATCACTACTGCTACCCCAGTTGCTATCCCAGTCCTTGCTATCATCATCCTCACCGCCATCATCATCCCCACTACGAACAGAATACCCACCACATCATAGCCCGCATACGCATCATAGTCCCTACGACCAATGCTATCTCACTTCCTATTGTAATGCTCTACAAGAGGTTTCCTCACATATACATGTACCTATGTGTGCTTGTATTTTCCAAGGAAAAAAAAGTGCATATCATTAACAGCAATCACCGGGTCGACATCACGCTGAACCAATCATAATCAGTATATCTCAAGATCACGCTGTAAGTGCGACATTTTCAAAAGTCTTAGCAGATACTGGGAGGACTACGAGGGGGGGGGGGGGGGGGGGGGGGGGGGGGGGGGGGGGGGGGGGGAAGAGACAAGCAAACAAGAACATAAAAAAGAACTTATTAAAAATAGTAAGACTTTCATCAGAACAATCTAGAGATAGTTTTCTTTTTCAAGAAAACGCGAACATTTTTTAAACACGTGACCTAGAAGATTTTACCTAGAAATTAAGCTTGCTAATTTTATAAAGAAAGAGCCGGGAGTGGTGTGTTATCAGCGGACATTATTAATGAAGTATCACTACTACTCAGGGCTGTGAAGTCGGAGTTGTGGAGTCGGTGGTTTGTTTTAGTGGAATCGGAGTAGTTAAAAAATGTCCCGACGACGACTTTTATGCCATATGACTAGTAAAAAAACTGTAGTCGGAGTCGACAGTTGGACTTCTAAAATTTCAGGAGTCGAACCATTTTTTTTTCGTCGACTCCACGGCCCTGTTATCACTTGTCGTGAAATGACGTCTGTCTCACATCACGAATTCTAAATAATTCTGACATACCGCACGCCATACATTGTAGAAAGATATGATACACTAACCAATGAAAACGCTTTCTTGGTCCCGTGTTTACTACCGCTGGGAAAATAAAGATGGCAAGGCCCAATCTGTGTAACCTGATTAACTTCGGAATTTTACTACAGCATTTTGGAAGAAGTACCACTTGAAAGAGGGTACCAACACAATATTAGGGATGTTACTCTACCCGTAAGTAATAATACTTTTACAAATACTAATATAGGACGGGAGAAATCTTGGGTTGAATGCATTCGAAGCTTCAGGTTGTCCGCAATTTAGCAGTTTAAACTATGCATAACATAAAATGCAATTTGGAAATTAAAAGATTATTAAATAGATATATAAAGCCTAATTCCAGGTATAATTTAAGCTTTGGAGGAACAAAATCGCATCAGGAATAACGGAGATAATTTAAAGAAGTAGTTTTCCTACATTGAACGATAGGCAAAAAGGTACCCATATTTTCTGATCGTGATTACATTCCTCGGGGTTCCCATCGTACGTCCGACGTCACACTATAAATAGATTTGCCTAACAAACTCGGGTCAGTCACTATTATTTGAATATACAGAGAGCGGCAAAAAAAGGAGCATATGTTAATGCAAGTGTTTGCCTTCTGTACATGTTAGCAGACCTTAATCAACCCTTAAGGGCTCGTCTGTGTGTGCCTGAGGGTAAGAACGAATATATATATATATATATATATATATATATATATATATATATATATATATATATATATATATATGGGAGCCGCGCTGGTGTAATGGCTTCGGCGTTGTACTGGCGACCAGGTGTTCATGGTTCAAACCCGGGCGTCAGCGTTTGAAGAAATGTTTACGGCCGGAAATTTGACTGAATAGCCTGAACGGCTCCTGTGATAAACCCTCTGTGGATGGGAAGGAGCGAAGCTCCTGACCGGGTTGGAAGGAAAGTCCTCAGGTTCCCCAGCCTTGCAATGACATGTCATTGGGCCGAAGGGCTGAAAGCCCAAGTGCCGCTGGTTAAGGAAAAAAAAAAAAAAAAAAAAAATATATATATATATATATATATATATATATATATATATATATATATATATATATATATATATATATATATATATATACATATATATATATATATATATATATGTATATATGTATGTGTAATTCTATTGATTAATCCATCTGTGCGATAAGACGTGTATAGATGTGTTAGGAATGGACAGTGTGTACTGGTGAAACTTACAGGCTCATGGGTAATTCTAGAGGCAAAGCCTGCCTTCGGAGATATTTAAAATATTGAGAATGATGGCCAAGTGTGTCTATGAGTTTAGAAATGTATTTAAAGAAGTATTTCTTGAATGGAATGAGACACCTACCAGGAACATAAGGAAGGATGAAAGGGATTGAAGTACTGTATAATTTGACCTATTACTTAGTAGTTTTATTCGCGACCAAATTATTGTATGGAGGCGAATCATGGGAAACGAATGATAATTAAGAAGGTAGAAGAAAATTATGATCACATTGAACTAAAATGATTGTTGCTACTATACTATACCTTGTGCATCTGCTAGCACGCTAGTCTGAAACTGTCTATCGTCCCCATCTGTGTCATAGAGGGATACTGATAGGCAAATACAGGGATTGCGTTTGACTTCGTTTCAGGTTTAATCCTTTAACCTAAAGCCTACAACAATTAAGAAGAGGCTTCTCTTAATGAAGTTGCAACGAATGCAGTGCCAGTCTATGGTAGAGGGTCAGCCATATCGTGTGCAAGCCGTCGCCCCATGATCATTCAATTTTACGAGCAGTGGCGGTACAGCTTCTGTTTTTTTCTTCTTGGATCCTTAACCCCTGACTGACAAAGCAGTCAGTGGGCATCACACCTAGTGCACCAACAAACTGTCCTCATTTTGCTCGGTCGGTAGCCGTCCTTCGTGCCATGCACCAACTCTGATTCATGCTTTGTATCTCAGCCTTCACTGTTCTCCGCCAGGTTGTCTGTGGTCTGCCTCCCTTTCGCCGTCCTTCTGGGTTCCATAGCACAGCAATTCTGGTGATGGTATCAAGGTTCCTTCTGAGGACATAGCTAACCCAGTTCCAGCACAATGATGGTGTGCATGCCTTTTTGACTGAACCGTGTAAGCAGTTCCTGGTTGGAGATGGGTTTTTTTACCAGTGTTGTATGCCTTATTTCACTAGTATGTCTTTATTTCACTCTGACTGATCTCTAAGATGTGCTATTACTGCACCAGATGAACTGCTGGAAGCTACTGCATTTATTGCACGTGTAACATCCGATGGAGCACGGCAGGATATCGTATCCTTCGTTAAAATATTTGGGTTCCTTGTGGATATCCAAGTACTGGAGACCTTAAACATATATTATGAGCTTATAAAGCTACCACCCGAGTGTTACAGGGGCTCGAAAGGTGTGCAAAGAATAGTAACATTGTTCCCTACCAAGCATGTCGTAAAAAGCAACCAAGGAGGGTTGGACATGGGGCTGGTTACCCCATCCTGTAAAATATGTTAAACCATTAAAAAACTTCAACAAACATGGACAAGTCAATTAAGGAAAATAAAACTCAGCCATCCAAGACACAGGAAGTTCCTCTCGCAGAGAAGTGTATGATGCAACACAGAGAAAGCCGAAAGTCTGTGTTACTGATTAACCTTCATTATTCTAGGAGAACCTTGTGACATGGAAATGTAAATATAGCCTCAGAAATCCCACCACCTTTGCTGCCTCAGTTAGCGTTTATGTTTTGCGAAAGCAAAACCTCGCAATTCGTTGTCTGTTGACTCACCTTTGAAGCCACGCCTATTTTTCCTGTCTTTCTTGCGCTAATGAGTTGTTTACCTATTTTCGCAACATGCCATATAACAGGGGAGCGAACCGGTCTGTTTACCTGAGTTCTCACGCGAGCGGATTTGTCAATCATCGGATAGTGACAGAAAGCACGTGAGGAAAATAATCAGACTAGGTATCAATTCAAGGGCGATAAATAATACTTCCCGACCACCTTTGATGTTTACATTTTCAGGGGACTTGAGTATTTGATCTACGGCAGGGGGAGAAAATCTAAGAAAGCCCGTCCGCACGCATGTCTTCTGATGTCGTTCGGCATCGCGGGTAGATCGAACCGTAGAATCCTTTATCTTGGAAGCCAAGCTCGTTGAGTTTCCCGGCTAGGCCGAAGGTGTGAATTGTAACATCTTTTAGAGATATTGCACAAAATCTGTATATATACTGCCTTCTCTCCTAATCAGTTATCAAGTCGCTCAGAAATTTTGGATAATCTAATCACGTCAGACTAGAACCATTCTTTTGCTAGATGTGTTAAATTATTTCGTAGTGATTCCATTTTTCTGATTTGTGGTAATATATGTTGTGCTTAAGTATTAAATGTGTTAAAAGTTTTACCATTTTTATTCACTGCTATTCCCGAGCGTTAAGACTAGCGAAATAGCAAACGCGTAGATATTCTCTTACCAGTGGTTCAGTAACGTAAAATCCATCAACCATTTTTTACACCAGAAGATACGGTTTAGCTGACTTAAGTATAATGCTATGAGTGACGGATAAAGTGACAGAGTAGTATGCGCATTATATTTCTTTGTGTATACATTTTTTTAAATGACTAGTGCTAATATCATGTGTCAAAACGATAGACTCCGACAATCAACTAGCTAGTAATAACAGGCGATAGTTGTTAAAGGCAGGTAGTCATAGTTACATTAAACCGACATTGTGCGCTGAGTGTTTACCGTGTCGGAGGGGGAACGGCTGCATGCCTGAAACCCAACCCGTACTCGTCAAGCGACGCGCGATAGTATAAGCTTAAGATACCGTGTGCCTTTTAATTTAATTAGGTGACGGAGAGGATAAGAGATCATACCTTACGCTTGATAGCATAGGATATTATCATTTTGGTTAAATGTTTTGTTTTCTTCCCAATATAGTGCTTGGTCAAAACCAGCGGCCAGCGTGTTTTCTCTATTGTGGTCCTTTTCTCAGTTACTGAAGGAGTAATAGTTGTCGTTTTCCTTGGCGTCCGTCCCCAGTACAGGTGTGATCAGGAATTGCCAAAGGCGACAAGCTAACCTATTAACTGTAAATTTGAGTAACGGGACTTACAAAATACCCAGATTTTTCCATTCAATTTTATCAGCCCGCTGTGGCAATATACATAACATTTTCCACGACTTCTGACAGTCGTTTTCCCAAGTGGATTGTATCCAGGAGATTTCGCTGTTTCATAATCGGCACTCACCACAGAGAAAGCCGATAGGATTTATCATCATCAGTTTTTGTATAACGTAACAGTTGTATTAGCACCCAGAGGCTAGACAATACAGGAACTACTTTTCTCTTTTCTATAACTGTGAACGTCCCGAGAACGTCTTGCTTCAATAACTATATGCGGTGACACAGGACTCATCCAGGAAAAATTAACCCACCAACTTTGGCGACCACCTTGAAATTATTATTAGATACTAAGGCCGGTCTGGGGCCAGATTTGGGCAACTCACCTGAAACTATAGGTTCCTACTATTGTAATTTTTCAAGGCATACCTACCTACACCATTTATTAGGTAAACAAGAGTGTTTGTGGCCACAGATGACAGAGTGAGAGACAGAGAGAGAGAGAAAATATTTCCTTTGTTACAATCATTGTACTAACTTCTTTTCTTTATTTCGCTAACCTGAGTATTTTACTGGATAGCTGAAGTAGGAACTTTGTTCTTTTCTTTACGGTCTATTCTATACCCTAGTGTTAATCTCTGACCTTTTGGGTTATTAACTTCTTTTGGGATCTTTTCTCAACCTTTTGGGTTATTTTTAACTGTCTGTAAACATGATTATATATATATTATATATATATTATATTATAACCGGGGGATATATACTTATTATATATATATATATATATATATATATATATATATATATATATATGTTTGACGTTGTAAAGTTTTTAAGTGATAATAAACTAAACAAAACTTAATCTAGCGTGTTGTTCAGACCCATATCCATTTACCATAGTTTTCACGTTTGTGTGTCTTGTTGTCACATAATTGTGTGTGTGTGAGTGTTTAGGAAACTTATAATTATACTTATAGGGAGATTTGACAGATCGTCTTCTTCTAAAGATAGTCGTATGGATAGGCTGGACTAGAGAAACCACTCATTCCAGAGACGGATCTTCACCTTAATCTATTCACTCGTGGAATCTATGCTAACACCTTTCTTTCTCAAATACCCCCACCTTCTGCTCTACTCAGACGGGACCAACTAAATCTCTATGCCTATCTAAAAATGTACGACAAACCTCCAGAAGAAGCACATGGAGAAGAGAGCTGGAAACAGAGGTAAAAACGATGAGGAGAACGTGGAAAGAACTTATAATGATGACACGTGACAGGAGGAATTGGCATGCGTTTGTTGAAGGCCTATGCTCCCAGGGGAGCGGAGGGTTATAAATGAATGAATTACAAAGCTACAGAATAGAATGACAGTGGCAGTTACTTCAAATAATAGATTTCTAGTCAGTTTTGAAGATAATTCTAAACGTACTGAATGCTGGCAGAATGTAACGTTACTAACCTGACTTGAAAGTCCAAACGTATGTGAAGATATTTTGAATGGATGAGTTGAACTTCAAGTAACTTGAAGTTGCGTGCATTGAACGTTGAGTGAGTGAATTAAATACATAAATTAGCTGCATGGTGCTGTTGCTGCCTTGCGATTACGCAATACTACAGAATGTATTATATATTATTATTATTATTCTTCGTTTGCTCTCAAATAACCACCCCTATCTCTCTTATAAAGCTGGCAGTTCGTCTCAGGCTTATTTCGTCACTGCACAGTTTCTCCCTTAACTTGGTTAAAGGCCACGCTGCCACCTTGTATCTCTTGTAAAGCCAACAGTTTTGGAGTATGTGCTCTACTTGTTTGTGTGAGTGTGTGCATGTGTGTGTGTGTGTGTGTGTGGGGGGGGGGGAAAGGGGGGACGGACGGACATATTCTTCGAAATGATCCCAATAACATAACAATTAAGCCATCTGTTAAGAGTCAGTTTGTTTTAATGTGCCCTCTTTTCACTTCTTCTTATATTTGTGGTCTAAGGGAGGTTACCAGTAGTTTTATTTTCTGGAATAGGTTGTTTTAGTTGTTGTATCCCCTTGGGCTTACTTGTGTCCAGCTATATGTCCATATAAGGTTCTGTTCGTAGATTTTCCTGGAACAGCTTCGAGTACATTCTTGTTTTTGTTGTTATATCCCCTTGGGCTTACTTGTGTCCAGCGATATGCCCATATAAGGTTCTGTTCGTAGATTTTCTGGGAACAGTTTCGTGTACATTCCTGTAGTGAATAACCCAGGTCTTTAATGATGTTCTGGACACTGCCTTTACTAATGGACAACACGGAAGAAAGTTCATCCAGTGTTATCCGACAGTCATCACGAATGATGCCATCAACTCGATGAATGTTGTGTGTAGTCACTGCGGTAGACGGACGGCCAGTCCGCTTTGCGTCAGCCATTGAGGATTAACCTACTTCAGCTTTCTCACAACGATGTACCCAACGTCGGACAGTGCTACATCCACTGTTGAATCTCCATAAACATTCTTCAAACGTTCGTGGATGCGAATTGGGGTCTCGCCTTCAGCATTGAGGAATTCTATGATATAACGTTGTTTTAACCGAACGTCTTTGGCAGCCATTTTTAAACTGTTACAGTGGTGCCACCTGTTACTGAAACAGGTTGGTAATGCTATACAGTGCAGAAGAGTGTTTGAGGAATCCTGCTAAATTTACAAATTGCACATTGATGTAGTATTTACATACACAAAAATTAGGAGGCATTACTTTTTGACCTTCTCTCGTATATAGATACTTATATGCTACCGCCCTCATTTGTTCAATGTATATTCCCCCCCCCCCCAAAAGTTATCATTTTTTTCTCCCCGGAGGGTGCGGTAGACTGTTAAGAGTCAGTTTGATTTAATGTGCCCTCTTTTCACTTCTTCTTATATTAGTGGTCTAAGGGAGGTTACCAGTAGTTTTATTTTCTGGAATAGGTTGTTTTAGTTGTTGTATCCCCCCATCGAGGCCAGCTCCTTGACGTGGAGATGGGGCTCAAGTACAGCCATCAGCGGCTGAAAAACCAAGACTGGCCAGGCCCTCCTACTCTCGAGCAAGACAACAGTCTGCCCTAGCAAGTCAAGGTGCTGAAGACGGAGGCAACCAGCCAAGAGGCGCACCACAGCAATCAGGATGCCACGCACATGCGCTATGGAAGTATGCCTATATCTGCAAAACGTTATGGCACTCGCCCTGTGACGGACACCCAGGCAGGCGCAGTGCCGGGCCCTCTGCCTCGGAAGGGCCCAACCCCTACTACTGGGGGTCCTTCTCAATTGCCCCGTGGAGCCAGGAGGCATGAGAATAGAGCTACTGGCCAAGCAAAGAAAAGACCATTTAAAATAATGCACTGGAATGCTGAAGGCGTCAATAGTAAAAAAGACGGCTACAGCAAAAAATTAGAGCTCGAAAATATCTTGAATGAAGAGCAAGTAAATGTATGTTGCTTGCAAGAAACCCACCTCAACAAGGACATAGCCTTCAAAATCAGAGGCTACCAGTGCTACCGATCTGACCGAATAGACAGGCGAAAGGGTGGAATACTGACACTCGTGAGGAATAACATCAGTGCATGTCAGCTTGAAACATATATGGACGGGGCGGAATACCAGATGCTTTATCTCAGGACAGAAAGTTCAGAATTCCACCTGCTCAACTACTACTGTCCGAGCGACCGCCCACTGGCACTAGATACAATCCCAGCAAAAGAAAGACTGATTGTATGCGGATACTTCAACAGCCACTCACAGAGCTGGGGCTATGATCACATGGACAGGAGAGGTGAGGAGCTTGAAAACTGGCAGGATGACAATGGGCTTATCCTGATTAACCAGCCAATCGACCCACCAACCTTCTACTCGAGATCATGGCACACCACCTCTACACCAGACCTGGCATTCCACTCACCCAGCCTGGAGTGGAACACCAGACGCGTTGTAGGGAAACAACTTGGAGGCAGCGACCACCGGCCAGTCTTCCTAATTGTGGAAAATGAACTTGTCAAGGAGAGCAGCACTCTCTCTAGGTGGAACTACAAGAAGGCAGACTGGACAATGTACCAGCACCGTACTAGTATACTGGCTAGAGATCTGACTGTAGACAAAGACATCAATAAGCTAGTCGATGAATTCAGCAGATGCATATTACAGGCTGCTCGTGAAACAATACCTAGAGGGGCTCGTAAGCACTACAAACCATATTGGAATAGTGAACTAGAGCAGCTGCACAACGACGTGGAAATATCTCGAAAGCAGGCAGAGACCAGTCCATGCCAAGAACACCACAATAACTACCAGCAAGCTAAGGCCAAATTTCAAAGGGCCAAGTTGCAGGCCAGGCGAAGAAGCTGGAAGGAGAAAACAGAGTCCCTGAACTTTGAAAGAGATACGAGGAAACTGTGGAAGCTGGTAAAACAACTTAACGATGAAGGTACAGAGAGAAACTCAAGGATTGCTCTGTACAAAGATGGAAACATCCTCATGGGAAAACAGGCAGCTGATCACTTTGCAGACTCCTTTGCTAAAGACAACAACATCGAAGTTAGCCCAGAGAAGCAACAGGAGACTCGTGAGAAACAACAATACGCAGGACGAGATGGAACCATACCTGAAGTTATGGAGGCACCAATCACATTCAGAGAACTGGAGCTTGCAATATCCAAATTGAAAATGAGAAAGTCGCCAGGAGTTGATGGAGTGTCCAATGAAATGATTAAGAACTTGGGAACCGCAGCAAAAAAACAAAGCTGCTGCAGATCTTCAATATCTGTTGGAACTCAGGCAGAGTTCCACAGACCTGGAGGGAAGCAATCATGATACCACTCCTAAAACCAGGAAAAGACAGTTCCACTGCCTCCAGCTACAGACCAATCAGCCTTACAAGCTGCCTCTGCAAAACAATGGAACGTATCATCAACCTCAGGCTACAGTGGTACCTTGAAAGTGAAAACCTTCTTGTACCACAGCAGGCGGGCTTTAGGCAGTGTTATTCCACCGAAGATCAGGCAACTTACCTTTCCCAAGAGATTGAGGATGCGTTCCAAGATAAGAAACTGGTACTAGCAGCATGGATAGATCTAAGGAAAGCATTTGACAAGGTTTGGAAAGAAGGGCTTCTGAAGAAACTGAGAAATTGTAGAGTGAATGGTAAGATGTACAAATGGGTGAAAGCATACCTGAATAACAGAAGAGCCCGAGTACAACTAGATGGCCTCAAGAGTAAGAAAATTCTACTGCGTCATGGCGTCCCTCAGGGAGGGGTTCTGTCCCCCACACTTTTCCTAGTCTACATCAACGACCTGGTTGCTGAACTACCACATGGAATGAAAGTGGCAATGTACGCTGATGACCTGGTAATATGGTGCACAGATGAGCATGCAACAGGGGCCACCAAACTGCTACAAAGAGCTATAGATGCCTTAACCTCATGGGCAAATAGATGGTGTGTCAGCATCAATACAGACAAGTGCAGCACTACGCTCTTCACCCTCTCTCCCAAACAAAAAGCTGGTGTCATCAAGATAAACGAAGAGCTCCTGAGAGAAGATAAACAACCCACCTACCTCGGAGTTACATTCGATGATAGGCTGACATGGAAGCAGCACATCAACAAAGCAGCAACAAAGGCCAGGAGGAAGTTAGCCATCCTGAGAAAACTAAGTGGAACCACATGGGGAGCCAGCGGGAAAATACTTAGTAAAGTTTACCAGCAGGGCATACGACCACACCTGGAATATGGGTCAGCTGCGTGGTGCTCAGCATCAAACACCACATTACAAGAGCTAGATAAGGTGCAAAACCAGGCGCTTAGGGTCATCACGGGGGCAATGAAATCAACGCCTATAGTGAAGATGGAGAAAATGGGGAGGATACAAGCACTGAGAGAACGCAGAGACACGAAAGTGCTAACACAGGCAGAAAAGTTCCTCTGTATGCCGAGTCATCCAATGAAGGACAGATTCCAAAACCTAGCAATGGGGCGACTGAAAAGAAGCAGCTTTATCCACCAGGCCAAACGATTTCGTAGACAAACCTCAGACCTGCCTGAAGTTAACAGCCCCCTAAAGTCTGTGCCAGAACAAACCCCTTGGAGAGAGGAGCATGGGCTACCAGTACACATCCACACAAAAGTGAAAGGAATATTCGACAGGGATGAACAGAACAGCGTGCAACGTAGGACAGTCACTCTCAGTTTCCTGGATGATGAATACCCACAGGACCTCTGGGTCCGAGTATACACGGATGGGTCAGCACAGAATGCAGTAAAGAATGGAGGAGCAGGAGTGTACATAGAATACCCAAACAACACTAGGGATACTGTCAGAGTACCAACGGGGAAATTCTGTAACAACTATGATGCAGAAGTCCAGGCAATGAAGGTGGCAACTGAGAAACTATTGAACACCAATCTCGGTCCACAGCCTGTAGTATTCCTGACAGATGCAAGATCAGCACTCCAAGCACTTCAGTCCAGAAAATTGCCAGGCATACAAGCCCTACTTTCTGAACTGTGCAACCAGCGCAGGGTCACCATGCAGTGGATACCGTCTCATTGTGGAATACCAGGAAACGAGAGAGCAGATGGACTGGCTAAAGAAGGTGCTGCAGACGAGCAACCGGATGTACCAGTTACATACCATCAGAAGAAAAAAGATGATCAAATCTATCAGAAAGCCACCAACACCAACGCAGGATGACTACCAAGCTATGAACAGATCAGAACAAATAGTCATTCTGCGCCTCAGAACAGGACACAACCGCCTCCGCAGCCACATGTATACAAAATTCAAGATTGGCAATTCAGCCATGTGTACATGTGGACAGGCACCCCAGACTGCGGAGCACGTACTTCAAGATTGCCCCGAATATGATATATTGAGGCAAACCCACTGGCCCAGAGAAACAACACTGGAAGCAAAACTATATGGACCTCTGTATGAACTACAAAAGACAGTGACGTTTATACAAGAAACAACATTGCAGATATAGACAATATAGTTCAAGCGAACGAAAGAAGAAAAAGAAGAAGTTGTTGTATCCCCTTGGGCTTACTTGTGTCCAGCTATATGTCCATATAAGGTTCTGTTCGTAGATTTTCATGGAACAGCTTCGAGTACATTCTTGTTTTTGTTGTTATATCCCCTTGGGCTTACTTGTGTCCAGCGATATGGCCATATAAGGTTTTGTTCGTAGATTTTCTGGGAACAGTTTCGTGTAAATTCCTGTAGTGAACGAACTCAGGTCGCGCGATTGATTTGCGCATGCGCTAGGATTTGGGCGCGACGGGAAGACTGTTTTTTGTGGAGTCGCCTGGTGTTTTTTGAGCTGACAAGTCGTTCAGCGTTTTTGCTCTGGCAAGTGTCTTAGGGGATCAGAGTTCTTCTGGGATTAGATTATGTTTAAGATTCCCCTTTAATGTGATTCTGGCATGGAGTTATAAGCCTAGGAAATGGCAAGTGTTTTCTGGTGTTTGATTCATGGAAGGCAGAGCAGGTAAAGAAGACATTTTGAACTTATTTGCATTGCCATAAAACTTTGAGTTATTTAGGCGACTCACTCCCGGTGCGGAGAAGTGGTAACATTGCTAATTTTGCCAGAGGTGTTGAACCAAATGATCAATGAACTATTTATGTAAGCCCGCTGTCCAAGGCTGCCTATTTCGCCAGAGGCGTTGAACTATATGATCAATGAATTATTTATGTAAGCCCGCTGTCCAAGCGGCCTAATTTTGCCAGAGGTGTTGTACCAGAGTATCAATGAATTATTTATGTAAGCCCGCTGTCCAAGGTGGCCTATTTCGCCAGAGGCATTGAACTAAATGATCAATGAATTATTTATGTAAGCCCGCTGTCCAAGCGGCCTAATTTTAGGCCAGAGGTGTTGTACCAGAGTATCAATGAACTATCTATGTAAGCCCGCTGGTCAAGCGGCCTATTTTTGCCAGAGGTGTATTGGCGTGTGATTACGTCTATGATGTGTTGAACCTTCGTTCAGATGTCAATGTATGTGTCGATGTCAGCGTGCCGTTATATTGTACTGTAATAAAAAATGTTTGGAAACGTCACCAGTCGTTCAACGCTTCCTGACTTCATCATCCTGTATTACTGTGACGTCTTCATGGCCTATTTACAGTATCCCTGTGTGAGCGTGTATGTCAACATATTTACAACAGTGCCAGTACACCATATCTTCTACTGTGGTACCACTTATATATATATATATATATACCACCTTCAACAGTCACATAAACACACTTTCAACAGTGATGGCCAGTATGGCCTGTGAACGATAAATATAGTGAAAAGTTATTTCAACAGTGGTGGCCAGTGAACTATCTATGTAAGCCGGCTGGTCAAGCGGCCTATTTTTGCCAGAGGTGTATTGGCGTGTGATTACGTCTATGATGTGTTGAACCTTCGTTCAGGTGTCAATGTATGTCTTTGACGTCAGCGTGGTCGTATCGTTGGACGTACAATAAACAGTGCCTAGACGTTCCAGCCGTTTCTCCTTTTTTGAGCCTGATGTTTACTAGAGGGTTGCAGTGTTCCCGACTCCTTGGTTTACTGGCCTGTGTGGCCTGCTGATGTCATTGAGGATTATCACATTAACATTATTAGCATCTTCCTGGTACCACTTTATTTCAACAGTGGTCGCCAGTTTCAGCTGTTACCCTAACGACATTCGCGTCTATAGATCTACAGCATCCTACATGTACTACTGCGATACGTTCCAGTACCATCGTTGTTGCTGTTATTTTGGAAGCCAGTTCCTGTACCATCGTTGTTGCGGTGATTTTGGAAGCCAGTACCTGTACCATCGTTGTTACTGTCATTTTGGAAGCCAGTTCCTGTACCATCATTGTTGCTGTCAACTTGAAAGACAGTTCCTGTCCATTGTTGCTGTCGTGTTGGAGGCAAGTTCCGATATCCCTTCAGCGTTGGATCGTCTTAGCGCTGAACTGTGTGTGCTGAGAACTTCATTGTTGATGTTACAGAGGCCAGGA